>OW026360.1:89817107-90153203 GCA_932273835.1 Sarcophaga variegata | reverse complement strand
TTTTTTTGGATTAATGACTGCTCGATGGCGGCCTGCTGTTGATGTTACTAATATTTACTGCTATTTTTTCTGGATTAATGGCTGCTCTTCTGCGGCTTGCTAGTATTGGTTATTTCTTTATATTTGGATTAATGGCTGCTGGATGGCGGCTTTCTACTATTGGTTATTTTTTTCTTGGATTAATGGCTGCACGATTGCGGCCTGCTGTTGTTGTTACTACTATTTACTGTAAATTTTTTCTGGATTAATGGCTGCTTGAAGGTGGCTTGTTATTATTGGTTATTTTTTTAGGGTAATGGCTGCACGATTGCGGCCTGGTGCTGATGTTACTACTACCTAATATTATTTTTTTCTAGATTAAAAGCTGCTCGATGGCGGCTTCCTATTGTTGCTACTACAATCTTCTGTTGCTTTTTTTGTATTAATGGCTGCTCGATGGCGGCTTTCTATTGTTGTTACTGCAAGCTGGTCCTGGATTTGTTTGGATTATTTTCTGGTCTATGGATGCTTGCTATTTTTGTTACTGCAACCGACTCCTATATTTTTTTGCACTAATGGCTGTACAATGACTGTTTGCTATGATTGGTTTTTTTTTTTTGATTAATAGCCGCTCGATGGCGATTTAGCATTATTGTTACTACAATTTATTGTTATTTTTGCTCGATTAGTAGCTGCTCAATGGCGGCTTTCTACTATGGCTTGCTACTATTTGCTACTATTGGTTATTTTTTTACATTAATGGCTGCACGATTCCGGCCTGCTGTTATTACTTGTGCAATTTACTTTTATTTTTTCTGGATTAATGGCTGCCCGACGGCGGCTTTCTACTATTGGTTATTTTTTTCTTGGATTAATGCCTGCACGATTGCCGCTAGCTAGTATTGGGTACTTATTTTGGATTAATGACTACATGATATCGGCCTGCTGTTGTTGTTACTACTATTTACTGCTATTTTTTTTTTTTTTTGGAATAATGGCTCCTCCATGTCGGCTTGTCACTCTTAGTTATTTTTTCTGGATTAATGGCTGCTCTATTGCGACCTGCTGTTGGTGTTACTACTACCTAATATTATTTTTTTCTAGATTAATGGCTGCTGGAAGGCGGCTTGCTTTTATTGGTTATTTTTTGGATTAATGGCTGCACGAATGCGGCCTGCAGTTGTTGTTACTACTATTCACTGTACTTTTTTTTGAGTTAATGGCTGCTGGAAGGCGACTATTGGCTATTTTTTGGATTAATGGCTGCACGATTGCGACCTGCTGTTGTTGTTAGTACTATTTACTGTTATTTTTTGTGTGGATTACTGGCTGTTCAATGCGGGTTGCTGCTATTGGTTATTTTTCCTGGATTAATGGCTGCTCGATTGCGGCTAGCTACTATTGGTTACTTCTTTTGGATTAATGGCTGGTCGATTGCGTCCTGCTGTTGTTGTTTCTACTATTTACTGTAATTTTTGCTGGATTAATGGCTGGTCATTGGCGGCTTGCTACTATTTGTTATTTTTTTTTTGATTAATGGCTGCTCGAAGGTGGCTTGCTACTATTGGTTATTTTTTTTTTTTGGATTATTGGCTGCTCGATTGCGGCATGCTGCTGTTGTTTCTACTATTTATTGTTATTTTTCCTGGATTAATGGCTGCTTGTATTTTTTATTTTTATATTTTTGGATTAATGGCTGCTTGATTGCGGCTTGCTTCTATTGGTTATTATTTTTTTTTTGATTAATGACTGCACGATTGCGGCCTGCTACTGTAGTTCCTACTACTTACCGTATTTTTTTTGTGGATTAATGGCTGCTTGAAGGTAGCTTGCTACTACTGGTTATTTTTTTATTAATGTCTGCACGATTGCGGCTGTAGTTTCTACTATTAACTGTTATTATTTTTCGGGATTAATGGCTGCTCAATAGCGGCTTTCTGCTATTGGTTATTTTTATTTTGGGTTAATGGGTGCACGATAGCTGTTTGCTAGGATTGGTTTTATATTTTTTTTTTTGATTAATGGATGCTGGATGGCGACTTGCTACTATTAGTTATATGTTTTTTTTTCTGGATTAATGGCTGCTCGATTGCGACCTGCTGTTGTTGTTACTGCTATCTAATGCTATTTTTTTTCTAGATTAATGGCTACTCGAAGGCGGCTTCCTATTGTTGCTACTACTATCTTCTGTTGCTTTTTTTGTATTAACGGCTGCTCGATGGCGGCTTTCTATTGTTGTTACTACAAGCTACTCCTGGATTTTTTAGGATTATTGGCTGGCCTATGGATGTTTGCTATTGTTGTTACTACAATCTACTCCTGGTTTTTTTGGGTTAATGGCTGCTCGATGGTGGCTTGCTACAATTGGTTTTTTTTTTTTTTTGGTATTAATAGCTGCTCGATGGCCGCTTGGTATTGCTGTCATTACTATCTACTACTGTTATTTTCTTCTCGATTAATGGCTGCTCTAAGTCAGCTAGCTACTATTGGTTATTATTTTGGATTAATGGCTGCACGATGGCGGCTTGCGATTGTTGTTACTACTATTTACTGTTATTTTGTTTGGACTAATGGCTGCTCGTCTGCGGCTAGCTACTATTGGTTATTTTTCTGGATTAATGGCTGCTCAATGGCGACTTGCTTCCATTGATTATTTTTTTTTTTTTGATTAATGGCCGCTCGATGGCGGCTTGCTATTGTTGTTACTACTATTTACTGTTATTTTCTTCTGGATTAAAGGCTGCTCGAAGTCGGCTTGCTACTATTGGTTATTTTTTTTTTATTAATGGCTGCAGGATGGCTGTTTGCTAGGATGGTTTTTTTTTATTATTAGTGGATGCTGGATGGCGGGGCGCTGCTGTTTCTTCTACTATTTACTGTTATTTTTTCCGTATTATTGGCTGCTCAGTAGCGCCTTTCTACTATTGGTTATTTTTATTTTGGGTTAATGGGTGCACGATGGCTATTTGCTAGGATTGGTTTTATCTTTTTTTTGGATTAATGGCTGCTGGATGGCGGCTTGCTGCTATTAGTTATATGTTTTTCTTGGGGATTAATGGCTGCACGATTGTGGCCTACTGTTGTTGTTACTACTATTTACTATTATTTTTCTTCTGGATTAATGGCTGCCCGACGGCGGCTTTCTACTATTGGTTATTTTTTTCTTGGATTAATGGCTGCACGATTACGGCCTGCTGTTGTTGTTACTACTATTTACTGTAATATTTTTCTGGATTAATGGCTGCTGGAAGGCGGCTTGCTACTATTGGTTATTTTTTTGGATTAATGGCTGCACGATTGCTGCTAGCTACTATTTCTAATTTTTTTGGATTAATGGCTGCACGATTGCGTCCTGCAGTCGTTGTTACTACTATTTACTCTAATTTTTTCTGGATTAATTATTGCTCAAAGGTGGCATGCTACTATTGGATATTTTTTTTGGATTATTGGCTGCACGATTGTCGCATGCTGTTGTTGTTTCTACTATTTATTGTTATTTTTTCTGGATTAATGGCTGCTCGATTGCGGTTGCTCGTATTTTTTATTTTTATATTTTTGGATTAATGGCCGCACGATTGCGGCTTCCTACTATTATTTAATTTTTTTAGCATTAATAGCTGCTCGATGACGGCTTGGTATTGTTGTCACTACTATCTACTGTTGCTTGTTTTAGATTAACGGCTGCTAAATGGCCGCTTGCTACTATTGGTTATTTTTTTGGATTAATGGCTGCACTTTTGCTGCTAGCTAGTATTGGTTACTTATTTTGGATTAATGACTGCACGATTGCTGCCGTCTGTTGTTGTTTCTACTATTTAAAGTTATTTTTTTCTGAATTAATGGCTGCTCATTGGCGGCTTGCTACTATTTGTTATTTTTTTTTTTTTTTGGGATTAATGGCTTCTCGATGGCGTCCTGCTGTTGTTGTTTCTACTATTTACTTAATTTTTTTGTGGATTAATGGCTGCCTGAAGGTGGCTTGCTACTATTGTTTATTTTTTTCTTTTTGATTAATGGCTGCACGATTGCGGCCTGCTTCTGTAGTTTCTACTATTTACTGTAATTTTTTTGTGGATTAATGGCTTTTTGAAGGTGGCTTGCTACTATTGGTTATTTTTTTTTTTTTTTTTGATTAATGTCTGCACGATTGCGGCCTGCTGCTGTAGTTTCTACTATTTACAGTTATTTTTTTCTGGATTAATGGCTGCTCAATAGCGGCTTTGTGCTATTGGTTATTTTTATTTTGGGTTAATTGGTGCACGATGGTTGTTGGCTATCATTGGTTTTATCTTTTTTTTGGATTTATGGATGCTGAACGGCGGCGTGCTACTATTGCGTATTTTTTCGTATTAATGGCTGCAATATTCCGGCCTGCTGTTGTTACTTCTACTATTTACTGTTATATTTTTCAAGATTAATGGCTGCTCAATAGCGGCTTTATATTTATTTTGGGTTAATGGGTGCACGATGGCTGTTTGCTAGGATTGGTTTTACATTTTTTTTTGATTAATGGCTGCTGGATGGCGGCCTGCTGTTGTTGTTACTACTATTTACTGCAATTTTTTTGTGGATTAATGGCTGCTGGATGGCGCCTTGCTACTATTAGTTATATGATTTTTTGGGGATTAATGACTGCACGATTGCGGCCTGTTGTTGTTGTCACTACTATTTACTGTTATTTTTTTTGGTATAATGGCTGCTCGATGTCGGCTTGTCACTCTTAGTTATTTTTTCTGGATTAATTGCTGCTCGATTGCGACCTGCTGTTATTATTACTACTATCTTCTGTTGCTTTTTTTGTATTAATGACTGCTCGGTGGCGGCTTTCTATTGTTGTTACTACAAGCTACTCCTTAATTTTTTTGGATTATTGTCTGGTCTATGGATGCTCGCTATTGTTGTTACTGCAATCTACTCCTGTTTTCTTTTGGATTAATGGCTGCACGATGACTGTTTGCTAGGATTGTTTTTCTTGTTTTTTTTTTTTGATTAATAGTTGCTCGATGGCGACTTGGTATTATTGTTACTATAATTTATTGTTATTTTTTGCACGATTAGTAGCTGCTCAATGGCGGCTTTCTACCATTGGCAATTTTTTTTTTTTTTGATTAATGGCTGCACGATTATTGTTTGCTAGAATTGCTTATTTTTTTGCATTAATGGCTGCACGATTCCGGCCTGCTGTTATTACTTCTTACTGTTATTTTTTTCTGGATTAATGGCTGCCTGACGGCGGCTTTCTACTATTTGTTATTTTTTCTTGAATTAATGGCTGCACGATTACGGCCTGCTGTTGTTGTTAGTACTATTTACTGTTAATTTTTTCGGGATTCTGGAATCCGGATGTAATAGATTTTGCGTAGTAAGAAATATTATACGTGAAAATCTTCGTATGCACCCGTCATTGGATATGTCTTCTGATCACTCACCAACCATTCTCACATTTGTGCCTGATACAAACCTACTGGAGCAAAATTATTCTCAGACGAGGACAAATTAGCGGAAATACAAAATGTTCGTAAGGTCGCACTTGCCATCAAATATCTCTTTGAAGTGTAAACAGGAAATTGAATCCGGCGTCCTCCAGTTTACTAACATCTTAACTGAAGCTGCTAGGGTATCTACATCCTCTACCCCTTTGGTAAGAAAACGAAAATTTCCCTGCTCTAATAACATAGAAGCACTGTTAAGAATTTAAGAGGCCAATGGCAAGAATATCGTTCTCCAGGTCTAAAGTCTCAACTTAATCAGTGCCAAAGACTTCTGCGTGACGCTTTGCAGAAGGACAAAGAGTCGAACTTGCAAAAATACTTGCAAAATTTAGACGCAACGAAAGACTCGGACTACAGTTTATGGAAGGTAGTAAGGCAAATGAGGAGACCTACTTTGCATGAATCCCCTTTACGACTACAGCACGGTGAACAGAAAGTGGACGCTTTTGCCAACTACTTAGAGAATGTTTTTACACCAAACAATTCTGTTTCTAATATTGCCCCAGTTACAACCGACGATGTGGTTAGTAGGCCGATCAAGTTCCGGCTGTCTGCAGTGATTGCCGTCATCCAAAACCTAAAGCCGAACAAATCACTTGGTTGTGACAAAATAACTGCGCCAATGATTAAAAATTTGCCTACATCGGCCGTGCGTTTTATATTGTTCATCTTTAACTCTATGTTGCGAATAGGCTACTTTCCCGCATCTTGGAAATTATCTGATTTAGTGATGATACCGTAACCAGGCAAGGACATCACGCAAGTATCATCATATCGACCAATAAGTTTACTCCCAATACTTTCTAAGGTGTTCGAAAAAATGCTGCTTAATAGTTTAATACCGCATATTGATGCCAACGCCATAGTTCCCGACCATCAGTTTGGTTTTAGGCGAAAACATAGCACGATTTAGCAAGTGCACAGAATTACCAATTTAATTAGACGTGCTTTTGAGAACAAGCAGTATTGCTGTGCGCTATTTATTGATATATCTCAAGCCTTCGATAAGGTCTGGCACGAAGGACTTCTTTTTAAGATCACGCAGTTTTTACCAAAGAATGTGCATAAATTGCTAAAAAGTTACTTATGGGATAGATATTTCCAAATAAAATCAAAAGATGTCACCTCTTCCCGCAGAAAGATATCTGCTGGCGTACCACAAGGAAGTATTCTAGGGCCGTTCCTTTACTTATTGTTCACTGCAGATATGCCTACAAGTTTAGTGATTCACACGTCTACTTTTGCGGATGATACGGCGTTTTAAGTATTCATAGAGATTCTACAGTTGCGTCACAGAGACTTCAATCTCATGTTAGTGATTTGGAAAATTGGATGCTGAAATGGAAGATAAAAGTCAATGTTTCTAAATGCATGCACATCACGTTTACACTGAGAAGGGGAAATTGTCCGCCCATCAAGATTAATGGTGTGACAGTACCAGAACATAGTAGTGTAAAATATCTGGGCATCCATCTCGACCGTCGCTTTACCTGGGCTCACCATATAGCTGCCAAAATTACCCAGATCAAACTCAGAACAGCACAGCTTTACTGGCTTATTGGACCTAAGTCAACCCTTGCTTTAGAACTAAAACTGCTTTTGTATAACTCAGTATTGAAACCTATTTGGCTTTATGGTATCCAACTGTGGGGAACAGCCTCACCATCCAATGTAGAGAAGCTTCAAAAGCGGCAATCTAGACTTCCTAGAATAATAAAAAGTCCTCCTTGGTATATGAGAAACAGTAACATCCACAAAGTTCTGAAGGTGCCCTTAGTTCGAGAGGAAATAAAAATAGCAAGTGTCAATTACATCTCTAGGATTACAGAACATCCCAACCGTCTTGTAAGAGAGGTTCGATGGTCACAGACGTCTCAAAAGGGTTCAAACAAATGATCTGATCAGATAAATTTACTTTTGATGTGCACTTTTAGTTGTACGTTGCAGTGGCAATAACAACTTTTATTATTGTATTATTTTAGGTTAAGATTTGAATACTTATTATAAATTCCGAAAGGAAAGATTCAATAATAAATATATGAAAAAAATTTTTTTTTCTGGATTAATGGCTGCTTGATTGCGGCTTGCTTCTATTGGTTATTATTTTTTTTTTATTAATGACTGCACGATTGCGGCCTGCTACTGTAGTTCCTAATACTTACCGTATTTTTTTTGTGGATTAATGGCTGCTTGAAGGTAGCTTGCTACTACTGGTTATTTTTTTATTAATGTCTGCACGATTGCGGCTGTAGTTTCTACTATTTACTGTTATTTTTTTTCTGGATTAATGGCTGCTCAATAGCGGCTTTCTGCTATTGGTTATTTTTATTTTGGGTTAATGGGTGCACGATAGCTGTTTGCTAGGATTGGTTTTATCTTTTTTTTGGGTTAATGGATGCTGGATGGCGACTTGCTACTATTAGTTATATGTTTTTTTTTCTGGATTAATGGCTGCTCGATTGCGACCTGCTGTTGTTGTTACTGCTATCTAATGCTATTTTTTTTCTAGATTAATGGCTACTCGAAGGCGGCTTCCTATTGTTGCTACTACTATCTTCTGTTGCTTTTTTGTATTAACGGCTGCTCGATGGCGGCTTTCTATTGTTGTTACTACAAGCTACTCCTGGATTTTTTAGGATTATTGGCTGGCCTATGGATGTTTGCTATTGTTGTTACTACAATCTACTCCTGGTTTTTTTTTGGTTAATGGCTGCTCGATGGTGGCTTGCTACAATTGGTTTTTTTTTTTTTTTTTGGTATTAATAGCTGCTCGATGGCCGCTTGGTATTGCTGTCATTACTATCTACTACTGTTATTTTCTTCTCGATTAATGGCTGCTCTAAGTCAGCTAGCTACTATTGGTTATTATTTTGGATTAATGGCTGCACGATGGCGGCTTGCGATTGTTGTTACTACTATTTACTGTTATTTTGTTTGGACTAATGGCTGCTCGTCTGCGGCTAGCTACTATTGGTTATTTTTCTGGATTAATGGCTGCTCAATGGCGACTTGCTTCCATTGATTAATTTTTTTTTGATTAATGGCCGCTCGATGGCGGCTTGCTATTGTTGTTACTACTATTTACTGTTATTTTCTTCTGGATTAAAGGCTGCTCGAAGTCGGCTTGCTACTATTGGTTATTTTTTTTTATTAATGGCTGCAGGATGGCTGTTTGCTAGGATGGTTTTTTTTTTTTATTATTAGTGGATGCTGGATGGCGGGGCGCTGCTGTTTCTTCTACTATTTACTGTTATTTTTTCCGTATTATTGGCTGCTCAGTAGCGCCTTTCTACTATTGGTTATTTTTATTTTGGGTTAATGGGTGCACGATGGCTATTTGCTAGGATTGGTTTTATCTTTTTTTTGGATTAATGGCTGCTGGATGGCGGCTTGCTGCTATTAGTTATATGTTTTTCTTGGGGATTAATGGCTGCACGATTGTGGCCTACTGTTGTTGTTACTACTATTTACTATTATTTTTCTTCGAGATTAATGGCTGCCCGACGGCGGCTTTCTACTATTGGTTATTTTTTTCTTGGATTAATGGCTGCACGATTACGGCCTGCTGTTGTTGTTACTACTATATACTGTAAAATTTTTCTGGATTAATGGCTGCTGGAAGGCGGCTTGCTACTATTGGTTATTTTTTTGGATTAATGGCTGCACGATTGCGTCCTGCAGTCGTTGTTACTACTATTTACTCTAATTTTTTCTGGATTAATTATTGCTCAAAGGTGGCATGCTACTATTGGATATTTTTTTTGGATTATTGGCTGCACGATTGTCGCATGCTGTTGTTGTTTCTACTATTTATTGTTATTTTTTCTGGATTAATGGCTGCTCGATTGCGGTTGCTCGTATTTTTTATTTTTATATTTTTGGATTAATGGCCGCACGATTGCGGCTTGCTACTATTATTTAATTTTTTTAGCATTAATAGCTGCTCGATGACGGCTTGGTATTGTTGTCACTACTATCTACTGTTGCTTGTTTTAGATTAACGGCTGCTAAATGGCGGCTTGGTACTATTGGTTATTTTTTTGCATTAATGGCTGCTCGATTGCAGCCTGCTGTTGTTACTTTTATTATTAACTGTTATTTTTCCTGGATTAATGGCTGCTCAATGGCGGATTCTTGCTATTGGTTACTTTTTCTGGATTAATGGCTGCTCGACTGCGGCTAGCTACTCTTGGTTACTTCTTTCTGATTAATGACTGGTCGATTACGGCCTGCTGTTGTTGTTAGTACTATTTACTGTTAATTTTTTCTGGATTAATGGCTGCTTGCTTCTATTGGTTATTTTTTTTGGATTCATGGCTGCGCTATTGTGGCCTGCTGTTGTTGTTACTACTATTTACTGTTATTTTTTTGGATTAATGACAGTTCGATGTCGTCTTGTCGTTCTTAGTAATTTTTTCTGGATTAATGGCTGCTCGATTGCGACCTGCTGTTGCTGTTACACTATCTAATGTTATTTTTTCTATATTAATGGCTGCTCGATGGCGGCTTTCTATTGTTGTTACTACAAGCTACTCCTGGATTTTTTGGATTAATGGTTGCACGATGACTGTTTGCTAGGATTGGTTTTTCTTTTTTTTTTTGTTATTAATAGCTGCTCGATGGCGTCTTGTATTGTTGTTACTACAATTTATTGTTATTTATTTGTTGGCAGCCCCAACACCAGGATCGGACGCTATAGCCTAATAAGCTGTACGTCTTAAATAACTCTTATTACCGAAACCAATACAAGAAGGAAAAATAATGAACCCGATATAAAGTTGACGGTATTTGGCATGAAAAAAGGGGCTAGAATTGGAACATGGAATATACGTACCCTCTTGGAGCCATCACGGCTTATTCACAACATCAAATGGACTCACCATTCTCTTCTCTGGTAAACCATCAAATGAGCTTCCCCGATCCGGTGGAGTTGGAAGAGTCCTTTCTAAGCAGGCCAAATATGCGCTTATGGACTGGAAGCCGCACTCAGATAGAATTATCACCGCCAGGTTACGCGGCCATGCCCGAAATATCACATTTGTACAATGTTACGCCCCTACAGACACATCTGAAAAGTCAGTGAAGGAAACGTTCTATAAACATCTCGACAGCGTACTCGCAACCCTACCCAAGGCTGATATTATAATAATGATGGGCGATTTCAATGCACAAGTGGGACCTGATAACTCAACAGCAGACAGCACCATGGGAAAACATGGGTTAGGACGTATGAAGGAAAATGGCAAGCTGCTCCTAGACGCATGCAGAACTAACAACCTTGTTATTGGCGGCAATCTATTTCCTCATCCGAGGAATCATAAAGTTACCTGGATATCTCCTGATAGCGTGACCGAAAACCAGGAAGTGACCACCACTTTCTAATCGCTCATATCCGCGTTAAAATCGCTGCAATCAAAAATAATTCCCTCGTGTCACAAAGAAAATTTAACGTGGCGAAGCTAAAAAATGAGGATATCTCTAACGCTTTCACTAACGAATTAAAAATTTATACAAACAACAACTCTGAACGCACTTGGTCGGAAATCAAAGACATATTTATCAAAGCTGTGGAAAAACACCTTGGTTTCAAAAACAACAACCGAAAGGAATGGATTAGCGATACTACGTGGAATTTAATTCAGGAAAGAAAGGGAGTTAAAGCTGCCCTAAACTCGAGCAAAACTTGTTCGAATAAAATCAAACACCAGGAAATGTACAACGGATTTAACCGAGCTGTTAAGAGTAATGCGAGGCGGGATAAGCGGAATTGGGTCAGCAATATCGTAAACGAGTTACGAGCAGCAGCAGCAACCCATCGCACAAGAGACCTATATCTTGCTGTGAACAAGCTCACTAACAGTACGAACTTATAACATCAAAAACACAGCAACTCAGCTTGTGGGAAAAATTTTACGCCAATATGCTGAATACAACGTCTGATCCACAAGATTCAATCTGCACTTGTACCTCGCACGTGTCGAATCAGAACATATCTACTGAGCGCCCAGGAATAAATGAGATCAGAGGAGCAATTGGGTCAATTAAAAACAACAAATCTCCGGGCTTGGGCAATATTTCCCCAGAACTCTTTACAACTGACCTCGCTAGTAGTGCTCGCTTATTGGAACCCGTCATAAGGGCATTCTGGAATAACGAATCCATACCAGACGAAATCACCGCCGGCTCAATTAGAAATCTCCCCAAAAAGGTGATTTGACCGACAGGAAGAATTGGAGAGGGATAACTTTGTTGAGCTTGGTCAACAAAGTTATAGCGAATATAATAAACAAAAGACTGTCAAAAGCAATTTTTCTCAGAGGGGAACAAGCTGGCTTCCGTTCCAACAAATCTTGCGTCGACCAGGTCAATAGTCTCGGGATTATTGTGTAACAGTCAGCTGAATCGAGATCGCCTCTTTATCTCGTATTTATTGACTTTGAAAAGGCTTTTGATACGCTCAACCATACGGCCATATGGAACGCACTGGCTTGCAAATAATAAACTTGATAAAGACATTGTACAACAACGCAACATGCCGCATACTACATGAGAAACAACTAGGAAAGAGCATCAAATTAAAAACCGGAGTCCGTCAAGGTTGTGTGCTGTCACCACTCCTCTTTAACTGCGTCCTCGATATAGTGATGCAAAAGTCGACAAATCATAGGAGAGGTATTACATGGGGTCTACAAGACAGATTAGAAGACCTGAACTATGCGGATGACATATGTTTATTAAGCCATTCTTTCGCCGACATGCAGTCGAAACTGGATCTAGTTAGCGAAACCGCAAAGTTAGCTGGATTAAAGATGAGTATCCACAAAACTAAATCACTCAGAATGAATGCTAATGCAACTGAGAAATTCCTAATATACGGCAAGGAAATTGATGAAGTGGAGTCCTTCTACTATCTAGGCAGTATAATCGATAAATCCGGCGGTTCAACAGCAGATATTGCCAGCCGCATTAATAAGGCACGCAAAGCTTTTGCCCAACTTAACCCCGTTTGGAAATCATCTAATATATCGAGACGCACCAAAATTAAAATTTTCAACTCCAGCATCAAATCCACATTACGTTACGGTTGCGAAACGTGGAATATGGCACCCCGAGATACCCAGTCTATTCAAGTATTTGTGAACAAATGCCTGCGTAGAATCATGCGTGTTTACTGGCCCTCCATAATATCCAACGCCCAACTCTGGTCAGATACAAACCAACAACCAATAGAGAGGGAAATAAGAAGACACAAGTGGGGCTTGGCTTGGGCACACTCTTCGCAAGCCATTACATAACATCACAAAGAAAGCCATTGTTTGGAACCCCCAGGGAAGCAGGCGCATCGGACGACCATCACACACCTGGAAACGCCAAATCACAATCGAATTATCCAAACTACATCTACAGTGGAACGAAGTGAAACACCGCGCTGACGATCGGATTTATTGGAACCAACTTGTTGCGGCCCTATGCTCCCTAGAGGAGTAAGAGGAACATATATATTTTGTTATTTATTGCTCGCTTAGTAGCTGCTCGATGGCGGCTTCCTATTGTTGTTACTACTATTAACTGTTATTTTTTTTTTGAATTAACGGCTGCTCGATGGCGGCTTGCTACTACTGGTTACTTTTTTTGGATTAATGACTGCTCGATGGCGGCCTGCTGTTGTTGTTACTAATATTTATTTTTATTTTTTTCTGTATTAATGGCTGCTCGATTGCGTCCTCTGTTGTTTTTTCTACTATTTACTGTTATTTTTTTGAATTAATGGCTGTTCAATAGCGGTCTTCTATTATTGGTTGTTTTTATTTTGGGTTAATGTGAATTGTTACTACTATTTACTGCTATTTACTTCTGGATTAATGGCTGCTCGAATTCGGCTTGCTCCTATTGGTTATTTTTTTGAATTAATGGCTGCACGAGGGCTCTTTGCTAGGATTGGTTTTTTGGATTATTGGTTGCTGCAAGGCGGCTTGCTACTATTGGTTATTTTTTACATTAATGGCTGCAATTTACTTTTATTTTTTCTGGATTAATGGCTGCCCGACGGCGGCTTTCTATTGTTGTTACTATAAACTACTCCTGGATTTTGTTTGGATTATTGGCTGGTCTATGGATGCTTTCTATTGTTGTTACTGCAATCTACTCCTGTATTTTTTGAGATTAATGGCTGCTCAATGGTGGCTTGCTACTATTGGTTATTTTTTTTTGGTATTAATAGCTGCTCGATGGCCGCTTGGTGTTGCTGTCACTACTATCTACCACTGTTGTTTTTTTAGATTAACGGCTGC
Source organism: Sarcophaga variegata (assembly GCA_932273835.1). Taxonomy (NCBI): domain Eukaryota; kingdom Metazoa; phylum Arthropoda; class Insecta; order Diptera; family Sarcophagidae; genus Sarcophaga; species Sarcophaga variegata. The sequence continues at coordinate 90,139,441 of OW026360.1, read as the reverse complement.
ACGATAGCGGCTTGATATTAATGGTTATTTTTTTAGATTAATAGCTGCTCGATGGCGGCTTGCTATTGTTGTTACTACTATTTACTGTTGTTTTCTTCTCGATTAATGGCTGCTTGAAGTCGGCTGGCTACTATTGGTTATTTCGGATTAATGGCTGCACGATGGCGGCTTGCGATTGTTGCTACAACTGTTTACTGTTATTTTTTTGGATTAATGGCTGCTCGACTGTGGCTAGCTACTATTGGTTATTTTTCTGGATTAATGGCTGCTCAATGGCGGCTTGCTTCTATTGATTATTTTTTTTTTTTGATTAATGGCTGCACGATTGCGGCCTGCTGTTGTGGTTACTACTATTTCCTGTAATTTTTTTCTGTATTAATGGCTGCTTGATGGCGGCTTTCTACTATTGGATATTTTTTTTTTGGATTCATGCCTGCACGACTGCGCCCTGCTATTGTTGTTACTACTATTGACTGTTATTTTTTTATTATGCCAAAAAGCTGCTCGATGTCGGCTTATCACTCTTAGTTATTTTTTCTGGAATAACTGCTGCTCCATTGCGACCTCTTGTTGTTGTTACTACTATCTTCTGTTGCTTTTTTTGTATTAATGTCTGCTCGATGGCGGCTTTCTATTGTTGTTACCACAAGCTACTACTGGATTTTTTTGGATTATCGTCTGGTCTATGGATGCTTGCTATTGTTACTGTACTGTACTCCTGTTTTTTTTTTGGATTAATGGCTGCACGATGACTGTTTGCTAGGATTGTTTTTCTTTTTTTTTTGGACTAATAGCTGCTCGATGGCGGCTTGCTTCTGTTGTTACTTCTATTTACTGTTATTTTCTTCTCGATTAATGGCTGCTCGAAGTCGGATGGCTACTATTGATTAATTTTTTTGGATTAATGGCCGCCCGATGGCGGCTAGCTACTATTGGTTATTTCTTTTGGATTAATGACTGGTCGATTACGGCCTGCTGTTGTTGTTAGTACTATTTACTGTTGATTTTTTCTGGATTAATGGCTGTTTAATTGCGGCTTGCTTCTATTGGTTATTATTCTTTTTGGATTCATGGCTGCACAATTGCACCCTGCTGTTGTTGTTATTACTATTTACTGTAATTTTTTTTGTGAATTAATGGCTGCCTGAATGTGGCTTGCTACTATTGGTTATTTTTTATTTTTTTTTTGGATTAATGGCTGCTGGATTGCGACCTGCTGTTGTTGTTACTACTACCTAATGTTATTTTTTATTATTAATGGCTGCTCGATGACAGCTTCCTATTGTTGCTACTACTATCTTCTGTTGCTTTTTTGGTATTAATGGCTGCTCGATGGCGGCTTTCTATTGTTGTTACTGAATGCTACTGCTGGATTTTTTTGGATTATTGGCTGGGCTATGGATGCTTGCTTTTTTTTATTACTGCAATCTACTCCTATATTTTTTTGGATTAATGGCTGCACGATGACTGTTTGCTAGGATTGGTTTTTTTTGGATTAATAGCTGCTCGATGGCGACTTGGTGTTATTGTTACTACCATTTATTGTTATTTTTTCTCGATTAGTAGCTGCTCAATGGCGGCTTTCTAATATTGTAAATTTTTTTTTTGATTAATGGCTGCACGATGATTGTTTGCTAGAATTGGTTTTTTTTTGGATTATTGGCTGTTGGAAGGCAGCTTGCTTCTATTGGTTACTTTTTCTGCATTAATGGCTGCACGATTCCGGCCTGCTGTTATTTCCTCTGCAATTTACTCTTATTTTGTCCTGGATTAATGGCTGCTCATTGGCGGCTTGCTACTATTCGTTATTTTTTTTTTTTTTGATTAATGGCTGCTCAATGGCGTCCTGCTGTTGTTGTTTCTACTATTTACTGTAATTTTTTTTGTGGATTAATGGCTGATCGATTGTGGCCTGTAGCGGCTTGCTACTATTAGATATATGTTTTTTTTTGGGGGATTAAAGGCTCCACGATTGCGGCCTGCTGTTGTTGTTACTACTATTTACTGATATTTTTTTTTTTGATTAATGGCTGCTCGATTTTGGCTAGCTACTATTGGTTATTATTTTGGATTAATGGCTGCACGATGCCGGCCTGCTGTTATTACTTCTGCAATTTACTGTTATTTTTTATGTATTAATGGCTGTTCGAAGGTGGCTTGCTGCTATTGTTTTTTTTGGATTTTTGGCCGCACGATTGTGGCCTGCTGTTGTTGTTACTACTATTTATTGTAATTTTCTCTGGATTAATGGCTGCTCATTGGCGGCTTGCTACTATTTGTTATTTTTTTTTTTTTTTTGATTAATGGCTGCTCGATTGCGTCCTGCTGTTTTTATTTCTACTATTTATTTTTATTTTTTTTGGATTAATAGCTGTTGGATTGCAGCTTGCTCGTATTGGTTACTTTTATTTCTTTGGATTAATGGCTGCTTGAAGGTGGTTTGCTACTATTGGTTATTTTTTTTTTTTTGATTAATGGCTGCACGATTGCGGCCTGCTGTTGTTGTTACTACTATTTACTGTAATTTTTTCTGGATTACTGACTGCTCGAAAGTGGCTTGCTACTGGCGTGCTCGATTCCGTCCTGCTGTTGTTGTTACTACTATTTACTTTTAAAGAGTAAGTACACTAGTGTGGAATGTCTGCACCAAATGTGGGCTGTAAGGAATTCATTGAGGCAATAATAAATAAAAGAGTATTTATACTTTTTAAATAACAAATTCAACAAATGGTGGGAAGCATTAAAAATTAGTAATGATTATGATTTTCAACGGGGGACTAATGGGAAAGTGAAGCGTTCAAAAGACACGTTCTTTTTCACACAGCCACTCCTTTCCAAATGTCAACCTCACCCACTGTCCTTCAAGGGCTTGGTGTCCTCTGAAACGCTGACGAGGCTCTGACGACCGACCATGGGCGGTATAACCTCAATACTTTCACGGTTAAATCCCGGCAATTTGCATGCCTGGAGGCGATGTTGGCAGCCCCAACACCAGGATCGGGCGCTATAGCCTAATAAGCTGTACGTCTTAAATAACTCTTATTACCGAAACCTAGCGGCCCTATGCTCCCTAGAGCAGTAAGAGGAACATATATATGATTTTCAACAAGTCAATGAATCCAATCATACTGCTGCTAATGTGATGTTGCCATTTGCCTTTCAAGGTCATCATAGGCCTAAAACACTTACGCAAAATTCCGAAGTACCTGCTAGAGAGTATTTAGGAAATCATTTGAAGGGAGGGTTATGTAATCGCAGAACCTCAAACAAAAGTCAACTTTAAAGCCACTGCTTATGAGTAAAGAACAGGAAACGCTGAAGAAATCTAGTACATTCAATGCCCATTACGTTAAATGGACTGCTTGGCCTTAAGGGATATCTTATTAAGTGTGACGAATAGGGCTTTAATATATTTGGCCTTTGAATTTAAAATTAACTCCGATTTTTTCTTGGGAGTACCCAAGTACTTTTGAGATGAAAAAATATGGAGTAACCTTGATGGTGACAAACATAAGATTTTTTGTTTTATAATAAAATAGAAATAAATTAATTAAAGATATATAAAACATCAATTATTTGTACCTTAAAATTCATGGAATTACTGAAATATATTTGGATATCTAGACTTTCGCTGTGCACTGTATATTCATATCTTTATTTCTCCCAGTAATCTCTACATTGCCGGTAATTTCTGAACTTTTTTTGTTATTCTTAAATATTTATTTGTAGAATAAAAATTCAAGAAGGTATTCAATTAAGAAATAATAAAATTGCCCGGTAAATCTCATAACTAAATGTAAAAAAAAACCTACAATTGATTTTAATCTCATTTACCTTATTATCAACAGTCTCACAACCTTTCATTTTAAAAAATTTAACGCCTTACGTAGAATATCTGTAGTTCTGTGTCCATCCATTAAGCAAATAAATAAAATCACACTTAAATTTAATCTAAAGACGCTCCAATGGTCACAGGCGATTGAAATAGTGAAAGACTAAGATATAAAAATCAAAAAAAAAAAAATATGAAAAAACTGCAGAATGTAAGAAGAAATTTCTTTGAGTAAAATTACAACTACCGGGGGGGGGGAAATCGTTGTGAACTTTTCCGTTTTCTTATAGAAAACTAAAAAATGAAATCAAAGGAAATAGTAAAGAAAACCGCAACTATATGCACAGGTCACTGATAAGACTTAAGAAAAGACAAATACCGTGTAAACTTTAAAAAGAATTATAAAAAAGGGATAAAAAGGAGAATACAGTTGAAAATTGGAATCCTTTAAGAAGAAAATAATGCTTTGGCAACTTTGATGACAAGCAAAGGGACTGTGGGGTATCATTTGTTATAATGATGATAATCGGCAGTTAGTTGGAAGTGAAGCTGCCCCAAAGGGCCACAAAAGATCTTACCATACAGAGAAATATTATGGTATTCTCTTTAAATTTTTGAAATTTTACAAACATCTACATATACTTCTGAGAATTTATTTTGTGCTGATGGTGGATAGTTTTCTCACGAATTCTTTTGTATACAAAAAGTTTAAGAAGGTATTCCAATAATTTTAAAACATGCAGCATGAGGAGCACAGATCAAAGCAAATAGCAAAAAATCCTACAAAATTTCATTGAAATTAGGACACATAAAGACACATTAAAAACGATTATTCGACTGTCAAATAAAAAGAATATGTAAAGGAAAATGAATAGTAATTCTTCACAACGAATTCCGCCAAATTTCTAACAAATTTTCTGTTATTGGTAAAATTTCAAAGAGGAATTCTAAAAAACTACACAACAGGCCACATAAAAGCCGCAATAAAGAGGATTTGTAGAGAACGAAACAAGGAACTGTTTTCATTTCTTTAGTATACTTGGACTAATACCTTTTTGATGTAGCATTGAATAGCATTGTAGGAAGCCAATCTAAAGAATGAATTGACTGTGGTGTTTACCAAGAAGTCCTGTTAGATTAGGCTAGGGGATGGTACATCTTCACCCGGGGATCAGATACGGAATGAAATTATTTGGCAACATTCCTTAGTTTGAATTGTATATTGGGGAGGAGAGGATAAAAGTAAAAATCGTTTCTTCTTTAGATGTTTTTGAATGATGTTTACCATTGATGACCTTATAGAATGTAGGCATTAAGCGTCTGTGAAAAATATGCTGAACTATAGAAAACTAATTGCATATATATTGAAGGCAAAATTGCCGAGTCATAGCACGCGCAAATTTCCTATACCATCTTTCCTGCGCTATCGCTGTTAACTCAAAATTCATATCCATATGAAGTATAGCGAGACACTAACCATATCGTTACAAAAATAAAGTATCTGGATACTGGTGTTTTGCTTTTACATCACTTAACATTAAACTGGTAAACAAGTAAAGAAAAATATAAGAACAAACACCAGCATAAAAATGTTAAACAAGTAAACAAAAATACAACAACAAACACCGGCATAAATGCTTTAAATAAGAATTTCGAATAGGTGGTAATTTGAGGTACTGGTGATTGACTAAAACAGCTTGAAAAACAAAACAATGCAAGTAAACAATCTTGTTTACAAATTATCGTACTGCTTAATATAACAACAAATACCAACATAAAAAAAATTAAGAAGGATGCGAAGGATGTAAACAGATGAAAAACAAAGAAGAGCAATTGTTGTTGTTTACATCAAGTTGTGAACAGTGACACACAGTGGCAAACTAAACACAAATTTACTTTTATTTTATTTGCAATCTACGAACTCATATTTTAAACAATATCAATAACGATTGTCATTATATCTTTGGGAAAAGATTTAGGACTCATCTTTACTCTCTGCCCTATCAACTGGAAATCTTATTGGGTTAGGACATACTAGAGAATACCAATCTCCTGATTAGCGTACTAAACTTATTTTTAAAGCAGATATATTTGGACAGAGTAGGTTGTAGCCTATGTTAAGGATTACAATATTAGACTTCATAAAGGCTGCCAGTCTTTTTTGAGCGAATATTATAGTCAATTTGGAAAATTAAATTAATTTTCTTAGACAAGTCCCAGACCAAAATTATGATTCTTGTAATAGTTGGTTCGCTGCAACAGTTAGATCACATAAAATGACAAGCCAAAAACCCGGTTTCCTATAGAGAATGTTTGATCCCGGCGTTAGATGTTATTTTGTGTTAAGCCAACTGTTCTAACCTCCGGCTTAAGTGTGACATAACCTAGCTAAAGTAGAGTAGGCTAAAAGCGGGAAATATTAGTCATGAAAATGTTGATGTTTATTCGCAATTGCTACCCTTTCGTGAGCCGTGTCAGGAATGTAAGACAAAATGTTGTCAAAATAAAACTGTAGCAGCATATAATTGACTAATCAATGTAGCAACAGTCGGTATATAGACAGTTTTTATGGTAAAAGCATTAAATAGCTCTACCTAGTGAGTTAACCGCAAGTGTGAAAAAAGCTTCATAGAATCAAAAAGTGCTGATGGTTAAATGTTCTGTAATCAGGAATTTCTATGACTAAATTACTCTCAGAGTCCATTGTCTGACTTTTAAACCATTTAAATGAAATGTTAACAGAAATGTGTTAAATCTTCGTGGAACGTATATAATCATCAGACGCTTTGAGTTCTACTTTGCGGCCAATTTTTTGAAATTCATTTGATTTTTCTTAAACTAAAATTTTTTGTTCATATGTTTATAATGCGGAGAGAGTTAGCCAACTTCTTTACCAGAAACGTTGTTTATTTTTCAATTTAATTCTTTAAGAAAATATGGATGTCTTGTTACCATATTTGTAATGTTAGGCAATTTTATGATATCAAACACATTAAAAGCAATAACAATGAAATTCAATAGCATTTTCATATCATTTACAGCTCATTCAATTGATCAATCAATCAGTCAATGTAACAAATCGGAATTATATCGATTGTACATTGTACACCTAATTTTAAACAAATAAAACACAAAAACGTTTTATGTTTTCAAATCCCTGTTCATGTCCTGTGGAAATCTTGTTCTAACAACATTTGTAATGAGAAAATCGAGATGAATTTGTATTTTTCTTTTTTTTTTGGTTTAATATTCTGTATCAATAGTTTTCGTAAGCAGAAAATCAGAGATTTTTTCAATTGTTTTGCAAATTTCTACTTTGAACGAATGTTCTGAATGAAATGGAAAATGCCATTATAAAGCCTGAACATATTGCATTATGTGTGTTGCATGGATTGAAACGGATGGTTAAAGAGAAAAAATATTGTTACATTTTTACCTTTTAAAAACATCTAAAATATGAGCTAGTAAAAATAAAAAAATATGAGCTAGCAAATAAAATAAAAATAAATTTGTGTTTAGTTTTAATTAAAATTCTTTTTTGTTCGCACAATTCTGTGTTCACAATTTTATGTAAACAACAACAATTACTTTGTTTGTTATTCCTCTTTGCATTCTTTTGCATAAACAATAACAATTATTAGGCAATTGTTCGATAGATGTTTGTAACGGAGTCTTCATACAAGACTGACTGAACTTTTACTGACTCAGCTGCCTGTTTGGCTTGCCTTTTATGTGGCAGCGTACACAGTCTGATGAATGGTCATGAAGGCGAATGTTCGTGGCTTCGCCTACTCGAGATCTCTATAAATCTAAGCATAGTTGTTTCATTATTGTCGTTTGTGTATTTTGTTAAATTCATTCTTGTAGTGTTTGTTGGTATAGTTTTGTTTACCTATTTATCATTTTTTTATGCTGATATTTGTTGATTCGTGAACAAGTTCATTGTTTTTGTTTTTGATTTTAATGTTAAACAATGTAAAAGTAAAACACCAGTGTCTAGATTTTTCCATTTTCGTAACAATATATGAAACAGTGGCAATAAATTTGATGTGAATTCTTGTTAACTGTTGCAAGGAGCGGTACAAAATTTCTTTTGATATTTAGACAATCTTCTGATTTTGAGTCCAGCTTAGTGATCAATCCAGTAGCGAAGCCATCATATTTCTTCGGCCGTGATTAGTTAGTAAAACTTTATTTTTCTTCAACAGTTATATTTAAAAACAGGACACGATTTGTTAATGTGTATTTTAAATACCTTCCCTCACCTTATTAGTATTGATGCTCAAATCATGTGTAGATTTATTTTAAGTTTTAAAATTATAGTTTTTGCCAATATTTCATATTACCATGGCAGGTTGGGAACTCCTTTCAACTACATATATTAAGGGAAGTAAAACCTAATCATGATCTCTTTACCTCTTGGACTGTGAGCCTGGTAATATAAGTTGTATAAACAACAATGAAACAGTAACTTTATACTGTACTGTATAAATGCCATACAATGGTTTACTAATACATATGCACACACTCGTCAGATGATTATATATATGTAAATGCAGTTTTATATACCTAAAGGAAAACTTTAAGGACTTAATTAAACGAAATATGAAGCATATACACGGTTATATAATGTGACAAATCCAATAAAAACTGTGTACCAATGAAATGATCAAGTGACTCCCCATGTTTAGATCAGTGGTGGACGGCATAACTCAATGTTTCGACACATTAAAACAATGGTAGTAAGGACTAAAGCAAGTCATCGTAGTGTAGTAGAGAGTATGTTGGTTTATTAGACGTGAGGTCACGGTTCAAACGCCAGATCAGACTAGTCAATTCTAGTAAGTGTATCTGCTTCACAGTTTCCCGAAATGGCAATTTATCCCGCGGTACACATGATATCTAACCAATTTTTTTGAATGAATTGCGGTGTTGATATAATTCTTTGGCCAATGCCGACACTGCAACTAAGACATGCTGTAATATTCCAGTTCTCTTATCTTCTAAATAATACCTGCTCCATTAACTTTCGAAACATGAGAGAAAATCTATATGTAGTCACCTACTAAGTTCGTCAGAAGATTTTTATATTCTAATCGAATGTTAACATATGTACATATATCCTCACTTTCCTACATCTTCTTCTTTTCCAATTTCCCTACCTCCCTCTCTATCGTCTTTCTTCCACTCTTCTAGGACGTATGGACAATGGGTCATTTAAAACTCTGGATATTGTACTTGTCCCAGTGACATGAATATATATGTATATTTGAATCATCCTTTACGTCCTACACCTACAGAAATCCAATTAACCACTATTGCTATGTAGATCGAATAAAAGTTCTCAATGCTTTCGTGGATTATGCACCAAAGCACATCTAAAACATAATATTTTGGCCTTGTACATCTGAAAGACTCTTAGCAAGTTTAGATGAATAATTTAAAATTTTCCAGCCTATACTTTGGTCAAATCTATTTGGACCTATTAGGTGCATTCACAGCCTAAGATTCATAGCACAGCAGTCGTTGGAATGGCTATTTCCAGTATATTCAGGCTCTTCGATAACTCAACAGGCGGATTGGATCTCTTACCACTGTGGTGAACACTAGAGTACGACAAGGATGAATTTATTACTTTTATAATGAATAAGAATGGGTCACCGTGGTCTTGTAGGTAGTGTGTTGGCTTATTAGACGTGGGACCACGGTTCAAAACCCAGATCAGACATCTCCAACGAAAACTAAATTATGAAAATATATTTCTTCTGCGACTTCCTCTCAGTCGTCTAGCAAAAACTTGGAGAGCTTATAAAATTGCCATGAAAGGTAACCCAGCTCCATAGTTCGGTCATGCATAAAATTAATACATTCAACATGGTGTAGGTGTGAGAAGCTAGGGCTGATTAGAGGGTTGTCATGACCATTGTAATTCTCGTTTAGTATTTCATGACAAATGGGTACGATTTGTTTTAAAAGATTTCATGAAAAATCGGTGTTTTCTTATCGGCGCCACGTTTGCGTTGGAATCACCAGTTTGCAGGAAAATACCACAATTAAGTGTGTCTTAATCCTTTCCAGAAGTCGCCGTAGTCCAGCAGGTAGTGTGTTGGCTTAGTAGACGTAAGGCCACGGTTCAAACCATAGGTCAGACATCAACACGAAATATAATAAAATATTTCTTTGACGACTTGCTCTTCTCAGATTTCTGGCATAAGTGGTAAATAAAATTGTCATGAAAAAGTTTCTCCAAAAATTTATCGGATTTTAAATCCCTAATGTATATGTATTTAAATCCCTAATGTATAAAATTAATACAGAAAACATAAGTGGTGTGAGCAGCTTTGTCGTAATCTCGACTGAATGAATGTATGTATGTAAGAAGGGATCATAGGGTATGAATTGATGACTAGAAGATCTAATCTATTCCGATGATTCTGTTTGACTCCTTCTCTGTTAAATTGCAGGCGATTTTGGACGGTGTATTAATGCCGAATATGTTTAGTCAACAAAGTAGTGGAGTTCTAAGTCGCATAACCTATTTCCCTACTTGGGAAATTTTAGATTCTTAAACAAAGGGTAAGTTAGGGATTTGGATCACTACCGAAGTTGGAGAAATCATCACAAATACATTTGAAAGTTCTTTTTTTTTGTTGCAAATCAATTGTTGTTGAAATTTCAATTCATTTAAATTTTTAACACGTATCTGACCATGCATTTCATAAAATTCCTGTGCCAAATAAATCAAATAATAGTGCCGGAGTCCAATACCCAAACTGAGTAATTTTTTAACCTGTCGGTTTGTGATTACGATAAATTCTACCATTAAAAAATAAACACCATGGCCTGCAGAAACATTAATTAATAAAAATAATGCTAACATCTGTTAAATAAACTTGGCTAACCAACAACTTACATGCTCTCCCAAAAGTGTAAATTGTTGGGCATTGTTTTAACACACAGTGTTGCATTAAAGATAGTACTTGACTTGACCATATAATTTAAGAGCCATCAACTTGAGCAAACAATTCAAATTTTTCACCTTAAAATTTAAATGGCCTTTCGTTGGTTGTATTGTATTGTAGTAATTCTATTTTCTGCAGCTTACACTTAGGCAGTCAATAATCATTTACTAACTGTTTGATTATGGGTCTTAATCAGGTATCTGAATTGGTTTTTATTAAAACACTAAATAAAAAATACTCTGCCTTAGGCAGTTTAAAGAATTTATTTGAATATTTTGCTTTACTTAACTGTAATATGCTACAATAGGCACCCATGCCTATAAATTTTAAATAAAAAAAAAACAAGACTAGCAAATGGAAGCCAAGACAATTTTTGTACACTAAGTGACTGGTCGGCTGCTATACTATCGATCTGTGTACATTGTGTATATTGAATAGATATGAAATATTTCTCACCAATTCCTTTCCATTGCAGGCAATTGAATTGAAGGCTGTGATTTCAAGAAATTGGCGGTATGAGGACAATTGAAAAGTAGAAAAACGTGGGATTTCTAAAGACAGGTGTTATTTTAAGACGACCGGTTTAGATACCTCATCCCATATTAGCTCTAGCGAACCTTGTTGGGACTTATCTTCCCTTATGATGAACATGTTAAAAACGTTAATGCTACTGCCGACTAATAAGCAGAATACACCGACAGTCCTGAATGCTCTATTCCACATCGAATCACGACATCTATTGATGTACTCAATTGGCTCCCCCTGACCTTCTACTAAAACAGAAGACTGAACTGGTGTTGTAATACTGCTGCATAAATACGTCCAAGCCGATTATGTGGTTCCCTATAATTTTCTGAATAGGATATTTGATTTTAGAAATCCAAGACGGACCTGAAAATCCGGATGATCCTAGTAGGTAGGTAGGTTGGAATGTTAGCTTTGATTACCAAAGCTCACTTGACCACACATAGCGGCCCGTTGTGAAGCCATAGATAAGCCCAGTCCCTGTACTAAACGAATTGCACTAAATTAAACAAAGTAGTTGGTCAGCGCTAGAACTACACGTCCTAGTGGAACACTTAAGTCTTATACAAATGACTCCATAATGCTGGACCGAGAGGGTTACGGGTTCTAATATTACACTTTCATATAAACTAACATATCACTGCGGACAAGGTGCAAGTTATGCAATCAAGTCACCAACGAACTTATCTTGTATGTTCGTCTTCGTTCATAAATGCCTAGGATTTGTCATTTATACGTAACTTTCCTACGTATTCTATGACATAAGGATAACTTTCAAAATTTAATTTGTGATGAACTAACCAGAGTGGGTACGGAGCTCACAATCTCCAACATGTTACGGGGTATAGGTATGTTGACTGAACTCTCTCTTTCTTATATGCAGAAACAACTTCCATGGCACAGGAAGGTATATATAATATTAATATTATATTAATATTATTAATATTATATTAATATTATATTAATACCATGTTGGACTGCTGTATGGATAAAAAATGCTGATTCAATTTTGTGAATTTTGTGAAGAGGTCATTTATCTCTCATTTTGAGTCACCCTTGACTAAATTGTAAAATATAAAGAGTAAGGTTGGTTTGTTTTAGGAAATATTTGATATCCTTGTTGGTTATTCATTGCGGTATAACAATCAGCCTAGAACCTTCGTTCTTCAAGGAGTATCCGCAACCTAACTTAACCTGATCACTATTACTTGTAGCAGACTCAATTGTTGAGATTGAGTATCGAAAGTAATAGTATTTACAAGAGCCTAGTGTATATTAGCCTCCAAAGAGGCTCACTTGGAGTCAATTCTATTCTATTCGTTCCAACCTCTTTCAGGTAGTTGGTAGAAAGATGGTAAATGCATCTGACCGTGAATTAAACAATTGGCAGAGATTTTAAAAAGGCTCTTTCTTCTACTGGAGAATATAAATATGAAGAATTTATTTTAAAACTTCCAAACTGTACCATAAGTATGTACACCTCTGACGTTTAACAGTTAATTTGCGTGAACAACATGCCATAACAAACAAATAAACTTTTTACTCAATCGCAATCAACGTTTTGTTTGAAAAAAAAATAAATTATTTTCATTGAACTGCAATTCTTTGTATAGCTTATGGCTGGGCTGAACGCCAATAATTTATTTTAACACCATTTAACGTTTCTCTTACCTCTTATTCCCTTCCCAAAAATTGTGAAGATTTTTATCATCAGCCTCTAAGTCATTATCCTAATAAGAATCACTTTGCAGTGGAAGTAGATTGCCGATAATGGTAAGGAATAATGCAACAGCCGCAAACAAATCCAAACAGCAATCAAAACCAAAATTTAGTGAACTTTTTTTAAAGTAGACTGAGAAAGTAAACGATTTTTGTAAAAGGCTTATCTTTTATTCTTTTCGGCAATTGTTGCTTTTATTTTTATTGTTGAGTGCAGCTGTTAACGTACCTTTCTGCTTATTTTTGAAGGTGTGTTAAGGAATTGAAAGTGTTTCGTTTCGGTTAAGCACTAGAAAACTTTTTTTTTATTAAAATATGCGTTTTTAAAGCTGAGCGGAGATTATCTTACATTTTTATAATTAAGACTTTAAAGAGAAGTCGCTAAAGCTTCGTATTAGTGTACCACAACCCTAATTTCTCTTTCTAAAAATGGATCCTTAACTGGGAAAAACCATCTTTGGGGGCAATGTGTTAGTAATTGGGACCATTACGTTTTTACCATTTTAAAAACGTTTATGATAGAAGCTCGTAGATTGCAAATAAAAATAAATTTATGTTCAGTTTTAATTAAATTATTTATTGTTCCACAATTCTGCGTGCCACTGCTCATAACTTCTTTAAACTCTTCTTTAAACTCTTCTGCGTAAACACTAACAATTGTTCCACAGGCCTTTATAACGGAGATCTTCAAATCACGATTATTCTCTTCACATGCAACGTGTTTTCACACAAGACTGACTGAATTTTTACTGACTCTGTTGCCTGCTTTGTCTAGCCTTTATATCGCAGGGTAAACAGTCTGATGAATGCTCTTGCCTTCGCGAAATCTCTATAAATGTAAACATGTTGTTTACGTTATTGTTGTTTGGGTATTTCGCTTACGCTTGTACTTGCAGTGTTGTTATTGCCTGTTTGTTTACTTATTTATCCCCTTTTTATACTGATGTTGTTGCCATATTTTTGTTTATTTGCTGATCATGTAAACAATACCATGGTTTTTGTTTTTGTAGCTTTTATTTATTATTTTTATGTTAAACGATGAAACACCATTTCTATTTTCGTAACAATATTGTGTAAAGCTAAAAATGATATTGAATGGTGCTCCTGTCCATTCCACCAGTAAGACTAACATTAAATTTAATCGTAATTCCATTAAGAGGTAACCGGTGCTTTCTCTTCCTCTTTTTCTCTTTCCAGACACTTTCAATTGAAGCCTATCTAGCTCTCAGCCAGATGGGTAACAAATGCTTTTCCTTTTTGTATATGACGTTGGTTTGTTACCAAGTAACTAATCCGTCCATCTCTTCCCATTAAACGTCAGCTTCCTCCTGTACCTCAATACGCACCTTATCATTTTGAAATAATGTCGGAGTGGTGATTAGACTTACAGAAAATTATAGATAAACAGTCTTAATACAACTGAAGATTGGACTTTGCTGGGTCCAAGTATGGCAAGTGATATCAGTACACCCTATATGGCACAAAGGTATCAATACGGAACAATGGAATGGATGGAATAACTGAGATATTGGTCCTTCATACTCACATAACTTACATAATTGGTCAGTACAACACTTCAGTCAGAATTACGACCTAGCTTCTCACACCGCTTATGTTGTGTGTGACTTTTATACTCGAGTATCGGGACCTACAGTTTAAAGTCGATTCTGAACGACAGATTTTTGAGAAACCTTTCATAGCAATTTTATTTACACTCAGAGTTTTTGCCAGAAATCTGCTGAGAGGAAGACGTCGAAGAAAAATTATTTCATATTTTGTCGGAAATGTCTGACTTGGGGTTTCAACTACCTACTAGACTATGGCGACTTCAAAGATTGGTCCTACAGTGACAAGTAACGAGATGGATTCCTTATTACATAGAACATCAAGTTGCGAATGAGGTGTTACATAGTAAACCAACAATTCCACTAGTGGTCAGAAATGGTCGCACATCTAAGTAATTAGAATTATTATTCGTTTCCAACCTAATTAGCCTTTCATTAAGCGCTTCAGATCTTTAAATTTGAATGAAATAGAGTGACATTTTGTTTTCGTTCAGAACGGAGCCATTGTGTGTCGAATACAAGATCGTTTAGATATCTGGCACGGCTTTTCTGGTTGGAGAGCATTCGAACTGTCGAATTTTTCATTACTCTAGTGCATAAAACAGGCTAATTATGATCGATGGCATGTGCTACGTTGTGCTGGAGAACAGTTGCGATATGTGACTTATCAGCATATACCTGCTACTTAAGAAAACTCCACAAGAAAAAGTCTAACGGGGTTAACTTCAAATCAACTCTACGTGGATGATCATGGCCTCAAATCATTTAGGCAAAATATTTAATGTGGTCACAGAGCTGCACTTAGCTCCGTTTTGTTGACATTACATGTCGTTGGTGTCGAGATCATCTAATTCAAGCAATGGAAGTTAGTAAATGTCGATATATAATGCTCACCCTTGAAAGGATAGCCTGGCTAACGACGTTCTCAATAAAATATGGACCGTTGACGTCGCAAGCCAAAAATGCATTTTAAACAGAAAGTTTTTGGAGATGATTTTTGGATCTTATGTGGATTGTTATCGCTTTAAATTTGAAAAGTTTGTTTGTTTACGTGCCCAATCGTGCAAAAATGAGTCTCATTGCTGAAGACGATTTTTCGCTTCAAATTAGTTTCCAACTATCCCAGACCTTATCAGCGAACAAATGTCGTTGTCTCGGTTTCCTTGAGTCTTCGGTGATTTGATAAAATAGATTAACTAAATGTCAACTAATTTGACAGTTGTACCCCCAACAAGATGTTAAGTTAGTCCCTGTTGGAAGATCCGATTTATTAAGAAAAACTATATTATGATCCTTTAAAGATTGATTAATTAGAAGTGAACAGTCGTACTGGTCTCTAAGTGTACTATACAGCGCCGAAGACAATTTGAAATTACAGGAAAGCCAAACCACCCGTCTACTTACTAAAATTCTAACGTCTACTTTGAAGATCAGTTTATAGGTTGTGTTGGAGTTGAATTAATCCTTTCCTTTCATAGCGAATTTTTGAATTTTTTGGGTAATGTTTCATTAAAAAATATTGTTAGGAAAATGAAAATGGTGTTACATCGTTTAACATTAAAATAATAAACAAAAGCTACAAAAACAAAAACAATGGACTTGTTTACATGATCAACAAATAAACAAAAATATAGCAACAACATCAGTTTAAAAAAGGTAGTAAACAAACAGGCAACAACAACACTGCGAGGACAAACGTATACAAAAAAAACACAACAATTACAACAACAACATCAGAACAACAATTACGTAAAAGATTTCGTGAAGGCGTAGTCAATCTCCTTCAAGAGCATTCATCTGTTTACCCTGCGATATAAAAGGTAAGACAAAGCAGGCAACGGAGTCAGTAAAAATTTAGTCAGCCTTGTGTGAAGACGCGTTGAGTGTGAAGAGAATAATCGTGGTTTGAAGATCTCCGTTATAAAGATCTGCCGAACAATTGTTAGTGTTTACGCCAAAAGAGTGTAAAGAAGAATAACAAACAAAGTAAATTGGTGTTGTTTACATCAAGTTGTGAACAGTGGCACACAGAATTGCGCGAACAATAAAGAATTTATCTAAAACTAATCACAAATTTATTTTTTTTTTATTTGAAATCTACGAACTCATATTTTAAACGTTTTTAAAAGCGTAAATACGTAACAAAATGTTCACATCATTTTATTTCCACTAAAACCGTTTTAAAATACTGATAATCCTATTCACATGAGTACATTAATGCATTAAATTCAATCTCCTGTTACGCATAGGATATGCGTTTATCCCTTACCCAATAGTTGAAAGTGAAAAGGCTTAGGGTACTCACTGCTGTTGTGATCGAAAAAATCATAAAAAAAATTTCTTTGTTTGGAATTCTGCTGCCGCTTCTAGTGAGGCTGGTATTCTTAATGCTAGTACGAGCGAATCAATAATTTATTAAACGCGATTATAATCGCTTTGGCTTGCATGTTGGTGGCAATTTACTAGCCAGCCTGCTTGACTGCTGTACCAGCTAGCTCAGTTGTGGTAGCAACGGAAGGCTTTGTTTCAGCTTTGTTGCTATTTAAAGGCATAGTGTGTGTTAAATGGTGTTCGATTCTATGTTCATTAAAATTGTTCACATAGCCAGCGTAGAAGAGACTGTTTTAGCTTGTGTTTTTACGCGTTTTATTCAATAATTCATGTCCATACATTGCCTTATTATAATAATATCTCAATTTTTTTCTTGTTTTTTATTTAATTCATCTCCTTAGGGCATTTTAGCTGGTAATTTTTTATTTTATGAAATATGTGTGTAAATGGTTTGTGGGTTGTGCTGTTGACGGTGTTATAATTATGCAAACAGTGCAGGAGAAATAATTAAATGCTGTGGACATAGCAATATTAGGTCAAGTTAGCTTAAGATATTGGTCTTGGATACTGAGACCAAGTATGAGATCAGCATAATTATTCGTTATTTCACAACGAGCCTTTTTAAATCAACGAGCAGGGACTAACTTCTTCGTTCTCCCAGGGGACAGATATTTTTTGATTAAAGTTCCAAAGGATTACTGAATAAGGTATTGGTCTGGCTATTTTTCTTCCTTTGTATGAACTTATAACAGTATACTGAGAGTGTGACACCACTGTTTCCCATCTTGCTACGACAAGCAATGGACATAAATTTATAAAGTTGAGCCAGAGAAGGTGGTGGCCTAATATTTGTAAGTTAGTTAACCAATAATCCAATTGCGAACAGCTAGACAGATAGCACTCATATATCTAATGAATCTCTTTAAGTTATATTCGCAATATAATAGACATTCCAAAAAATGATTCTGGTTCTTTCCTCTGCCTCTTCATCATAATCGATTTTGGAAGAGCAATTAGCAAACTCGCCGTAGTCAAGCAGGCAGTGTTTTGGCTTATTAGACGTGAGGCTACGGTTCAAACCCCAGGTAAGACTTCTCGAACGAAACGAAATATGTAAAATATTTCTTCGGCGACGTCCTTTCAGATTTTTGGTAAAAACTCGAAGAATGAATAAAAGTGCCATGAACAGTTTCTTAAAAATGTTCGGAATCGACTTGAAACTCCGCCACTCATGTATAAAATTAACACGCACAGCATATGTGGTGTTTGAAGCTATGTCGTAACGCTGACTAAAGGATTGTAATGACCACGGAGGCGAGCTTCCACGATGCCGATGAGGACAGATCTTCGCTATAGAATAGTAAAAGGAGTTTGAATAGCTCTATTCTGGGAAAGATAAGCGAAACTAGCTTGTTGTGTGCTTTTATTTTATCCACGAATGGCGGAACCTACTATTCAACCTCGACTCCGATTGCCAGATTTGAGTAAATGTTCAGGGAAATTTTATTTATGCATAGCAATTTCTGCAGAGAAAATTGCCACCTAATTGATTTTACAGTATATCGATTGTTATGCGCATTATACGATAAGTGGTGTCGTCTTGTTGGAATCAAATCGTATTAATTTTTAGCTGATTAATGTTTATAAACAAAAAAGCAGACAGCGTTGTGCAATAACGATTGCTTTTTTCCGTTACGACATTACATCTAATTTCAAAAGAAATAAGCTTGAATGCTGCAGCCGGTGTGTAAGTCGCAGTCAGTCAACAGTCAGCAATCAGTCAATTTTAATAGAAGGCGCGACATGTTGTTGCCCTAACGCAGCCATTTAACCAGAAACTAAAGGCTCATCTTCAAAATGAGACCAAACGATCGTGGTTTAGTTTTAACTCTTGTACGAGCGGTATTTTATAGGCACGTGAACCAAGATTCTTATGTAAAATGTTCCACGTAGCCTAAGCATAAACATCAACAAGTTAATGTGTTGACATTTAAGCGACTTCATCAATAATTTTTTGCTTAAACAGCAAATGGCAAAGGATGTTCGAAATAGAAAACTTAGCTATGACTGTTGGAACTGGCGAGACGGTGGCTGTAGTAAAATTTATACAGTTTTTATGTCAAGTGTCAACTAGGGGTTTATTAAAATTTCCTAAACGCTGTTTTTTTGCTTTTTACTGGAAGGGAATACAAATAAATTTAATTTAATTTAATTTTATTTCATATTCTAATTTAAAATAAAATAATACAATTGGCAATAAACACTACAAATATATTTTTAAATATAGTTCTGTTTTTACCTTTTAAAAACCGTTTAAATATGAGCTCTTCGATAGAAAATAAATTTGTGTTTAGTTTTAATTAAAATTCTTTATTATTCGCACAATTCTGTGTGTCACTGTTTACAATATTATGTAAACAACAACAAATACTTTTTCTTTGCTATTCCTCTGTTTATACTCTTTGCATAAACAATAACAATTACTAGACAATTTTTTGACAGATCTTTGTAACGGAGATCTTCAAACCACGATTGCTCTCTCAAACACACAGCGTTTTTACACAAGACTGACTGAACTTCACTCACTCAGTCGCCTTCTTTGCCTTGCCTTTTATAGGACAGAGTAAACAGTGTGATGAATCTTCTTGATGGCAAATGTTCATGACTTTGCCTTCTCGAAATCTCTATAAATGTAAACATCGTTGTTTACATTTTTTGTAATTTGTTTGTGTTTCTTGTTTATTTGTTTACTATTTTCTTTAATGCTGGTGTTTGTTGTTATATCAAGCAGTACGTTAAAATCTAAACGTTTGTTTCCTGCATTGTTTTGTTTTTGTAGCTTTTGTTTATAAGTTTAATGTTAAACGTTGTAAAAGAAAAATACCAGTATCTAGCTTTTTCATTTTCGTAACAATATTTATATTTAGGACAACTGAAATTGTTACCAAATTCAAGTATTACTACTGATCGGACACTGTTACGTATGTGCAATATTTACTGTATAAATAGAAAATTCCACTCTGTTTCATATTACTCATACGCAAGGTATATCTAATATGTAGTGTTTTGAACAATCATTAAATGATTAAATAAGAAATTTTACATTACTTTTTCTCCACCCCTCCTTTATATTCATGATGCCATTTTTATGTGTATCATCAAAGATAAAGTAATTTGTCAAACTCATAACTTCTTCTTCCCGTTTTCATATTGTTGTCACTGTTAGCAATGACCGCAGTTTGTAAAATTTGTCAAAAACTTTTTACACTATGTTGGCAGTTGACATTCATTTTATTTATAAATTATGGAAACCAAAGAACAGTCTAAAGAACATTTTTTAATAAACATATATAAATATATTCAGTGGTTAAACACAAACAATTGTAAGCGTATCTTGGTTAACCATTTACACCGTCTTCCTTAATTTGTTTAGCCTTTGACGTATTGCCTCTGAAATCCTACTGTGGTTTATTACTTTAACAGGACTGTCAATTTTATCTACGTTTCGTACTTTGCTTTTATACTTCCTTCATCATATTTACTCAAATTTTATTAAATTTGTCCTTTTCCGGCAATGGATTGCATAGGCAATTATGACAACCAAATTATTACAACCAAATTAATAATTAATTATTAATGACGATACTGCTTTGTCAGGAGAGTTCATACAGGTTGCTTGAAAGTCGAAGTAGTATGTTGACTTATTAGACGAGAGACAGTGATCCAATCCCCAACTCTGATATGTAAAACAAAACGAAATATTAAAAAAATATTTCTTTTGGCGATTTCTTCTCAGCAGTCTTCTGGTAGAAACTCTGTGAGTAAATAAATTGCCATTAAATGTTTTTCAAATCTGTCATTTGGAGTTGACCTTAAACTGTAGGTGCCGCTACTCGTCTGCAAAATTAACATATACAAAACGGGTGGTGTGATAAGTTGTACTGGTGTCCAATTAAGTAAGTAAGTAAGTACAGGATGCTTGATTAAGGCGAAGGTCAAGGCGATATTGAAAGCAAGCCAATGCTGCTTGCATCATGAGAGTTTTTATGAATGTTGGTGATTTCTCCAGCACATTTTAAATCATTTAAGGATAACTTGTATTTACATTCCGTGATATTCAAAAAATATCGTAAGAAATTGCTTTGCTGAAAAAACAGCCAAGACTAGTGAATAGCTCACAGCTTGTAACATATTTTATGGTATACGTTAGTGTGGGTTAATTGCTGTTCTCGCGCCCATATAGGACATGAGGACATAGCTGAAAATTGTGTTACATATATCATAGCTATCTGTATATGTGTTCCGATCACATCGGTTAAACTCGGTTTTGGGAATACATGATTAAACTAAGTATCGTCAACAGCATGAAGGAGGACTGCGTGATGTTCTCTATGGCAGTCCTCGTCCATGAATGTCTGTTTTTTTAGGGGCAATTTCGAATAAAAGGCAATATCGGAATATTGTAGGAAATTTCATTTCCCTCAAGCTCGCTGGTTGTAAGCTCCTAGTGAGTTTGCGATTGCGTGAGTTAAACAAGATGGTCTCTGGTAGTTTTAATAGGAAAGTTAAGTTAAGTTTGAAAATCTCTGTTAAAAAGATCTGTCTAATAATTGTCTAGTAATTGTTATTGTTTATGCAAAGGGTACAAACAGAAGAATAACAAAAAATAAGGTAATTGTTGTTGTTTACATAAAGTTGTAAACGGTGGCATCATCAGACTGTTTACTTGCATATAAAAGGCAAGACAAAGCAGGCGAGTAAGTTGGTGAAGTTCAGTCAGTCTTGTGTAAAGACGAGTTGCGTTTCAAGAGAGTAATCTGGGTTTGAAGATCCATTACAAAGATGTCGAATAATTGTCCTGTAATTGTTATTGTTTATGTAAGGTGTGTAAACAGAGGAATAACAAAGTAAAGCAATTGTTATTGTTTACATCAATTTGTGAACAGTGCCACACTGAATTGTGCGAATAATAAAGAATTTGCATTAAAACTCAACACAAATTTATTTTTATTTTATTTGCAATCCACGAGCTCATATTTTAAAAGTTTTTAAAAGGTAAAAACGTAACAATATGTTCTTAATTTGAGGCAAATTTAAGTATGAGTGTTGTTTTTCTAATTGCTTACTCTTGAAACTCTTTAATAAAATTGAAGTCTTATTTAATTTTTATAACTGGATATTGTTAGAAAGATTTTTTAAAAAAACGAACCAGAGTGACTAAAAAGGAAGAAAATTAAAATCTTCGAGCAAATGAGTGAAACACTAATACATTGAAAGGAACTGTTACCGCAGTTGCTAATAAACAGGATGCTACTTTAACACCAGCTGCACCTTTTTATTGTTTCCTTTTGCTTTATGTCTCAAGCGGTGTTTTGCCGGTACACAAAAGGATAAGTAAGTATCTGTGTCTATGACTGTAGTTATTGGGCTGCTTTTGTTTCTGTATTTACTGGCAATTTCTTGTAAATAACTCTACTTAAGTGTGCCTTTGTTTAAAATAATTTACGAAATTTTTTATTTATTTTATTATACTCTTGGTTACAGTTTACCTACTCCTAACTATCAAATTCGAGTTCAGAAGATTTTGTTTTTGCGAAACTGTAAGTTTAGGTGCCCTGTTTAGGGTTTTGTAAGCAACAAACATCTGTAGCAATATTTTTCATAGAAAATTCATTACATAGACACAAAAAATAAGAAACTTCACAAAAGAAACGAAAATTCACGTCTTTTAATTTCATTTCTTTATCAGCTTCCTTAGACCTTTTTGTAATATTTTTCTTTCCTTTTTGTCGTAATTTTTCGTTTTAAGTACTCAAAGAGTTGTGGCAATAAAAAGGATTTTGGGTGAGAAAATATTTGCCTTAGAATGATTGAAGTCATTAATCATTATTATACATCATAAGCACAATTTGAAAAGGAATTACAATTGAAAGGCTTTTATACTCTCAAATAATTTTTGATTCTTACCTATGGCTGGGGGTACTAAGTACGTTTTCCTTTATATGACATCAGCAAAATATTGTTACGAAAATGAAAAAAATCTAAATACTGGTGTATTTCTTTTACATCCTTTGGCATTAAAATTATAAACAAAAGATACAAAAACAAAACAATGAACTTGTTTACAAATTATCGCACTGCTTAATATAACAACAAACACCAACATAAAAATATGGTAAACAAGTAAACAAAAATATACCAATAACACTACAATAATAAACGTAAACAACGATGTTTACATTTAAAGAGATTGCGAGAAGTCATGAACGTTCGCCTTCAAGGACATTCATCAGACTGTTTACTTTGCCATATAAAAGGCAAGCCAAAGCAGGCTACTGAGTTAGTGAAGTTCAGTCAGTCTTATGTGAACACACGGTGCTTTTGAAGAGAGTAGTCGTGGTTTGAAGATCTCCGTTACAAACATCTGTCGAACAATTGACTAGTAATTGTTATTGTTTATGCAAAGAGTGTAAACAGAGGAATAACAAACATCAAATTGTGAACAGTGCCACACAGAATTGTGCGAATGATAAAAAACTTTAGTTAAAACTAAACACAAATTTACTTTTATTTTATTTGCAACCTACAAGCTCATATTTTAAACGTTTTCAAAAGGTAAAAATGTAGCAATATGTTCCTTTGTTTAGTAACGATAGTGGCAGATAAGTGCTGGAAGTTATATGCCACAACAACATAACACAATCCTGTAAATGTAGTAATTATGCATGAGAATTTAATCTATTCAAGTATTCTACTTAAAGACTGTAGGTGACTAAAGACTGAAGGCTGCGCCGAGCTTGAGGCGTACATTGTTTTCTTCATCGACAGAAGTCATCAGACACTGGTAAGTGAATACTCTTCTTGCCACATTTATGACCCATGAGCATAGATACAGTGACAAAGCTTTCTCAACAGTCCAGTTTCTTTTTTGTCAAATTAGGCTTCACTCTTGTAATTATGGAAAATTCTTCCTCAACCAAGGATTTATACGAATCCATTAAAATGAAGCACCTTACAGAAGAGGCATATCTACAAAATTACGCCGGAGATAATAGCCATATTGCTGGAAAGAATTTGAGGAGTTGAAATTTTCGAATTTCTTAATTTTAGAAGATAGTTCGGAAAAGAACCCTGTTTTCTCGGATTGAACTGTAGTCTAATAAAAGCGTTAGCTTTGAATAGACATACTTGAAGACAATTTATAATGGCCTTATGATGCCTATGTGTTTTACAAAAGTATATTTTCAACGCAACTCGTATTATAATTTTATTAATCACATCTCAAACTTTTATTGAGTGATTGTAAACGAATATTTTAGCTGCACTTTAATATTTGAATTCACAAATTTTTTCAAATTTTCATTTTAACACTTTATTGAACCAAATCAAAATTCCTATCACCTTAAATTAGTAGAATTTACCAATATTTTTCTACATTCCGCCATTCTTTATAATTATATTTGCTTTTCTAAAGTAGAAGAAGCAAACGAAGATGGAGATTGTAATGTCAAAGCAAAATATTGGTATTGAAAACCAATGTTGGTATCGCAAAATATTGGCTGTTTGCCAAAGATTAGAACGGATGAGGAGTCTTAATAAAATTAATTTCTTTTATTAACTTGTATTTCATTTTTATACAAAAAAAATATAAGAAAACGTCGAAAGAATTTTAATTTAATGTCAGTATGTTAAGCTGCACAGCCCAGCAACAAAAAAAAAATGAAGAAGAAGTTGGAGAATAAATTGGTGGCACAAGTTTTACGATCAATTTCATCAATAGAATATTAAAAAAAAATTAAGAGTCTGTTCGGAAAATAAATTCAGAGCAGTGAACTATAATTCTGTGAAGATGCTTGCCATAGATTGAGCTTGTAAGTGAATTAAAGGGGAATTTTGACTTGAACTTTTTAAAGATTTAAAAAGGAAATAAATTTTAAGATTTAAAAGCAAATAAAAATTAGCTATCTGTAAGGAAATTAAACCAAAATCAACAAGTAAATAAAATTATTTACAGATTTTGATACTTTTCGTTTTTACCTTTTAAAATCGTTTAACATAAGAGCTCGTAGATTGCAAGTAAAATAAAAATAAATCTCTGCTGAGTTTCGATTAAATTCATTATTATTCGCACAATTCTGTGTGCCACTATTCACAACTTTATGTAAACTACAACAATTGCTTTCTTTTGTTATTCCTCTGTTTATACCCTTTGATTAAACAATAACTATTACTAGACAGTTTTTCGACAGATCTTTGTAACGGAGATCTTCAAACCAAGGTTATTCTCTTCAAACACACAGCGTTTTCGTACAAGACTGACTGTTACTCACTCATTCGCCTGCTTTGCCTTTCCTTTTATATGGCTTACAGTGATACCATCAGAAGCGAAAGCAATAACAACTGCAAGGGCGAGGCAAGTTAATTAGAATTAGGTAAGTAGATAGGAGTGATAGCTTTGATAATAACTCCCACTTAGCACGCACAGCGGCCCGTTGAATCCCTGTACTGATCGAATTTCTCCAAAAAGAAGAAGAAGAAGAAGTGGCTACACAGTTAATTCTAATTAGTAACTAAATATCAATCTATGTTTTCAATTTCCGGCTCACAATGAAATCCATTTCAGGGAACTTCCAGCAATTATGGAATGAATAAAATGATCTCGAAACAACTGGAGGCTTTCGGTAGGGCCATGTAGTGGATGGAATAGTGGCATAAAATCTAATTTCACTATTCATATTGGTGTGTTTTGATAGCACATGAAGTGATGTCCCACAGCTAACGGACATGTTCTGTTTAACCAATTCTGATAATCAGAATCGGGGCCTAGCTTTAAAGCATAAATCAATCAATCAAGCTAGATTGCATCTTTTGATTTTGATCGATTTGGTGTCAACCAAAGATAACTGTGTTACACTATTGCGAATGGGTGAGCAAAAAAAAAAGCATTTATCGTCGACCGATTACCAACCTCTGCAGTCTTCATAAATAAAGTGAAGCTTTGCCTCTCCATATCATGCCCACTACGCCATGATCTGTGGCAAAAAATGAAAGACGGCTATGACTTCGAAGTGTAATTTAAAAAAGTTTATTGTAACATCAGAGGCTAGTAGCAGTGTGTTGGCTTATTTGACGTGAGGCATCGGTTCAAACCCCAGGTCAGACATCTTCAACCAAGCAAAACATGAAGAAAGAAATATTCTAATCTAATCTATAATCTTCGGCAACTTCCTCTCAGCACATTTCTGGCAAAAATTTAAGAGTAAAACATGCCATGAAAAAGTTTCTCAAAAATCTGTCGATTTTAAACTGTAGGTCCTGCCACTAATGTATAATATTAACACACAAAACATAAGTGGTGTGAGGTGTTAGGTCGTAATCCTGACTGAAAGGTTGTAATGAGAGAAGATTTTATTATTCAGTGTCCTTGCAAACATCTTTATTATTGATTATCTTCTTATAGTTTCTTGAATCAAAAGGGCTTCGCTAGGCATACTATTTTCTTCCTGCTTTAAGTTGCATTAAGTTCTTAGGTTAAGTTAGCGAGTAGCTTGGCGCCCGCTCGGTGGCTAATAGGGTCCATTGTGTAACCTAGTAGGAGTAACCCCTCTGTCATGATCCGCTAGTAATGGGTTTAAACCACCCGGAGCCAGTTCCCTTAGTGGCACGTTCGCCTAGATTTTCAAACGTTCTGAGCTTCAATCGCAATCGTTCTCTTGTTGAACTTAAGTAGTTACCCGTTTTTCCTGCTATCCAGTGCTGGACACAGCAGTTTTGAAATCCGGCAACCAGATATATTGCAGTAACTATGGTTTGTTGAATTCAATGCTGATTTTTTCAATTTAAAAGTATTCTATTGTGGATGAGCCTTAGACATCTCCGATCTTCGTCCGTTATTTAGTTCCCATCTAAACAATACACTACATTACATTAAGTTCTTAAGTTTCATAAGAATGTGGTTGACTGCTTTTAAAAATACTTGAGCATGATTGCTACAATGCATAGAATGTTAACGAAATTTGTTTCTTTTTAAGAAAAATAACAAAAAATATCTTTTTGGGGCAATGAAGGAATGTATGGATGAATGAATGGAAATTTTTCATCTTTATTACTTTAATTTATTAAACAAATGCATACTTTTAATGCTATTTACACGCACACATACAATATAATAACATTTTTGTTATGGTTGCCAAGTGGTAATGGTGATAAAATTTAAATATACAGCTGTGGTTAACTAAATAGTAGTCTAGTAAATTCAAATTTAATTTTTTCTTCATTCCCTACGCTCTTTATAAATTCTTATTAAGTTCAATATCATGTTGGGAAAGCTTTTAAGCCATTTGTTTCTAATTATTTAATCTCGACTGTATGCCAATGATAATGCAAATTACAAATATTGTATTTACTCATGTATTCATATGTACAACTACTTAAAATCAAACTTGACGTTATCCATGTGTGTACACAAGCATGCATGCTGATATCTACATGTGCTTACATGTGTGTGTAACTGTATTTGTTTTTTTCATTCGAGCATGAAAGTAAAATGGAGTAACAAACTCAATTAAAATATATCGCACTTACACATATAAATGCACACATCATATACAAGGTTACATACATGCATTCAAAGTTATTCTCATACATTGTCAATGTATGTTATGGCAACTACAAGAAGTGCATACATGTACAATAAATGAAGAATGTAGAATTACATATGATACACCAGATGCATGCTGAAAGTGTGTGTGCATGTGTGCATAACTGAGAGCAACATATGTAATTTCAGCTGAGTATATCGAAATGCGTAAGCAATGTATTTAAGTACTTAAATGCCATACACACAGTATAAACACTGATTCAACATGCATGTGTACGTATGTAGATTGTACAACTACTGTTTATATTATTACTGGCGTAGAGATATAAAATATTTATTTTATTAAAGCATAACAAATGGTTATTATTTTACTTTACTCTACCTTTTTTATCTCAGAAAGAAGGAGCTCCCTCTCTCTCCCAATTTGTTTATTTATTCAATTACTTCATGCCTAAAAATTTTTTGAAATTAGGGTGACATTTAAAATATCAAAGCAGAGTGATAGGGTAACACACAAAAATATTTTGACTCATGCCAAGCAATTTTTACGGATGTTTTAGGCATGAAACGTGCGGCAGCGAAGATTGTTCCAAAACTGCTAAACTTTGAGCAAAAACAACGTCGCTTGGACATCGCTCAGGAGATGTTGGTGACGTTCAACGACGACCCAGATACGAAAATCAAGCATATGTAACTCACGGAATTTGAAAATAAGGATTATTTTTTGATCACACCTCGTAAGTGGGGTAAATAGTAAGAAGATCAGATAAAGTGAAATATTTCTTGCACCGTCTTCAGAAGTCAAGGCACTGAAAAATATGTCGGTTGTAGCGAACATTACATTGAATTTTTATGATCAGAACGTCAAGAGCTTCTGACTCCTTAATATTTATGCCACCCATGGTTCGACTTTAATATTGTATCTGATTTGATTCAAATGTTTAATTCTAATATATATATACATATATGTATATAACTATGTACTTATATGTCTTTAACCCTTTTTTTTGAACTAAAATATGTACATTGACTTAACTTTATATGTTTCACTAAAATTTTTTTTAACTTTCAATTTATGTTTTTTTTGTTACGAATTTTTTTACGATTTCCAAGAACGTAATTTTATCGACTCCATGAGTTTTTATAAATAAAATAGACCAGCATTGTACATTACAACTCTTTACCTTCGATTACACCTAACTTCTCACATCACCTTATTTGTGTTAGTTAACGTTATCCATGAGAGACGTAATTTAGAGTTTAACATTTACTGCGAACTA
Organism: Sarcophaga variegata; assembly: GCA_932273835.1. Classification (NCBI taxonomy): domain Eukaryota; kingdom Metazoa; phylum Arthropoda; class Insecta; order Diptera; family Sarcophagidae; genus Sarcophaga; species Sarcophaga variegata. The sequence goes on along the minus strand of OW026360.1, from coordinate 90,110,627 downwards.
ATAGTTTTCGAAGGTTTTCCATAGCATCTAATTGCTTCAGACCCTTTTCATGAAGAAAGATATAATTTCTCTAATTTTTTTTCAATATTTCAGAGCTGAGGTTTGAGCTCAGAGTTCCAGTCCAGTATGATATCTTACTACCTACTATTATTTCCATTGGGTCAAATAAAAAGTACGAAAAACTACTGTAATGCGAATTTAAATTCTCCTCCAAATTTTTCGAAAAGGTACACTGATAGTGCGAAATTTGATTCGACAATGGGTTCTGATTGGTTTTGTATACCAAATACACAACTTAGATATCAAACACTCAGCCAAAGGTTATCTTAGCATTTAAATGCCTTCTCAGTGTAAGCGTATTTCCTGAGAGTATCCTAATCTAGTTGTAGTTGTCGAAGTCTAGTAGGTAGTGTGTTGAATTAGAAGACATGAGGGCACGGTTCAAATCAAAGTTTAGACATCTTCAACAAAACTAAATCATCTTCAAAAAAAAAAAAAAAAAATATGAAAAAAATATTCCTTCGGCGACTTCCTCTCAGCAGATTTCCGTTAAAAACTCTGCGAGTAAATAAAATTGCCATGAAAAATGTTCCCAAAAATCTGTCGTTCGAAATTGACTTTAAACTGAGAGTCCCACCATTCATGTATAAAATTAACACACACAGTATAAGTGGTCTGTTCAATCTTATCCACAAATGTCATATATTTCCCCGTATAATGATCACTGGGCATAGGGGCAAATTAATCACAATGACTATCAGACTGTGACTACTAGTTTGAGTCGAATTGAGGAAAAACGAAACTGCTTATTTCATTCGTCGACTGGACATTTACTGTGGGCACAGCTGCCAGATAAATGAGGCACCAAATCGTCAAATATTTGAGAAAAAATCGTCAAAATCGTCAAAGACGTTTATTAAAATCGTAAAAAAATCATCAGAGAATATAAATAAATAAATTTAAATTATTTAAATTGTAGTAAAACATATGTATCTACATATCTGAGTTCAAAAATAAAACATTTAACAAAGAATTTATTTGGAAATTAAAAGCTAACGTCCCTCATCTTCATTTAATATTTTTTTTCTTCCAAAAATGGAGAAATTGGGATCATTTTCAGGAAAAAAATTGCTTAAGGTTTAAACATAAGCGCAGCAATAATATTACATCGTCTATATCTATGGGCGGTATAGATATTAGGGAGTCAGAAGCTTTTGATGTTCTGAGCATGAAAATTCAGTGTAATGCTGGAACTGAAAAATGTAGTTCCTTCTTGAGCTCTTATCATCCGATCTTACTATTATACCGTTTATAATCAACTGAGAATGGAATATAAGTCTCATGTATAGGTTGGTGCTTCAACGTCTACTTTGCGGTTTCTCGACCGTGTACGGGAGAGGTCATACTGTCTCGTTAATGACGGTAGTGTATCCAACTCCATTGAATCATTGGAGTATCGTTACAATGTGCTTTGTGTTTCACTGTTCTATCGCTACTACAAAAGGATTTTGCTCGAACGAAAAAGGGGAGTTTTTCCCGCAAATCATATATTCCTACGTAACGCTCGTCTTTTTCGGCCAGCACATCCGTATGTAGTCTGTTGGCCAGTGGATCGCACACTGCATTACAGTAAAAATACGGTTTTTAGTCGGACTGTGTCGGTATGTCGAACTCAATACCTGCAGAGGTCTATCCTGTTACTTATGGTATAAATATATACAAGCCTAGTATCCATAAACACTGTTCTCTTTTTCTTTGTTCTCATAACATATATTCATAGTTCCAGACACAATGCCACCGATCCCCTGAGTGTTGGTCGTACGAAAAAAAGAATAACGGCGCTTGCCTTTATTCTTCCGATGGTAATATTATAAGCTATGCTAGAATTTTTAAAATAGTGTGCAACGAGAAGTGATATATTATTTTCAACTACAAGATTATTTAGGAGTTGTAATTTTTCAGCTTTTAATTGGTTAAAAAGTGGAATAAAATACAGAAAAATCATCACATTTATTCGAAAGTAACTTAAGAATATAATACTTTACGCTTTCTTTTTACTAACATAAATTTCCAATAGTAACAATTGCAAAGTAAATATGAAGCTTAAAGTGACTTTTAATGTACTAAAGTAAAGAATATGATGTAAATTTAAGTTTTAAAAATAGTCAAAAAAAGGGCATAAATCCGCGGCAGCCATATAAAAATCTATTTCCAACCGGAGCAATTGTAGTTCACAGCAAAACAATAAATTTATCAAAATTTCAAACTATTTTTGTTTTATTACATTTTTAAATTTAAACTTTTAGATCGCCAACCCATTATATTTACTCACATTATACTCATATCTAATCCGTATGTAAAATTCATAATGCAGAGAACATATGTGACGTATGAGTTATATTTAATTCCATTAGTTTCATACATGACAAAATCGAAGTTTTTTATTGCATACTTTTCAGGGTATCTATTCCAGTATATGTAATACGATGCGTATGAGTAATATAGTTGAAATACAATTAAAAAGAATGTATACCACACAAATTTGGAATTAAGCTACATGATTTTTTCGATTCTATGCAATTCTAGGCTATATACTAGTAGGTAATACATCATGACCTGTATCAAATACAAGTAATTGCTTCTTTGCTTCAAAAAAAATTAATATCTCAAGTGACATTTAACAGTGCGAGTGAAATTGTCGTGAAAAAAAGAACAATTAAAAAAAATTTGTTCTTGTAATTAATATAACAAAGGTATGAGTAAAAAAATACTGTTTAAAGTTTTCATAAAATATGTTTTGTTTATAAATAAAATGCAATTATGTACATGTGTGTTTTAAATGTGAAATTTTTGTTTAATGTCCGAATTCATAAAGAATTTCAAATGGTAATTTATCGTAGTTAAGCTTTAGTTTTTATGTTGTCGTCATCTGTATATATGTAGATTTTTAATATTTAAAAAATTAGCTGCCGGATTTTGCCCAAACGATTTTTATTTCATTTAGAATTTAACATGTCCATTACAAGAAAAGAGCTGTATAATACTTGGCGTAATGAAAACCAACTAATAAAGTATACTGATGCTGTTGTTAAACACGTTGTTGCTAAGATTGGTATTAAGAATGATGAAATGGATAGCTGTTACAGAAAAGTAAGGCAATCTGCCCGAATGTTTGTATGCATTTTAACGAAAAAGTGGTCGCAAGCCAGTCGAACAAGGCGCACGTTCGAAGATAAAAATAAATATTGGTTAGAAGGGTATTTTAATATTCCACGTAAATTTTCTTCATCATCTCGTGTTGAAGGATGCTTGGATGGACCTTCAACCTCCAATTATGGCAGGCCTTTTAAGGAATTTTTATGTAAAACTGAGAGAACAAAGCGTAGAAATGTTGCTCTTTTATTAGAGACTTGGTCGGCAGAAGAACTGACTTTTGCTGCTGGAACAAGACTTTATACGTCCGGGAAACGAAGTGCTGCAAGCATAGTCAAAACTATAGATCCTTCTCCCTCTAAAGCATTAGAAATAAATCCCCTTACACAAATGAGAAGGCGTTGGCTTGGTATGTCAATGGTGGATATGCAAGACACACTTATAGTCTATTACGTGCAGGTGCCAAAAATCATAACGCTGATATTTACCCTTCATACCATAAAGTTTTGGCTGCCAAAGAAGAATGTTATCCGAGTGGTGATCTTAGAATTACTGCAAAGATAGCTCTTCAAAGTTTGGTAGATCACACTGCTAAAAGACTCTTAAAACAACAAAAAGAAATTTTGCAGCAATGTAAATCTGTAGAGCTTACTTTGTTCTATAAATGGGGATGTGATGGAAGCAGTGGCCATTCGCGCTATAAGCAAGTATTCAATGAAAACAATGTAGATGTAGCAGATGAAAATTTTTTTACAATTTGTATGATTCCACTTGAACTAAAAGAAGATAACAAACAAAATATTAATATTGACACTAAATTTCATCATACATGATTTGGGGCTTTTGACTGTTATAGTTTTCCCAGATATACGAATTTTAGTATTTTATTTATACGGGAGGTAACACGCCCACTGTAGCTAGTTCAACCATTTTTTCCACAAATGTTTATGTGGATACCAAAGTTGTCCATGCTGAATACGAAGATTCTAGCTGTTGCAGTTTCCATGATATAAGACTTTTAATTCTTAATTCTTAAGGTAGGTGTGGCACTTCACCCATTTAAAACTTTTGAATAAAAATTAGCCTATAATTCCACCCAAACATACGGAAATACGGTGTGAAAATTTGAGGAAAATCAGTTCAGTCTTTTTGTCGTCTTTAGGCTTAAAACAGACCCCAAAAAAAATTTACATATGTACATACACATACTCATTCACACATATATACATTTGATTTTTTTCTCTCTAATTGTTTATATTGATGAAATCTATAAACGTACCAAGTTTCATGTCGGTACGGCTTTGCAAAAGTGAGTTATAACTTTTCTCCGGCTAGATTGAGCATTTGGACCACTGTGCAGCGGGTCTAATGGTCTCATGTGAGAAGTGAATATGCTGTCTGCCGGTGACTATCCATCTTCCAATCTATAGTGAATATTCATTCACAAAGCTTTAGTCTCATTTCCAAACGCTTCCTATTTAGTTTAAATAAAGTAAAGTGTGTGTTGAATATCACTGGTATTTTCTTTTACTTTGAAAAAGCAAACATGTTTGGAATATAACATCGTTTAAAAGTCTGGGTGGATCGCATTCAAAACGTGTAATTTTCCATGATATCAGGCCAAGGTTTAATGATGGCATGGGTATGTTAGGTTTGAGAACAGCTGTAGTTTGCGGCTTATTCTCAAGAAAACTGAAGAAAACTCCTCAAGCTAGCTAAGGTCACCTCCACGTGAGGTTAACATGCCTTCAAATCGCTTGTGCATGATATCCAACGTGGCATGAGCTGTGTGGCACGTTGCGTCGTTCAAAAGAATTTTGTAATCATTGGCTTATAGTGCTTACCGCTTTCTCATAGAAATATGGACCGATGTTGCTGCCAGCCCAAAATACAAACCAAACTGTAAGTTTTTCGAAATTTATTGGATATATTTATGGTCATAAATGCATTTTTCAGTGAATGCCTGAACTATTTTTGAATGTTCCAGAATTGGACACATATGGCAATAATTTGATAAGAATGTTTTTGCTAAGTATTTGCTTTTCATTACAATATATTTTGTTGCTATTTTTTTAAATAGAACGATTTGATGTTTGTTTTCATACGTGTGGTACCACTAGCACAGAAATAATGTGCTGCCAGAACAACTTTATATGTGACAGTATTACAGTCACTAGGAACTGAACAAATTTAAATACTTGTTATAGTTACCCAATAATTATCCCTGTTAAGTCACACTTTAAATCAGTGAAATTATTATATTAAATTGTTGATAATATAATAATATTAAGTTCAACTTAATCACCCCTATCGTGAATATTATGGGAATAAGTTATTTGGGAGTAAACTTTTTTTCCCATAACAAAAATATCGGTATTACGAATATATTGGAAGTAAAAGTTTTTATTGTGAATTAGTTATAAATGCTGTATAAACAAAATTTTTTTATTGTGAATTACCTGTCAACAATTTTTCGAAGAAAAATACAAATATTAAAAAAAGAGTAGCGTATACATGTCTTCGTTTTTTGGTGCTGGAAGAGTAGAAACTATCCATGGAAAGATTGCAGCGAAGATCTATACGACATGAATCGAATCCACTATCACTCCCTGAGATAAAGTAAGAATTATATATACTAAAATATTTATGTTTGTTTTATTTACAGATTCCAGGAATATAACAGGGTAAACAAAGAAGGATTCAAATACCTGCTGAATGTGTGATGGAAAATTTGATTAGTAACAATTGCAAAGTAAATGCAAAGCTTAAAGTGTAAGTGAAGTAAAGGATATGATGTACATTTTTAATTTCTAAAAATAGTCAAAATAATGTCATAAATCGTCAAATAGTCTATATGATATTTGTGGAGCTCAAAATCGTCAAAATGACGATAAATCGTCAAATCTGGCAGCTATGACTGTGGGACCCTTGTCATTACGAAACATTGTCTACTGTGGCATCATGCCTCCAAAAAGACTTATAGTGGTGGGAATCCCATCGCTAACATTTGTAACGAAACTATATTAAGCCAATTTCATTTTATTATCTTAAGGAGTCAATCTTTATAGGGTATCGCTATAAAGTATTCTCTAAGCTTATTGCCATGACGATCTTAAGAATGCTATCGGTATCAACAACACCCATTTTCTGCCTTCTTGGATGCTTAATGTGCAAAGTTTCCAACAATATGTTTTGTTGATTCATCGTCTCCAAAGTATAGTCTGTAGTTGATAGCGTGTTGGTTTTTTTGACGTGAAGGCACATTTCAAACTCCAGACCAGACATCTCCAACAAAACGAACGACAAAACGACGACTTCTGCACGTCTGATTGCAAATGCTCTGAGAGTAAATACTTTGAGAGTAAATAAACTTGTCATGAAAAGTTCCTCAAAAATCTGTCGTTCAGAGTCTACTTTCAACTATAGGTCCCGCCACGCATGTATAAAATTAACACACAACTAAATGGTGTGAAGAGTCAGGTCGTGATCCTGACTGAAGGTTAGTGGCCAATTATGTTATGTATTCGACTTTATGTTGGCTTGTTTCCACAGACTAAAGTTTGAGGTGGTAGTTGTTCAAAAAAATTATTAGTTGGTGGAATTTTATGTATACATACTAGCGCGTGTTATATTCCAAACTCCAAGTTATTTTTCAAAATTCAAAAAATTTCTTAACAATATTTTTTCAAGCTAAAATATAAAATATGTTCTTAACGCTTGTCCTGCGGCACAATTAATTTAGTTTTTTCCCAAATAATGCGTAGTCATTATAGATGTGACAATTTAAAACAAAAGTTTTTGTTTTTCCAAAAACAAATTAAATTTTTAAAATAAAAATAAAACAAAGTAAATGTGGGTAAAACCACATTTCGAATGGTTTTAATAATACTTTTAAAGAGCATAAGCTTCTAAAGATTAAGTGGGCTTACTTGGGAATATAACACAGGTAAGTGGTAACAAAAACATTAACAAAAAATGGCTTAAAATTTATAACATTTTTCAAGTGGAAAATATTATGAACGATTAACTTTAGAAAGGCAAGATAAAATAAAAACAATACAAATAAAACAAAGGAATTTGAATAATACCTGCAAAGTTAATGTTTTAAAATTCATAACAATATAGATTTCACTTAAAAATTAATGCTTATAAAACACTTAGAATATATAAGAATTATTGAATGAATAATTGTTACAAAAAGGTTTCCTTCATCAGACTTATCATTTTATTTTCTTTTCCGAATCAATTGTTAACTATTTCATGTTTTTCTTTGTTTGCCATTTTATTTTCCTTCGAATATTTTATAAATATTTGTAACAACAATATGGGACAACATTCTTACAGATCTACTGATCTGAACAATATGAATAAAAATAGGGGACATTTTCTGGAAGTTACCGTTAATACACTTGCGGCCACGGTTCAAACCCCATATCAGACATCGCTAATAACACGAAATATTAAAAAAAATTTCTTCAGCGATTACCTCTCAGCAGATTTTTGGCAAAAAATCTGAGGGTAAAAAAAATTGCTATGAAAAGATTCTCAAAAATTTGTCATTCTGAGTCGACATTAAACAGTAGGTCCAGCCAGTCAGTCCTCCCCTTGTCCATTCGTGTCCAGCATAGTCTTGAAACATTGCGCGCAGCTTCCCACTGCCAACGAGTTTAAGCCACCCCTTAAAACGATTGGAAAATATCCCAATTAACCGAGACAATGGGAATATCGATGACCTGCAACTTATCGCAGATTGCCCACTCCCCGCCGGCTCTGGCCAGCTTATCAGCAGTGTAATTGTCAACAATATCCCTGTGTCGCGTAACCCACATAATATTTACATTTGAATGACCAGAAATTTATCTGAGAAATCTTCGGCAGTAATGGATAAGGATGGATGTTGAAACCACATTCATTAGGCTATCCGAGTAAATCAAGAGATTTTAAGGGAAATCGCGTTACTCAACGAGCATTGTTAAAGCATTGAGAAAGAAAATTAAGTGCGAGTTCTGTACTAATTTATTGCAGTGATTAAAAGGATATCAAGGAAAAAGGCCGCGCTTGACGAAAAAGAAAGAATTCTATGAAGACAGTGCATCATTACGCGCACTTCCATCGTGACGAGGACCAAAATCATTGAAATAATGTACGAATCATTAGCCTGATTTGGTTCACTCGTGTCATATTATAATTCCGAATTTAAAAAAAATGTTTCATTGGAAAGAGATCTGTGAACAATTTGCTACTCCTGTATCTATAGGGTTTCGAAGATATAGAATATCACAGAGTGATATTTTTGCCTGTTAGACTGGATAATTTTTTGAATGTTCAGAGTCAACATTTAGGAGTTAACAGCTGCGGCACAAAATAATTTGCATAATTTGTAGAACTTTAGAAACGCTGGACTTCTCATATATTTCCCTAAGCACTTTGCCAATAATAGAAACAAAAACTTTAAAACAAAAGATAAGATTATAAAAATGATAAGAAAAAGACATTTTTATTATCAATTTAATACAAATTTATTTTTTAAACATGAGGTTTGTTTGGAAATAATTTGCATAAAATTTAGAACCTTTTATTGATTATTTTGTTTTTCTTTTTTGTTGTGATTTTTAGCAGGTTGTCCTTAAAACTTAGTTTAAGAGGTTATATTGAAATAAAATCAAAGACTAATTTATTTAATAACGTTCTAAAAACTCAGTCTTTCTCAGACATAGATAGCATAGCGTAGCATAGTGAAGACTTAGATAAAGTTTATTTGGATTCATAATTCTTCGGTATTATTCCAGAATCTCCCGCCAGAAGACGAGAATGTTTTCAACTTGAAAAATATAAAAAGATAGGTTTTAAAAATTCTTTTCGGTTAAAGTAGAACATAATCAGCAAACATTTTCTTACAACTACACTCTAATATATCTACGGAAATAGTTTGAGCTGTTTCTATATAAGAACATACGGACCTTCTATTAAAATTAAACAAAGTAAAAGGAGTAGTAGTATAGCAGGTCGCGTGTTGGCTTATTAGACGTGAGGCTACGGTTCAAACTTCAGGTCAGGCATCAAAAGGAGAATATGAAAAAATATTTCTTCGGCGACTTTCTCTCATCAGATTTCTGGCAAAAACTCTGAGAGTAAATAAAATTGCTATGAAAAAGTTTCTCAAAAAATTTGTCGTCCCGAGTCGGCATTTAACTGTAAACAGTCTGAAGAATGTTCTTAAAGGCGAATATTAATGACCTCGCCTTCTCGAAATTTCTATACATAGACGTTGTTTACATTTATTCCTGTAGTGTTGTTTGGATATTTTTGTTTACTTGTTTACCATTTTTTTATGCTGGTGTTTGTCGGTATATTAAGCAGTAAGATAATTTGCAAACAGGTTTGTTTACTGCATTGTTTTGTTTTTGTAGCTTCTGTTTATAATTTTAATGTTAAGCGATGTAAAAGCAAAACACCAGTATCTAGGTTCTTCATTTTCCTAACAAAATGAATAAAAAATATTTCTTCCTGCGATTTCCTCTTAACAGTCTTCTGATAAAAACTCTGAGAGAAAATAAAATTTCCATATAAAATTTCTCAATTCTGTAGTTCGGAGACGACGTTAAACTGTCGGTTTCGCAACTCATGGATAAAAACTAACACACAAAAAATATGTGGTATGAGAAGCCATGTTATAATCCTGACTAAAGGGTTGTAATGGTCAATTAAGTAAGTAAGTAAGATACTTTGTGGGTATAATGAATAAGATTTTCCTGAAATATCTCGCATAGTAGCTAAATCTGGATTAATTATTTTTCGGCAACCAGTTTGGAACATATAGCACCAAAAATAATTTATTGCATAAGCAAAGAGGGTATTATACAGAAAACTAGGAATTCAAACCAAATTTCTTTACAATTCCATTTAAAAGAAACACATGCAAACACTAAGTATAAGGGGGATACTACTCTCGGAACTAAATTTTGTGATGTTTTAAGGTCCCCTGGTTGTATATTTGAGTGGCACATGTTTAGAAATACTCCTAATATCCTATAAATAAACTTTTATGTGAAAATCTACATTTACAAAATGACTGTAAATGAATTTTACTTGCAAATGCATTTTCTACTTGTTTAACACAAACAGAAGAAAAGTATTAAGTTTTAGTTTCGATTTTTTTTCTTTACTTTTTATGGTCGTACTAAAATGTAATTTGTCTTCTATTCCTGTGGTGAAATTTTATGCTCTAGCAAAACCCCAGATATGTAGAGCGATGAAAATGCATTGAACATTTCCAAACTGAAAATTACTTGTAAATATGTTACAAAAAATTCTTCCATTTCTTTAGCTTTTACTGTCAGCCATGGGAAATATTTCATTTAAAATATTCTTATATTCCGTATAGAGTTACTTAAATGACAAATATTTGATTAAAAGGAACATTTTCCCCACTATTAACACATGTATATACACAACTAACAAAATAAACCATTTTCTACGTTGGCTTTTCTCTCATTTTACAACGTCTCGAAATTATTTGCAGCAGAAGTTTGTTTCGTAATTTCAATTATTTGTGGGTTTAACACACAAGTGTTTTTAAGCGTGTATTTAAAGTCGTAATTTCTTATTGTGGCTGACTGAAGACAAATTTTGATCATTAGAGGATGGCATAGTTCATGATTTCTAATTCCTTAAACAGACGAGAGTTTAACGCTTTAGAAATTTTAATTGACTTTAATTAGTAACAAATTTCAAAGATACCAGGAACCTATTTCAATTGGTATTACCTTTGCATGTATGGAAATTATGAATGAGTAGAGAATAGTTCCTACCTTTTGTAAGTACAGAATATTGTTTATTAAGTACGACACGTTTATTTAGACGTGGTTTTTTTCATTTAGAGGCCCTGCCATGTCTAATCTCCATGCTTAGAGCCATACGGATAGAAGCAAACATCAATTGGCATCCACTCAATGGAACCTGTTGATCGAAAAAGTCATTCTGGAATTAAAGTGATGTAATGCGAAGTCGCCATAGTAATGTGTTGGATTTTTAGACATGAGGCCTCAGTTCAAACAACAGGTCAGCCATCTTAAATAAAACGAAATATGAACAAATATTTCTTAGATGACTTCCTATCAGCAGACCTCTGGCAAAAATTCTGAGAGTAATAAAAATTGACATGTAAAGTTACTCAAAAAATCTGTCGTTTGGAGTCGACTTTAAACTGTAGGTCCCGCCACTCGTGTATAAAATTAACACATACAATGTTAAATAAAATTAACACACACAATGTAATGACCAGTTACGTATGTATTTATGTACGTAATTGGCCATAATGATACGTTAGACATCCTGTCGGATAATTTCATGTTAAGGGAATAACAAGTACCCAAAAAAGTCCTATCAAAGTAATGCAAGTGGTCGCAGGTGATACATCCAGTCTGGTAATTCAGGGTTAAACGAGAATCCGCGCAATGTATCCAAAAAAGCCCTATCAAGGTAATGGTCGCAGGTGATATATAAGACATCCTGTCGGGTAATTCTGTGTTTAGCGAACATCCGCAACTATTTTAATTACTCTGGTTATCGCTGGACGGTATACACCAATGTTTTACAAACATTCAATGTGACTTGTTCGATGTTTTCTTTATTGATCAACAAAGCATCAATGTTTATATTCGATGAATTCAAGTTAAAATCTTATGTCTAATATTCCAACACAGACTTTCGAGCTTTCAAAGTTATTAACGTCTATCTTGTTGAAGCAACTTCTGTTAAATTGTTGACATTTCTATAGCCTGTTTTGCCACATCACCATGGAGGGTAAGAACTTTCAACAACACGTGCTAATAACACAAATGTTTTATTAACTTTCTTTCTGCTTGGAAAGCTGACGTTATGCTCGAAATGTGTTAGATAAATTTGAGTGCACTGGTTCAGTAAACTAAACTAACATCCGTTCGTTGACGAAACGCAAGAGCTACAGAAAGCATCAGAGCAAACCGTGAGAGTGTGCAGAAGATACCCAAACTGACGCGTCGTTCTCAAAAACTCGACTTTTCGTAGACCACAGCTTGACGAATTTTGCGTAGTGATTTCGGCCTGCGTCTGAACAAAATTTAAATTGCCGAGATGCTGAAGATAAACCACCATTCATAGTGTTCGCTCCATTCATGGTGTTGGCAATTGACCCCAACTTTCATTAAAAAATTATTTTCATGTCCATCTCAGGATGAATACGTATGCGAATTTTGAAAAATACCCACCCAGATCCAAAAGTATTCAATGTATTCTCAAAAATTTACTGCTTAAAGTAGATTTTAAGCTGGAAGTTTCCTCAATCCATATTTCTTTTAGAACGACATGATGAATGGATGCGAATTTTAAACGATACCAACTCAAATCCAAAAGCATCCAATGTATTATGAAAATGTTACTATTTGGTGTGGCAGTTTCCTCAGTTAATATTTCTTTGAGAACGACGTTCTATGAATACCAACTCCTTTCGAACTGAATTGGATGATCTGAACTACGACATATATGGTTCAAAACATCGGCTTTATGTATCACACAGCCAATGCCACATTGGATATTCTATATGAGCGGTTTGAGGACATGGCCATCTCACATGAAAGTGGCCACTGAGATCGCGCGAGTTTACACTGTTAGATTTTATTTTGTAGGTTCTTTTAAACCACAAAACTTAACGATCGAACATAATGCATGCCATCGGTCAAATTCATCCTGATTTATGCCCCAGAGTCATTGAAAATTTAAAATGTTTGATGTGTTGAACCCAGAGAAGCAGCGGCAGATATTTATTCGATGTTATATTCCACACATAATGACAGTATAGTATATGCAATCCAAATAATTAAATATTAGTTTTATCATTACAGTCCATACTTAAGTGATTGTGAGGCGCTGACACCACAAAGACCTTCAAGACAGACGACAGTATGCTGTTAGAAGTAGTGTGGCTTTTCATGGAATGTAGTGGATGTGAAACGGTTCAGTGGGTTCAGAGTGAATTCAAGTCGTTATGACCTAAACATTATTTTTAGAAATCTGTAAGTATGGTGGAAATTTCCAAACTATTATTTTTAATTTGACTACAACCTAAGATGGTATTGGATAGAGGTACACAGTTACTAAAGTATACATACGGTTAAAAAATTTCAGAAATTTTTTTAACTAATCCGTTTTCGTTTCCTTAATTTTAAGACGGTCTTTGCATTGGTTAAAAAATTTCTGAAATTGAACTGAATTGTTGCCCTGCACAGGCCTACAAAGGTATACATCCGATTTACAAATTTCACAAATTTCTGAACAAAAGCAAAAGACCGTTTTAAAATCGAAGAAAGATGTCATACAATTATAAATATTTAAAAAGAAACGGATTGGTTAAAAAATTTCTGAAATTTGTTAACTTTTGTGGGCCTGTGCAGATCCACAAAAGTGTACATCAGGCCCACAAAAGTTAACAAATTTATAGAATTTTTTTACGTCTATATGCAGAGTTTCATATTTCACTGGAAAATACATACAATTGTATGTACTTGAGCTTAATGTAGAAGGCATATTTAGCATTGTCATGAGCGTAAATTACGCTTATGTTGTAATAGTTGGTTCATCTGGATATTTTTGATTTTTTCCACACAGATTGTAATCGTTCGAATACCACTCTCTATCTGTATCGAGCCTGTAGTTTGCATCTGCAGAAATATACAAACATAGACCATTACTATACATTTAACAAAGAAGATTGTCAGAAATGTTTTGAAGACAATCATAATCTCCTGAAGAAACAAAATAAATATCAGTTTCAATAAAATTTGGAAAATTCTCTGAGTCGTGATGGTCTTTTCTTTCTTCCGTACCTTGTATGTCTTTTGTTTTAATATGTGGCGATAATTGTTATTATATTTCTTTGTTTTCATTGTTGCATTTTTTATTGTTGTTTTATTTATATGGGGACTTATTTTGCTTTTATTATTGTCCGTACAACACTTTTGATTTTATTTAATTTTCCTTGTGGCTGACTTGGTAAATATTACCATAACGACATATTTATGTCTATATGAGTGTAAAAATGTGTGAATTGTAAATACACGTGTGGTAATAGAAGTTTACTTGTCTGTCTCTCCTTTGTTTTCCTCCGATGGATTATAAGACTAAGGCTGTGCTTTATTGCATAAAAGCACAAAGAACAGACAGGCATACAATCTTTTATTCGTTTATTCATTCATGTTATTTTCATTGCCATTGTATGTATGGACCAATATTCTTTTAAATTTTTTATTTCTTTTTCATTTTATGATTTTATGATTCTTTATTATAAAATTTACTTTACATACATAGTCATCATGTTATGGACATGAATACATCATACATCATGTTCTCTGCCAGGATCATGCCAAAATCATCAGAATATTTTAAAGAAATTAATGTTTTTGGTGTTGTGTGTAGGTCTTTGGCATATGTTGCCAACAGTAGAAAAGAGAAGTAGATAGAGAGAGATTTTAAAGGATTTTAAAAGATTTTCTTTTGATAACTTTATGAGTGAAGTCGCCGTAGTCTAGTAGATAGTGTGTTGGCTAATTAGACGTAAGGCCATGGTTCAAACCCCAGGTCAAACATCAAAACGAAAATAAAGTGTAAATCCCGCCAATCATGTATAAAATTAACACACACAATATAAGTGGTATTAAGAAGATAGGTTGTAATCCTGTTTGAAGGTTGTACTGACTAATTATGTATGTACGTATGTAAGTCGTGTATTATAAAATTTACAGACATTCTATATTCTATACCGTAAAAATTCATTTTTGGTTTGCAGGAACATTAAGGTGAAATGTATTTTCAAGAAATTGAGGTTTCCTATACAAAGCTTGTGGGTTTCTTTCGTTGTTAATTTGGACATGGAAATCTGCAATAGTGGCGCGACCCACAGTTTTAAGTCAACTCCCAACGATAGATTTTTCTGAGCTTTTCATTGCAATTTTTATTTCCTCTCAAAGTTTTTGCCAGAAAGCTGCTGAGAGGCAGTTGCCGAAGAAATATTTTTTTTTACTATGTTTTGTCTGACCAAGGGCTTGAACACACTACCTACTATTTCAGCTTCATGATAACAATACAGTAATCTATTCGATTTTAAGTTCAAAGTATTTCATCAGTAGTTCTTCTCTAGTAGTTGTCCAGAGTTGGATAGATTTTGTTTTTTTTAAGGTTTTCACACCGATTTTCCATTGAGTGCCTTTAAAGAAACGCTTCTGGCAGTATTCTTTTAATGTTCAAACATATGCTTAGAACTTTTGGTTTCCACTTCATCTCATAATTTAATAAAATTGCGAGAAAAACTTTATTTTTTTTCCAGTGATGTTACAATATATCTACTACCACCATCCAACAACTATTCTAAGCGTTCACGAGCTTAATTTTTAAAGAGATTTTTGGTTTGAAACAAAAAATTATTTTTTTACAATAACTGGCATTGGCTGCAGTTGACAGATGCATTGGATGCATTAAATTTAAACATATTTCTAAGATTTCATGCTGGTCTTTAATTTTGCACTTTCCAGAAACTTTTTGCTGAATATGAATGAAGAAAAAATACAAAAAAGGAATCCAAAAAATAAAATTTTATTTCTAAACCGTAGATCGAGCCTTAAAAAATTTCATAATTCTAGCTTATGTATCACTTTTGATACATACTTATAGTAACATAGAGTTGTCACGATTATTGATAAAATTTTTTAAAAAATTTAAATATTTTAATTCATTTCAATAAAACTACTTATTTACTACTATTTCATTTTATTATCACTTTGATGAAATTTGCGCTAAAATTTTTGACATGATGTACATTGGCATGGTTTTTTACATAAAAATCAAGGACTTCCTATCAGCTTTAATTTCTTTCTAAATGGTAATAATTTGACGTCTAGCACCCTGTTTTGTGGTGATTTATAAGTTTCCAATTGTTTAGATAAGACAGTTTGTTGTCACTCGCATCAGTAACACTCTCATTTGAGGGCTGGCTGAAACCTGATGGTACAAACCATTCTTAAGATTCGTTAGAAATATTTGTTATCAACGTCATGTGAGACAAAAAAGTTTCCCGTTGCAAAGAACATCGATTTAACAATAACAATGACAATTTTCTCTCTTTGATTCCTTTCTGGTTTCCTGGATACGTGTTTCCCCAAATACTGCTGTAAGTAGTTGCTACGCACGTGGCATGTACTTGAATCTAAAACTGCCAGTTCGACTGCGGTAGATCACGAAATTTATAACGACCATTAAATTCAATTAGTTACTCATCTACAGCGACGAAATTAAATATGAGTTGAAAAGGTAATAAAACAAAACAAAGGGAGCGAAAACATAAATCAATACCAAGCATTATTCCGTAAATCTTTTTATGAAGCTTGATTTATATAAATATCCTTAAATTAATTTCCCTAACAAACACTGTAAGTATTCCATCATTAAGTATCAAATTTCAATTAAAATCGCTGGAGGTAATTTTCATTTTACACAATAAAACTAAAAAGTTTTTGAATTCTGTTGCTAAAAAACTTTAATTTGAGATGAAAATACACCAAAAAGTAACATAAAAACATAAGCATCATTATTTAAATATATTTTCTTTAATTTTCTTATCTTTTAGGCGAACAAAAAATTAAATTTTTAAACATCTTAAAAAAGGATGTATGATAGCCAACCCCAAAATATTTATACAGTATTACTTCTTACATAAAACTACAAGTTGTGTGATAAAAGTTTTATGAAAATGGTTAAAATTTTCTAACAAAAAATTAAGATAAAAAAATTCTTTTTTTGAAAAAGAAATCCTTTTCATTCGAATTTCAAAAAAGGCTTTAAGCATGATTATTAAAGGCATAATAGGTGTAAATATATAATTATCAAAGCGAATGATTCTGTAATCTCATACGTACGTAGTTGACCGAAATATTATCATCTGTAATAAAACATGGGACGAAACACATTTTTCTAATGTTTGCCTGTCGCGTGAGATAAATATGAGAAGAGGAGTAAGAAAGACTCTACAACATTTCCAGAAACAAATGGTAGCAATCTGCGCGAAAATTGCTAATATTTTTTCATCCCAAACTATTAAAGGCAGTCTGTTCCAGGCTTGTTCTGTTCCAGGCTTGTTCTGTTCCATCTTTGGCGATAAACATCCTGTTGTCATGTTTGTTGCTGCCAATACTTTCTTCAGTTCATAAGATGAGCTTCTATTTTTTTCTTCTTGAAAGTCTTTAGCAGCAGGAATATTACATATATAATTAATATATAATCGGTCATTACAACATTTCGTTATAAATTGGAAATGTCTGACGTCTAATAAGGTAACACGCTACATACTAGACTACGTCTACTTCAATCAATATCAACAACATATCAAGAATAGAAAATTCAACCTTTTCACTTTCGTCGTTCAATTCGTTAACTTTCAATTCTTTCTCAAAAACCATAAATATTGTATTATTTACGATAAAACTTTACAAAATCTTTGAAATCTTAAAAAAATCACATACACGACACCAAAATTTTTAATTCCTGTTTGAAATTTTCTGTTTCTATTTGTTTTCAGGCATCTAACTTTTTCTGAATTGAAGTTGTGTAGTCTAAAAAATTTAAATGTTTAATTTTTGATACAATGCTCGATCTGCGGTTAACAACTTTATTTCCACCAACACTGATGAGATCTTTTACAGGCCCTTTTTCTATGATAAAGATTTGATTTGAATTGTAACAAAGAAGGACAGGTCTGCTGGTAAAAGAGCAAAGCACAGCAAAAATATTCTTGGTTTATTTGCTACGTTTTAAATTTTTTTTCCAGCTCAAATTGTGGCTATTGATTGGAATGAAAAAGCAAAAATTAGTACAGTTTTTGAAAAGTATTTGATTAAAAATAATGGTTTTTTAAGTTGTCCTGGAATAAAATTTTAAGTTCAGCTTCGTTGCAGTTTTGTTTTTCTATGTGACTTCCTAACCTTCCTTAAATTGATCAGATTTTGAAAACAAAAGAAAAAAGAAAAACTAAAGTCCCTTAGTTTACAAATGTTAAATAAAAACATAATTATTCTGACACAGAAGTTATGCATAGTTTTACAAAATTGTTGTGGCATTTGATATATTTATTATGCAAATATAGAAAATTATTTTCTTAAAAATAGTGGAAGCTTTTTTTATCCCAAAGCTCAGGAGATGATGTCTATTCATGCAGTGCATTGTGTTGGAATGCAGGAATGGTAGTTTATAAGGGCAAGGTGCGGTTGTGTGCGAATGTCCAGTGTAAAACCTACGTCATTTTTTGCGCACATTATTTTGTAATAATTTTCACTTACTTTTTACAATAGTGGTTAATCACATATAATATCAGACAATCACAAACACTCAGAGTCGCTGGTGGGAAACGAATCCACCGGCTCGGGACCTGAAGTCCAGAGCTACCAGCTCGACGATACGTGGCTGCACAAAAAAATTTATATTTATGGCCTGAGAAATAGAGAATGAGTGAAATATTGTAAAGATACTTACAAATAAATGCATCTTTTAGGATATATGCAGTTTCTTTAATGTTCAATTTCAGCCCTTAACATACATAATTGGTCATTACAACACTTTAGTCAGGATTATAACCTCACACATTCATGGTAATATTTTATTTACCCTTTTGCCAGAAATCAGCTGAGGGAAAGTCGCCGAAGAAATATATTTTCATATTTCAGTTTGTTGGTGATGTTTGAACCGTGGCCTCCCATCGAATAAACTAACACACTATCTAATAAAATATTGTTACTTTTTCAACTTTTAAAAACGTTTAAAATATGAACTCGTAGTTTGCAAATAAAATAAAAAAATTAATTTGTGTTTAGTTTTAATTAAAATTCTTTATTATTCGCACAATTCTGTGTGCCACTGTTCACAACTTGATGTAACTTGATGTAAACAACAATAATTGCTTTGTTTGTTGTTCTTGTTGCATAAACAATAACAATGAAGATCTCAAACCACGATTACTCCCTTCAACCACACCGCGTTTTCACACAAGACTGACAGAACTTTTAAACTCTCAGTTGCATGCTTTGCCTTGCCTGTTATATGGCAACGTTAGCAGTGTGATGAATGTTCTTGAAGGCGAATGTTCGTGACTTCGCCTTCTGGAAATCTCTATTAATGTAAACAGTTACTTCGTTTATTCTTGTAGTGTTGTTGTTGTATTTCTGTTTAATTGTTTACCATTTTCTTTATGCTAGTGTTTGTTGGTATATTAAGCAGTACTATAATTTGTAAACAAGTTCATTGTTTTGTTTTTGTAGCTTTTGTTTATAATTTTAATGTCAAGCGATATAAGAGCAAAAAACCAGTATCTTGATTTTACATTTTCGGAACAATATATTTCCCTATAATTTCTACCACCACTGCACCGTACGAAGCCATAATAAGTTAATTTAATAGCGTTTGTTTTTTTATTGTAATTTTTTAATATTTTTTCTTTATTAAAAACAAGAATAGAATTATTTTCTATGCCATGCACCAGCCAACAATAAACAATTTAACACATTGGCGCTTTTGTATAATAATCGCACAGAAGAGTGTGAGAGAGAACTGTAGTAAGTCTCTGTGTTGCACAGAAAAAACTCATATTTGTAGCACATACGATAGAGAGGAGAAAATTCTTATACTAACGTAAAGCTTTTATTTGAAGCAGTTTGAGGTTGCTTTTTTTCTTCAATCTTCTGCACGCATATCCTTGCACTTTTGCTTTAGAGTTGTAGCAATTACCAGTTGCTGTTGTTGTTCTGATTGTTAATTTTTGAACATCCTGTTAAATAAAGAGGTACAGAAAGGAAAAATAAAGCTAAGCTCACATAGGTGCTTTATTCCATTTAATTTTGTTTCATTTTAGAATGAATCACAACGATTGTTATTAGTTGATTGCATTTGGAAAATAAGGTCTGCGACCACACACCCGCTCGATTTTAATTTCATTCGTGTTGTGCATAAAATTGAAATTTTTGTAAATTACAGCCATTTAAAGAATTTTACATTTTTTCTGACCAAATATCCACATTAAATATCAACAATAGACTATGGAAACACGCCTAATAAAACCCTATTACAGACGAAAGAAAACGTCGAAAATGGCGGTGGATTGGATATACAATACAATCGACAAATAATGACAAAACAAACAGTTCTATATAATGGAATCCACGGAGCAGCCGTGGAAGAAGGTTAGCTTATATATTTAAAAGACAGATCGATTCGGTAATAGACGCAAAGCGGAAAAATTGGAGCACAGTGAAAGCGTGGGCACTAAAGCGGAATATATTCGTCAAATTTCTGAAGTCCTCATGTTCTTTAGGAAAAACGATGAGAACAAAGCTATATTATGATATGAATGATTTAAAAATGCCTCCAGTTTGCTAATAGTAGATCGACATAAGGGATATTTCTTTTTTTCGATGTTTGAGATAAGGCGTGAACTCTCGAGTTCTCGTATAGTAAGCCTACACATTACTCACTAAACTATGACGACCAGTTTTAAAATTGGCCATTGAGGCTATATTTTTATTGAAGGAAATTTAACTCGCTGTTCGTGTAAAAAACCGATATTTTCTCTGAATGCATGCCATAACTAGGAGCAGTTCGTTTGATTCGATGTTAAAGATAAACCTCGCTTTGTTTGGTTAATCATTAAAAAGGTGGAGATAGTAAACTGAAATCTCTTCCCATCATAACTGCCTAGAAAAAGTATAGACTGTTTCAGCTCCAGTTGAAATAAGAAGAGTCCCCGCTACGCTCTTTTCGTCATGTATATACTTTCAGGAAGGAGAACTCCACACAGTTAACAAGTCCAGAATCTTTCTGTGGAAGAGGAGTTTGAAAAGTTATACAAAGTGTAAGACAGAAAAAAATCGGAGACAATTTGAAAGCCAAAAGAGTTCAAGACAAAGTGTGAAGAGTTTTAAGTCTTATCAGACCATCAAGGAGTAGCGTAGGTATTGTAATCGGTCTTCACACTAAGCATTGCAGATTAGCATAAAAATGTACATTCTTCGAAGAAGAAAACTAATTGCCAAATACTTATAATAATTGCCACCGCTTACAATTACCTAAGCGGTGTTAATACAAAAATAGAAAAAAAATTATCAACGGAGGCACGGAGTTATTCTTACTGACAGGTTTCAATTAGAAATTACTCAGTACAATAAGAATGATACCTAAGTAGACGTTCCAAACAAAAGTAAATTTAGTTAGTAGGATAGAAAAGATGATTATGAATAATGTTCGTATAACCCAAAC
Source organism: Sarcophaga variegata (assembly GCA_932273835.1). NCBI lineage: Eukaryota > Metazoa > Arthropoda > Insecta > Diptera > Sarcophagidae > Sarcophaga > Sarcophaga variegata. The sequence goes on along the minus strand of OW026360.1, from coordinate 90,089,150 downwards.
TGTCATCAATTTATACTATCCAGCAGCATATGGCTTTAGGTGTTAAATATTTTTGTTTAATAAATTAATATTTTATATTGCATTAATGTTCAATCAATTAAAAAAAAAACACTTTTTAAACACATTTATAACATCATTTTCATTTCAGTATTAACACTGGAAATTATTAAAAAAATGAGATTTAATCAAAGTATTAAAAAATATTGTGCATGTTATTAACGTAATTAATAATTGCAACAATTAATATTAATTTTAATGGACAATCATGATCTTATTTTATTTTATATTATTTTGTTTAATATTGTGTTATTTCTTGTTGTTAATGATGGCTTTCGACACATTTACATCCCTAATTGTTCCTGATAAAATATGAAATTATACTTGGTGATGAAGACAGCAAAAGGCTCTGCAATATTTATTTGTAACTTTCAACACCATCTAACTTGGGAAACCCCAGGTCAGACATCATGAACAAAACAAAATTTGAACGAAATATTTTTTCGGCGACTTCCTCTCTTCTGGCAAAAATAAGAGTAAAATAAAATTGCCATGAAATGTCTCTAAAAAAAAGTTGTTGTTCGAAATCGCCTTTAAATTGTAGATTGCCCATATATCTTTTTTATTCGTTTTGTTATTTTTATGGTTTTGAACTTTATTTACTATCTTCATTATTTTTATTTCTCAATTTTTTTCTTTATTTTCTCTAATAATACGCCGGTTATTTTGTTCATTGTTGCTCATAAATATTCAAATCTTTTGTTGAAAGCATGAAGGACCCCCTTTTTTATTTACCAAAGGACTCTTAACACTTGCCTACAGTGAAAATAAATGGATGCATATTAATGTATGCACATGTGATATGCACATGCGGATTTGTGTATATATAAATGTATGTATGTGTGTATATGAAAATATAGCAATGGCTTTCAATATGTGGATATATGTATGTATATATGTTTGCATGTATCTTCGTATGTGTTGTAGAGAATAAAAATCACTACATATACTATTTTCCTAATAGTCTGGGGATATACATACCACAACAACTGTGAGACGTTTTAGTAAGTCAATAAAGAGCTCAAGTGTTTTTCTATTCTTTTAAATTTATTTTTCAATTTTCAATTTTTGTTGTTTTTGTTTCGAAGTCAAGTATAAATGATTATATTCTTATGCTAGTATGTGTTTGTAAGTGTAATCGTGGGCTATTGTTGTGGGAGTATGTAATTTGTAAATTGTGTTTACGAAAAAAGCAATTTCATCTTAACCTAACTCTTGACATTTCTTTTCAGCTTTTTTTCTCAGATGTTTTTGCCATATTTTCGACTTTCTTAATGTACACTCTGTTGTAAATATGCTACAGCTTTCTCTTTAATACAACTGTTGATTTTTTTAAAACATTGACCTCGACACTGTTCTTCTTTCATCGGCTTAGGCTTTAATGTACAATGGCTTGATTAAGACAAATTTGTAACAAAAAATTTGTTTCTATTCTAAAAAAAAATTTTTTTTAAATTGCAACAAAATAATAGAAGGTATGAAATTTAACCGTAGATCGAGCTTTGTATCAAAAATAATACATTTCAATTTTTGTGATCATAGAACTTTAATTCAGAAAAAGTTAGATGCCTGATATTTTTTAATTCGTTAGTATTGTTATTGCCATTACTTTAAACCAAATAAAAAAGAACATTTTAAACAGGACTTCAAAAATTCCAAAACTTCATAATTCTAGTCTATGTATCATTTTTGATACATACGAGTTTCCTAGGGATTCTTTGGTGTTGTGAACGTCAGACCAACGTTCAAATCTCAGGTCAGACATTTCCAATTTACACCGAAAGGTTGTAATGAGCGATTATGAAGACTGAAGACTTTGAAGAAGAAAAAGCAGAAACTCCTCTTATGAATTGACAAAAGCATTGGCAGCAACAGACATTTATCTCCAAAGATTGTACTACTTGGAACAGAGAACCGAATAGTTTAGGAAGAGAAATTTTCTCGCAGATTGGTAGCAGCTGTTTCTTGAAATGTTCTAAAGCCTTTCTGACTGCTCTTCTCATATTTATGTATCTCACGTGACAGACAAACATTAGAAAAAAGTGTTTCGTCCAATGTTTTATTTCATAGATATTACAGAAAGATAATAATTCGGTCAACTACGTAAGTATGAGATAACAAAATCATTTGCTTTGATAATGTGCTACTCGGAAATGATGATAAATTTACACATATTACACCTTTTCGAAAAATGAGCTGAAACTCTTTCAGCTTTTAATAACCCCAATAATTTGGACGTTATAGATGAATAAATTATTGTTTTTATGGTAGTTATAAATATCGTGGTCATTTTACATTCAAGTACATGCTACGTGCGCTGCAACTATTTACAGCTGTATTTGGGGAAACCCGTATCTGGGAAGCCAGAGAGAGCATTGTTATTCACATAATTAATGTTCTATTGCAAAGGGAAACTTTTTACCTCACATGACGTTGACAACTAAATTTTCTAACGAAATTTAACAGTGGTTTGCACCATCAGGCTTGAGCAAGCCGTTAATTGAGAGCGTTACTGATGCGAGTGATAATAAGATGCCCCATATAAACAAGTGGAAACTTAAGGGTGCTAGATATCAAATTATTACCATTTAGAAAAAACTAAAACCCAGCTGACATGGAGTGTTTGATTTTAATGTAAAAATGTATGCTGCAATGAACATCATTTCAACAATTTAGGCGTAAATTTCGTAAAGTGATAATAAAATATTATAATATAAAATAATTTTATTAAAACAAATTGAAATAAATAAAAACATTTAAATTTTTTAACAAAATCTATAAATAATTTCGAAAATTCGATGAACTACAAGTATGTATCAAAAGTGATAAATAAGCTAGAATTATGAAGTCTTTCTAAGGATCGATCTGCGGTTAAAGTCGATTTTTCCCAATTTTATAATGTCGTACAGCCAGTCTCTAGGTATTTGCTAGCAGGCGGAAAGCAAAAAAAGTTTTAACATGGGAAGTCATCGGAAAACGACGGAACAAAAGATCTGATAATGTTAAAGTAAAGACACCTCAAAAGAACTGCCACAAATCAAATAGGGAGGTCTAAAACGAGTTAAACGATTGTGAAGATACGACAAGAAATTCTGGATTATCTCCATAGCATCAAAAACAAGTGGCTGCTGCTGCCATGATGGAAACACACTACATTGTTTTAATTTACTTCACAACATGTTTAAACTTATTAACCGTCGCAGCACATGGAAAACTATGTGTAGGAAAGCCATTTTTAAAAAGATATGCAATATAATTAAGACACAGCGCCAACGTTTTGAATGCGTTTCAAATCATGGCAACAAATAATTCGTTTCCTTCTACACCTCATTGTTATCAATCAGGTTTAAGATGACACAATCGATAGCAAACCGTATCATGAAATGCTGGTCATCAACTGAACAGGGATCATGTAGAATGGCTTGTGCTGATGATGTTGTTTTAATATCCCAACGTTGATCTGTTGATTAAAGTCCGATGTCAATCCAATAGCAAGTAAATGCGAAATATTATAGAATCTATTAGCATCTTAAATAGTGTCATATTTTTACCTTTTAAAAACGTTTAGAATATGGGCTCGTAGATTGCAAATAAAATAAAAATAAATTTGTGTTTAGTTTTAATTAAATTCTTTATTGTTCGCACAATTCTGTGTGCCACAGTTCTCAAGTTGATGTAAACAACAACAATTGCTTTGTTTGTTATTATATAAATAAATTTGTGTTTAGTTTTAATTAAATTCTTTATTGTTCACACAATTCTGTGTGCCACAGTTCTCAAGTTGATGTAAACAACAACAATTGCTTTGTTTGTTATTCCTCTGTTTGCACTCTTTTACGTAAACAATAAAAATTGTTCGCTAGATCTTCAAACCACGATTATTCTCTTTAAACACCGCGCGTCTTTACACGAGCCTGACTGAATTTTTACTGACTCCGTTGCCTACTTTGCCTTGCCTTGCCTTTTATATGGCGACGGAAACAGTGTGATGAATGATCTTGAAGTCGAATGTTCGTGAATTCGCCTTCTCGAGATCTCTATAAATGTAAACATCGTTGTTTCATTATTGTTGTTAGTGTATTTTGTTTACATTTATTCTTGCATCGATGTGTGGCGGATCCTACAGTATTAAGTCTACTCCAAAACACTGATTTGAGAAACTTTTTATAGCAGTTTTTTTCTACTCTCGTGAGTTTTAACAGAAGATTTCTGGCAAGATGTTGAAGAAAGAAACATTTTTCCGTATTTCGTTTTGTTCGAAGGTTGATCGACAGGATCTTGTCTAACAAGTCAACACACTACCTACTAAACTTCGGCGACTTAAGGCCGGAAGATATTTAATAATAAACGCTCCATGATAATTGCTCTCATAACTTGAGGAGATAGGGCGATAAAGAAATTGGCAAAACAGAGAAAAGCTAAAGTGTAATTAAGAATCCTGCAATAAATAAACTAAACTGGAAATCATGTATTGAGGCCTTGCGCTCCTTTTGGGGGTTATGTGCACTCAATTTAATTCGACTATAAACTTTAGGCCCGACACTCATGTATAAAATCAACACACACAAAATAAGTGACTAATTATGTGCATGTATGTTATTCTATTGTATATAATTTTATTATATTAATATTATATTAATATTATAATTTTATTTTTTACGTAACAAAATATATCCCATAGTGCATCGTTTGTGGTTTGCTGGCTACAGTATTTTCAGATTTCTTTCTCTTAAATACTGTTGCAGTTGCAGTTGTAGTTACAGTTGTTATTATGCAACTATAAACAGCCATACTCACACACAACACACTAACGTTGTTGGCTTTTGTGGTTTAAGTAGGAGAAATAGTAGTAGTATGTTTATGTATGTTCTAGCTCAATTATTTCATACAAATTTGGAATTATGCATATCTGGAAAAGAGTAAAAACATTGCAGAATTGTGAAATGAATTGTGTGCGATCGGTCTTTAGGTTTGTAACATGTATTAAGAAAGGGTAATACTTTTTAATGTGTTTGTGTGTGTGTTAAAATTTGAGAACATGCATATCTGGAAAAGAATTAAATCATTTTCATTTTTAATTTTTCCATTCAAATTTGGGATCATGCCTGCTTCTTCTTGTTCCTTTTATTTGTATTGCTTCGCAAACGAATGATTGGACGGACAGAATGAGTGTATAAGATCAATAAGAATGAGTGTGTGTATGTGTGTGACATTTTTTAAAGTGTGTGGTTAGCCATCCTTTGATTGAAAGTGAGTAGATTCGTCTTGCTTTTGTTTATTTTTTTATATTCGCTGATGGTCAAAAGTGGGATAACGACACACTGTTACAAACAATAGCAGTGCTTTGTTCTAAACAAAACAACAACAAACAGCGAGACTCCTTATGATTTCTTATTCTTAAGCATAAGTTCAATAAGAATATTTTTTAATGTAAACAAATTTTCAAATGCTTGACTCACATTACATTTTTTAATGTAAACAAATAAAGAATTTTGGATGTGGTTGTGTTTAATTCATTTTTTGTAAGAAATATAGTTGTACGTGTTGTTGTTGTTGTGTTTATAACAGCGCTTTGTTTTGAGCAGGATTTCTTTTGTTTCAGTTTTTTTTGTCAGGTTTTAAATAAATAAAATTATATAATAAAGAGATTAATTAAAACAAATTAGATTTTTTTTCCTAAGATATGTATATTTTATTTTCAGATTTTGTTACAGTTCACATATTTCTATTTCTCCTTTAAGAAAATCTATTAATCACTTAATTTTATCATTTCCTTTAAGATATATGACAGAGTATAGTTGTTCCCTTTTAAATTTTATATATTTAGTTTTTACTGTTTAAAATAAATAAAATTATAAGTATAATAAAGAGATTTATTAAAACAAATTAATTTTTTATTTCATTAGATTTTTTCCTGTTTTTTTTTTTTTTTTTTTTTAAGATGATTTTGTTATTGATTGAAAGGTATCTTCTAATAAATAACTCCAACTATTTGACTCAGTTTAATAATTTTTCACTTGTCCTTTAGAGCAGACAAGATCTTCTAATATTTTATTATGATAATTATTAGACATTATAACCATTTTTTTTCGTTACTTTCGTACCTCTTCGTATGAAACACTGAAACAGCTACACCACCTATACTAGCTATACTAGCTATACTAGCTATACTAGCTATATCAGCTGTACTAGCTATACTAGCTATATCACCTATACTAGCTATACCAGCTATACTAGCTATACTAGCTATACTAGCTATACCAGCTATACTAGCTATACTAGCTATATCACCTATACTAGCTATACCAGCTATACTAGCTATACTAGCTATACTAGCTGTACTAGCTATATCAGCTGTACTAGCTATACTAGCTATATCACCTATACTAGCTATACCAGCTATACTAGCTATACTAGCTATACTAGCTATATCAGCTGTACTAGCTATACTAGCTATATCACCTATACTAGCTATACTAGCTATACTAGGTATACCAGCTATACTAGCTATACTAGCTATATCAGCTGTACTAGCTATACTAGCTATATCACCATTTTTTTTCGTTACTTTCGTACCTCTTCGTATGAAACACTGAAACAGCTATACCACCTATACTAGCTATACTAGCTATACTAGCTATACTAGCTATATCAGCTGTACTAGCTATACTAGCTATATCACCTATACTAGCTATACCAGCTATACTAGCTATACTAGCTATACTAGCTATACCAGCTATACTAGCTATACTAGCTATATCACCTATACTAGCTATACCAGCTATACTAGCTATACTAGCTATACTAGCTGTATCAGCTGTACTAGCTATACTAGCTATATCACCTATACTAGCTATACTAGCTATACTAGGTATACCAGCTATACTAGCTATACTAGCTATATCACCTATACTAGCTATACTAGCTATACTAGGTATACCAGCTATACTAGCTATACTAGCTATATCAGCTGTACTAGCTATACTAGCTATATCACCATTTTTTTTCGTTACTTTCGTACCTCTTCGTATGAAACACTGAAACAGCTATACCACCTATACTAGCTATACTAGCTATACTAGCTATACTAGCTATATCAGCTGTACTAGCTATACTAGCTATATCACCTATACTAGCTATACCAGCTATACTAGCTATACTAGCTATACTAGCTATACCAGCTATACTAGCTATACTAGCTATATCACCTATACTAGCTATACCAGCTATACTAGCTATACTAGCTATACTAGCTATATCAGCTGTACTAGCTATACTAGCTATATCACCTATACTAGCTATACTAGCTATACTAGGTATACCAGCTATACTAGCTATACTAGCTATATCAGCTGTACTAGCTATACTAGCTATATCACCTATACTAGTTATATCACCTATACTAGCTATACCAGCTATACTAGCTATGCTAGCTATATCAGCTGTACCAGTTATACCTGCTATACCTCTATACCAGCTATATCAGCTATACTAGCTATACCAGCTATACTGGCTATACTAGCTATATCAGCTGTACTAGCTATACTAGCTATATCACCTATACTAGCTATACCAGCTATACTAGCTATATCAGCTGTACCAGTTATACCTGCTATACCTCTATACCAGCTATATCACCTATACTAGCTATACCAGCTATACTGGCTATACTAGCTATATCAGCTGTACTAGCTATACTAGCTATATCACCTATACTAGCTATATCACCTATACTAGCTATACCAGCTATACTAGCTATACTAGCTATATCAGCTGTACCAGTTATACCTGCTATACCTCTATACCAGCTATATCAGCTATACTAGCTATACCAGCTATACTAGCTATATTAGCTATATCAGCTGTACTAGCTATACTAGCTATATCACCTATACTAGCTATACCAGCTATACTAGCTATATCAGCTGTACCAGTTATACCTGCTATACCTCTATACCAGCTATATCAGCTGGGGAGTGGGTATGAAACTACAAGGCAACGTCACTGATTGGTTTCAACTTGGCGAAGCCCGGGGCTATCCTTGCAAGTACATACCAAGCAGCTCACAGCCTCCGTATCTTAGATCAGGCGCTCCCCAGGTACTGGTACTCAGCATCCGCTGGGTACTTGCTAATGTGAGAAGGCAAGATTGACGATTCGGCACGACCTTGCACGACTATGCATTGGAAATCGATTTTGAAGATGACGCAAGTGGGCTGACGTTTGTTGCATTCTGTTACCTGAGTACACCGAGTGAAAACCGGTCGAAATGGCTTTCAGGCTAATGTTGCAGACGCCTCCGTTCCGTTAAATCCGTGGCAGGGCTTCAAGTACGTTCGATTATCGTCGCCATTTAGTTGGTGATGCAGGTTTAGTTGAGATGACTCCTAATTAGTGTCCGACCTGGCTCTGAACGCAAACTCCCATGAGGATTTGCGTCAACCCTCGCGAGGACCTCACTGATTACCATAGGCACCCTCGGGGTCTTTGAAGGACAACTGCATAGCCGATATGAGATAGCGGCTTGAAGATGGAACCCAAGAGAAAAGACGAATAAAAGAATACTAGAAGTGGAAGAGATGATGCAGGGAGAGATTGCCTTTATGAGCAGCCCAAAAATCAGGCGATCGCCGGTGAAGAAATCCCAGACGACGACGAACTCTCAGAGCGCGTCTGCGAGGAACACTGGGACTAAGAAGGGTGGCACGACACCGGAATCTGTGCAAGAAGGGGCGCAAACGCAACCGGCGCATAGTGGGACAAAGGAACCGCTTTTGAGGCACAGTTCCCATAGACAGGAGTTTATATGTAAGATGAGAAACTCCGAGGAGGAGACTCTCACTAAGTGCCAAAATGTTATCCGCAGGATTAGACGGGCAATGACGAGGGCAAGGAACATCAGCATGGAAGTTCAGAGCGGAGTAGCTGAATTAGAGGAGCTCATCGACATAATGCGGAGCTATAGAGAGAACTGGAAGACTGCGGAAAGGGAAAAAGAAGTGAGTATAGCACCCGAGATCACCAAGAATAACAGGAATGTCTGTGAAGTCTCCACACCTGTTAGTTCCCTCAACAAGAGAGGCGCCTCAAGCCCGCCGGAGAGCCGCCCGGAAAAAAGGCCGAGAGGAAAACCGACGGACACCATACAGCTCAAGGAAACAGTGGACGAGGAATGGAAAACAGTGAGGAGCAAGAAAACGGCAAGGAAAGAGAAAAAGGAGCGAAGAAAAACTGTGAAAGAACGTCCAGAAGCTGTAATCATCCACCCAACCGAAGGGCGCAGCTACGCTGACGTTCTGAGCAATATAAGGAGCAAGATAAGGCCAGAGGAATCGGAGATAGCGATACGAGCCGTCCGGAAGACGAAAACAGGTGCTATTCTCATTGAAATTGGTAAAGGAGGCAAAAGGGCCGAGTTCAGGGAGAACCTAAAGAGCGTTCTAAATCAAGAGGCAACAGTAAAGGACCTTGTACCTACGGTCACTTTGGAAATTCGGGACCTGGATGCCCTCACAACCACCGAGGAAGTTATGGCAGCCGTACAAAGAGAAGCGGGCGAAATAAATCCGGATACGTCCGTTTGTATAACCGGGGCGAACAGCCGGGAGCAGAAAAGAGCCTTCGTGACAACCTCTGCAAATTGTGCGAAAGCGCTGCTGAAACTACAGAGGATCAAAACAGGCTGGACACGCTGTAGAATAACCATCAGGGAAGAACCGACACGCTGTTTCCGATGCTTCGGAATAGGTCACAAACGGTGGGAGTGTGGTGGACCGGACAGGTCAGACCTATGCATGAAATGTGGAGAAAAGGGGCATAAGCGAAAAGAATGCCGGAACACACCGAAATGTTGTATTTGTTCTGCGGAGTCAGGAAAATCTCTGGATCACCTCCCGGGATCGCGGGGCTGCGGGACGAGCTTACGAAAGGCAGCATGAGGATATTGCAGCTGAATATGCACAGAGGGAAGGTGGCTTTTTCTTTGCTATCGCAAATAGTCAGGGAGCAGGAAGTTGACGTAGCTGTTATAAGCGAACAGTATGCATCTAAAAATAGCGGATTCTGGCTGGGTGATGAAACATCTACAGCAGCTATATGGATAACGGATAACCAGGGCCCCCGACCGAGAAGATCTGGTAGGGGGGATTGTTTCACCTGGATACAGTTTGACGATATTACTCTAATGAATTGTTATCTGACTCCCAATGATGACGTGGGAACATTTGAGGAGAAATTGGCCAGAATCGAGGATACAATAACGCAGATTGGCGGCAACCTCATAGTGGCAGGCGACTTTAACTCCAGAGCTGTAGAGTGGGGAATGCGGAATACCAACCCAAGAGGCAGACGAATTGTGGAGATGGCAGCTCGAACCGGCCTGATCTTCGCGAATTTGGGGAACGTATCTACCTTTAGACGACCGGGATGCGAGGGAACTATCCCTGATATAACTATGGTCTCGGAGAGCATATGTCACAGAGTCAGGGACTGGAAGGTATTGGAAATATATACGGGTAGTGATCATCAGTACATATCGTACACCTTTGCTTCGAGAAATAGAGGAGAGGAGAACAATTACACTCCGAACAGTAGAGGATGGGATGCACGAAAATTGGATAAAAATCGGCTGATCTTGGAGGTTGACAGATTGTGTGGCAGTATTGAGCTCTCGGACGACGCGAGGACGAGAGTAGAACAAACTATGAAGATAATAGGACGCGGGTGTAGGAAGGCAATGCCCTTGTTGAGACCCCCGAATAGCAGGAGGAAGGCTGTGTACTGGTGGGACGAAATTATTGCAGCACTCAGGCGAGAGTGTCTACGACTACGACGGAGGTACACTAGAGCTAGACCCAACGGACCTGCCGTTGACGAAATGCGATTATACAAAGAGGCAAAGAAATCTCTGAAGGAGGCGATATCGCGCAAGAAAAACCAGGCGTTCCAGGAACTACGCGATGACATAAACCTAAACCCTTACGGATTAGGATACAAAATTGTAATGGACAAACTGAACAGGAGGAAACCGGTGGGAATTATGGACGAACGAGTGATGAGAAATATAGTGGATACACTATTCCCTACTCATGAATCGAGGATGGAACAACGGCAGAATACACTCGGTATAGAATTCTTACCATTTACCGAAGAGGAGCTGAAAATAGCTGCAGCCGGACTAAAACCCGGCAAAGCACCGGGGCCCGATGGCATCCCGCCTGAGGTAGTGCGGGAAATTGCCGATCAAAGACCGCAACTCTTACTGGGAATGTACAACGCGTGCCTAAGAGAATGCATTTTCCCCGAAATATGGAAGAAACAACGACTGGTCTTAATAAGCAAGGGAAAGGCGACCCGGAGCACCCATCCGCGTACAGGCCACTGTGCATGCTGGATACGTCAGGAAAGCTGCTCGAGAGGCTTCTGAAGCCACGGCTTACCGCTGCTATTGAGAATAGAGGAGGACTGTCTGCCCGACAATATGATTTTCGACCCGGTCGGTCAACAATTGGCGCTTTGAGAGAGGTGACTGAAGCAGCTATGGTCACACAGCGTGGGAGTCACTTTACGAGGCCTGTGGTACTGCTTGCCACTTTGGACGTCAAAAACGCGTTTAACAGCCTTAGATGGAGCGATGTACTGGATGCTTTGGAGAACAATTTCTCTGTGCCACATTACATTCTGGCCATGATAAGTAGTTATTTGAGTAACAGGCAGTTGGTGTATAACACAAGCTCGGGATCAAGAGTGAAACAAGTAACATCTGGAGCAGCACAAGGATCTATCCTCGGCCCCGACCTGTGGAACGTTAGCTATGATGGAATTCTGAGGGAGGATATGCCAGACGGAACTTTCTTGGTTGGATACGCAGACGATATCGCAGCTGTTATCACGGCCAGGAACACGGAAGAGGCACAACGAAAATTGAGACGCGTTATGCTAAGGACAAAAGCATGGTTGGATTCCCACGGCCTAGACCTGGCCAGGCATAAAACGGAATTGCTGCTAATCACTGGTCGTCGTATCCCCTTGCATGTGGACATGAGCATTGGAAACGAGACAATTAGGACCGAGAGCTCGGTGAAATACCTAGGAATAAGGCTGGACCCCAGACTGACATTCTCGTATCAGATTCAGTACTCGGCTAACAAGGCCCAGAAGATCGTCGGACAGCTCAGCAGATTAATGGCGAACACTGGAGGACCGCTACCGGCGAGACGGAGACTCCTGATGGATGTTGGAAACAGCATTATGCTTTATGGGAGCGAAATTTGGGCCGAAAAACTAGATGTCAAGAAGAGGGCAAACTCACTTGTATCGATACAGAGAACGGCTGCATTGCGTGTCGCGTCGGCGTACCGTACAGTGTCCGCTCCGGCCGTACTGGTGATAGCGGATATAATCCCTGTGGATCTGCTGGCGGCAGAGCGGATGGAGATTTATAAGGCGAAATCGGCTGGAAATCATATAACCGGTTACTTCAGGGAAAACACCATTTCAAAATGGCAACAACGATGGAACGAGGAGGATAGAGGAAGATGGACCGCGAGACTTATCCCGGACATAAGGCCATGGATCGGTCGGAAATCTGGAGAGATAAACTACTACGTTACACAGATGCTATCGGGTCACGGATATTTTAGGAAATATCTGCACAGAATGGGCAAGGCCGCCTCCCCTTACTGCCTGTACGAGAAAGGGGAGGTAATTGATGACGCAGAGCACACTGTTTTCGAGTGTGCACGCTGGCAGAGCTATCGCTCTGTACCGACGTCAATAGTCGGAACGATCACAGCCGCTAATATTGTCGGCGTTATGACTGCGAGTAGTGAAAATTGGACATCGATAGTGAATTACATAGAGCGCATTCTGAGACGGAAGAAGATAGATCTTGAAGCTGCAGAACGAGTAAGCATGTCGGCATAGGTGATACTGTAACACGTGCCGGGCGTAACCGAGACGATGATCTAGACGAAAGGAATAGTGGAGACGCTTAGATGACTCCTCAACTTTCGATTCGCAATCCGGACGCGGATATGAACATGAAGGGGCCAAAGGGCCAAAAGGACTCCACTCCGAAGTAATACCACCGTAGTTCCGGAGTGGGTACAAACAAGTCCACAGGAGACGAGTGGGGGATTTAGTGGGTGAGGGCCCCACACACGGAGGATGTGACGACTTCCTCTATGGTGCGGTTAGGTACATTTACCCCTCCTCGGCGAAAAAAAAAAAATGATTAATGTTGACATACTCTGTTAACTATACTCCGTTTGGGGAGCGGGTATGTAACTACAAGGCAACGCTACTGATTACTGGTACTCAGCATCCGCTGGGTACTTGCTAATGTGAGAAGGCAAGATTGGCGATTCGGCAATTCGACCTGGACTATGAATGGAAAATCGATTTTGAAGATGACGCAAGTGGGCTGACGTTTGTTGCATTCTGTTACCTGAGTACACCGAATGAAAACCGGTCGAAATGGCTTTCAGGCTAATGTTGCAGACGCCTCCGTTCCGTTAAATCCGTGGCAGGGCTTCAAGTACGTTCGATTATCGTCGCCATTTAGTTGGTGATGCAGGTTTAGTTGAGATGACTCCTAATTAGTGTCCGACCTGGCTCTGAACGCAGACTCCCATGAAGATCTGCGTCAACCCTCGCGAGGACCTCACTGATCACCATAGGCACCCTCGGGGTCTTTAAGGGACAACTGCATAGTCGATATGAGATAGCGGCTTGAAGATGGAACCCGAAAAAAAAATGAATAAAAAAATATTAGAAGTGGAAGAGATGATGCAAGGTGAGGTTGCCTTTATGAGCAGTCCGAAAATCAGGCGATCACCGGTGAAAAAATCCCAGACAACGGCGAACTCTCAGAGCACATCTGCGAGGAGCACTGGGCTGGAGAAGGGTGGCACGACACCAAAATCTGCGCAGGAGGGTGCGCAATCGCATGCACCACAACCAGTGCATGGTGGAACAGAAGAACCGCTTTTGGGGCACATTTCCCCTAGACAGGAGTTCATATGTAAGATGAGAAACTCAGAGGAGGAGACCTTTACTAAGTGCCAAAGTGTTATCCGCAGGATAAGAGCGGCAATGACGAGAGCAAGGAACATCAGCATGGATGTTCAGAGCGGAGTAACAGAATTAGAGTAACTCATCGATATAATGAAGAGCTACAGGGAAAACTGGAAGCCTGCAGAAATGGAAAAGGAAGCGAGTAGGGCTCTTGAGATTACCAGGAATAACAGGAACGACGATGTCTCCACACCTGTTAGTTCCCTCAATAAGAGAGGCGCCTCAAGCCCCGCGGATACCCGCCCAGAAAAGAGGCCGAGAGGAAAACCGACGGACACGGCACAGCTCAAGGAAACAGTGAACGAGGAATGGAAAACAGTGAAGAGCAAGAAAACGGCAAGGAAGGAGAAAAAGGAGCGGCAAAAAATTGTGAAAGAACGCCCAGAGGCTGTAATCATCCATCCAACCGAGGGGCGCAGCTACGCTGACGTTCTGAGGAACATACGGAGCAAAATAAAACCAGAGGAATCGGAGATAGCGATACGAGCCGTCCGGAAGACGAAAACAGGTGCTATTCTCATTGAAATGGGTAAAGGAGGCAAAAGAGACGAGTTCAGGGAGAACCTAAAGAGCGTCCTAAATCAAGAGGCAACCGTAAAGGACCTTGTGCCTACGGTCACTTTAGAAATTCGGGACCTGGATGCCCTCACAACCACTGAGGAAGTTTTGGCAGCGGTACAAAGAGAAGCGGGCGAAATGAATCCGGATATATCCGTTCGTATAACCGGGGCGAACAGCCGTGAGCAGAAAAGAGCCTTCGTAACAACCTCTGCAGGTTGTGCGAATGCGCTTCTGAAACTACAGGGGATCAAAATAGGCTGGACAAGCTGTAGAATAACTATCAGGGAAGAACCGACACGCTGTTTTCGATGCTTCGGAATAGGTCACAGGCGGTGGGAGTGTGGTGGACCGGACAGGTCAGACCTATGTATGAAATGTGGAGAAAAGGGGCATAAGAGAAAAGAATGCCGAAACGAAATGAAATGTTGTATTTGCTCTGCCGAGTCGGGAAGATCTCTGGATCACCTCCCGGGATCACGGGGTTGTGAAAGGACCTTACGGAAGGCAGCATGAAGATATTGCAGCTAAATATGCATAGAGGGAGGGTGGCTTTTTCTTTGCTATCGCAGATAGTCAGGGAGCAGGAAGTTGACGTAGCTGTTATAAGCGAACAGTATGTAGCTAAAAATAGCGGATTCTGGCTGGGTGATGAAACATCTACAGCGGCTATATGGATAACGGATAACCAGGGCCCCCGACCGAGAAGATCTGGTAGGGGGGATTGTTTCACCTGGATACAGTTTGACGATATTACTCTAATGAATTGTTATCTGACTCCCAATGATGACGTGGGAACATTTGAGGAGAAATTGGCCAGAATCGAGGATACAATAACGCAGATTGGCGGCAACCTCATAGTGGCAGGCGACTTTAACTCCAGAGCTGTAGAGTGGGGAATGCGGAATACCAACCCAAGAGGCAGACGAATTGTGGAGATGGCAGCTCGAACCGGCCTGATCTTCGCGAATTTGGGGAACGTATCTACCTTTAGACGACCTTGATGCGAGGGAAATATCCCTGATATAACTATGGTCTCGGAGAGCATATGTCACAGAGTCAGGGACTGGAAGGTATTGGAAATATATACGGGTAGTGATCATCAGTACATATCGTACACCTTTGCTTCGAGAAATAGAGGAGAGGAGAACAATTACACTCCGAACAGTAGAGGATGGGATGCACGAAAATTGGATAAAAATCGGCTGATCTTGGAGGTTGACAGATTGTGTGGCAGTATTGAGCTCTCGGACGACGCGAGGACGAGAGTAGAACAAACTATGAAGATAATAGGACGCGGGTGTAGGAAGGCAATGCCCTTGTTGAGACCCCCGAATAGCAGGAGGAAGGCTGTGTACTGGTGGGACGAAAATATTGCAGCACTCAGGCGAGAGTGTCTACGACTACGACGGAGGTACACTAGAGCTAGACCCAACGGACCGGCCGTTGACGAAATGCGATTATACAGAGAGGCAAAGAAATCTCTGAAGGAGGCGATATCGCGCAGGAAAAACCAGGCGTTCCAGGAACTACGCGATGACATAAACCTAAACCCTTACGGATTAGGATACAAAATTGTAATGGACAAACTGAACAGGAGGAAACCAGTGGGAATTATGGACGAACGAGTGATGAGAAATATAGTGGATACACTATTCCCTACTCATGAATCGAGGATGGAACAACGGCAGAATACACTCGGTATAGAATTCTTACCATTTACCGAAGAGGAGCTGAAAATAGCTGCAGCCGGACTAAAACCCGGCAAAGCACCGGGGCCCGATGGCATCCCGCCTGAGGTAGTGCGGGAAATTGCCGATCAAAGACCGCAACTCTTACTGGGAATGTACAACGCGTGCCTAAGAGAATGTATTTTCCCCGAAATATGGAAGAAACAACGACTGGTCTTAATAAGCAAGGGAAAGGCGACCCGGAGCACCCATCCGCGTACAGGCCACTGTGCATGCTGGATACGTCAGGAAAGCTGCTCGAGAGGCTTCTGAAGCCACGGCTTCCCGCTGCTATTGAGAATAGAGGAGGACTGTCTGCCCGACAATATGGTTTTCGACCCGGTCGGTCAACAATTGGCGCTTTGAGAGAGGTGACTGAAGCAGCTATGGTCACACAGCGTGGGAGTCACTTTACGAGGCCTGTGGTACTGCTTGCCACTTTGGACGTCAAAAACGCGTTTAACAGCCTTAGATGGAGCGATGTACTGGATGCTTTGGAGAACAATTTCTCTGTGCCACATTACATTCTGGCCATGATAAGTAGTTATTTGAGTAACAGGCAGTTGGTGTATAACACAAGCTCGGGATCAAGAGTGAAACAAGTAACATCTGGAGCAGCACAAGGATCTATCCTCGGCCCCGACCTGTGGAACGTTAGCTATGATGGAATTCTGAGGGAGGATATGCCGGACGGAACTTTCTTGGTTGGATACGCAGACGATATCGCAGCTGTTATCACGGCCAGGAACACGGAAGAGGCACAACGAAAATTGAGACGCGTTATGCTAAGGACAAAAGCATGGTTGGATTCCCACGGCCTAGACCTGGCCATGCATAAAACGGAATTGCTGCTAATCACTGGTCGTCGTATCCCCTTGCATGTGGACATGAGCATTGGAAACGACACAATTAGGACCGAGAGCTCGGTGAAATACCTAGGAATAAGGCTGGACCCCAGACTGACATTCTCGTATCAGATTCAGTACTCGGCTAACAAGGCCCAGAAGACCGTCGGACAGCTCAGCAGATTAATGGCGAACATTGGAGGACCGCTACCGGCGAGACGGAGACTCCTGATGGATGTTGGAAACAGCATTATGCTTTATGGGAGCGAAATTTGGGCCGAAACACTAGATGTCAAGAAGAGGGCAAACTCACTTGTATCGGTACAGAGAACGGCTGCATTGCGTGTCGCGTCGGCGTACCGTACAGTGTCCGCTCCGGCCGTACTGGTGATAGCGGGTATAATCCCTGTGGATCTGCTGGCGGCAGAGCGGATGGAGATTTATAAGGCGAAATCGGCTGGAAATCATATAACCGGTTACTTCAGGAAAAACACCATTTCAAAATGGCAACAACGATGGAACGAGGAGGATAGAGGAAGATGGACCGCGAGCCTTATCCCGGACATAAGGCCATGGATCGGTCGGAAATCTGGAGAGATAAACTACTACGTTACACAGATGCTATCGGGTCACGGATATTTTAGGAAATATCTGCACAGAATGGGCAAGGCCGCCTCCCCTTACTGCCTGTACGAGAAAGGGGAGGTAATTGATGACGCAGAGCACACTGTTTTCGAGTGTGCACGCTGGCAGAGCTATCGCTCTGTACTGACGTCAATAGTCGGAACGATCACAGCCGCTAATATTGTCGGCGTTATGACTGCGAGTAGTGAAAATTGGACATCGATAGTGAATTACATAGAGCGCATTCTGAGACGGAAGAAGATAGATCTTGAAGCTGCAGAACGAGTAAGCATGTCGGCATAGGTGATACTGTAACACGTGCCGGGCGTAACCGAGACGATGATCTAGACGAAAGGAATAGTGGAGACGCTTAGATGACTCCTCAACTTTCGATTCGCAATCCGGACGCGGATATGAACATGAAGGGGCCAAAGGGCCAAAAGGACTCCACTCCGAAGTAATACCACCGTAGTTCCGGAGTGGGTACAAACAAGTCCACAGGAGACGAGTGGGAGATTTAGTGGGTGAGGGCCCCACACACGGAGGATGTGACGACTTCCTCTATGGTGCGGTTAGGTACATTTACCCCTCCTCGGCGAAAAAAAAAAAAAAAAAAAATACTCCGTTTAGAATTCTTACCGTTTTGTTTTCTTTTTGTGCTTTTAGAAAATAAAACTTATTGATGCTCATTTGTCTGTTGTTATTTACTTTCGTTTAATTTGCCATAAAGCCTCACTTTCTCTTATTGCTCCACCTACTCTCCTTGGCCACATTTCAGTCATTAAGAGTATGTCATACGTATACAACTAATTTGGACTGTAATGATTATATGCCGCCTTGGTATTTATCAGGATATCGTTGTCATCACTATAATTTTGTCCAATAAAAGAAATGAAATACAAACGTTTGCATTTAGATTTAGATGGAGTGAGGAAAATACCATAGGTAAATCCCTGAATTGAATTTTATGTGGTAGTCGCAGCTCAACATTTTTTTAAACAGTACCTCAAATCGACTGTCATCTAATTATTGTCTATCCTTCTTAATTTCTGCTTAAAATCTTTTGCGAATTGTCTTGATTAAATTGCAATGTCAAATGCAAATGCAGAAACATAAATTCTTCTCATGACATTTATCTTATAGGAAGTGGGTCTCATGTTTTTTAGCTTACGTACATGAAAATTACTTAAGGACATATTCTTCGTTTAATACTTTCTATTATGTAAGCGTGACAACGATGCGTCATGACGCGTCAATCAAATTGTCATTTATGTGAAGTATCCCTTGTTCATGATTCGGAAACACATGTTTAAGGCTCTGTTTCCCTTTATTATAGCTAAGCAACAAGCGGGACATCTAACGGATACGTTTAGTTTCTCATCACTTCTTCGATTAGTTTAACTCAATCCATGCTATTGTTTATTTATTTATTGCCTTATATAATTTTATTTGCTTTCTTTTACTGTTTTTCCTTTATCTGAGTGTTGACATATTGCTACAGAAACGTTTTTGATAGTTTCAAAACTTTATGATCGCATTTCAAAAACACTTGACAACTCTATGTTATTAAACTTTTATCAGACAAAATGTTCCTTGAATTTTCATTTTTAGGTGGGGGAGACATTAAATGATAAAAATAATATCCTGAATTGCAAAAAAGTTGACAGAAAAGTTTCAGTTGACACTACAGAACGGAAGATTATTTTAAGCTCATTTGTAACACAGGCAAACACTTTCAGAAGTTTACCACAAAACCTACAAAAGCATTAATTGGAGTAGGAATTCTAGAATTTACATTTAGTTCGACACATAATTTCAGACGAGATGTTTTAGATAAACTCTATTGAACCATTTGTGTTGTCAATAACGGCGGCAATTAGAAAATGTCTGATCGATGCCTAGGAGTGCTTTTAGGTACCCCACTGCTTTTGATTCTGACGGAGAAAGAATTGCTTTGAGATCAAAGAGGCAGACTTAAGGGTGTTTAAGAACTTTCTATGCAGTCAGATTCTTCATTGTTACGACATGGCATTACCAAATATATATGCTTTAGAAACATCAGAACTATAATCAGTGACTGTGAAAACTGTGGAATCAAAACTATCAACTTCGAACTGAGCTCTGAAATACGGTGACCAGCCACTTCCAAATTAAAAAACGGTAAAACGGGGGCGGAATTTAATTGACGTAAAATTTAGTAAACGATTCTAATGTGACTGTGATTTTCAAATTAGAAATTTAGGCCATTGGAATATATGGAAGGTAATGAAATGTTGAAGTCGCCATAGTCTAGTAGGTAGTGTGTTGGCGGCTTATTAGACGTAAGGCCACGGTTCAAACCCCAGGTCAGACATCAAAACGAAATATGTAAAAATATTTCTTCGGAGACTTCCTCTTAGCAGATTTCTGGCAAAAACTCTAAGAGTAGAAATAAAATTGCCATGAAAAGTTTCTCAAAAAATCTGTCGGTCGGAGCCGAGTTTAAACTGTAGGCCCCGCCGCTCATGTATAAAATTTTAAAGCTAGCCGTAATCCGGACTGAAGGGTTTTAATGGCCATTTATGTTTATATATGTATGCAATGAAAGGTTATCTTCTTATTACACGAAAATGTTTTATGAGGTCCTAGACCATAGTTTACCATTTCATAGCACAGTTGTGCAAAGTGAACTCACACGCATTCTTGTGTTTTTTCATTTAGTTGTCGATCAGACTGCGACAAGAACACATGTGCGGCGGATGCTTTATCATTTTATTTCAGGATAACACTCAAAAAATATTTTATGTTAAAAATGTTCTATGACATTAGCTGGGCGTTTTTAATTTTTTTTATTTTGTCGCATAGTATAATTTTTTTTAAATTCTTTAGAATGTTCGCTTTTTTCTTTTAATAAAAATTGGGGTTTTTATTCTTTTTATTTTTATTTATCTAAAAAACATGGCATAATAATAAGCCAAAAATGGATAGCTTTATGTTCTTTTAATAAAAATGTATTTTTTATTTTATTTTTATTTATCTAAAATTATTAAGCCAAATATCAATAGCTTTACATACGTATGTTGATGAAATGAAAATAAAAATAGCGTATATTACTAACACTTTTCTATGGCTGTAAATAAATAAATTCTCTCAACTTATTTTCTCTCTCTTACTCACTAACACATAACCAAAACTTTTTTGACGAACCCTGTCCTAGACCTTCTCGGCACGTTAGTAAACTTTAAAGCCGTTAGTTTGAGTTTACTTCACGGCTTTGGTGGCTATAAGAGTAATAAGATGTCAGACTGTTTTGTCTTAGTTCTTTTTTTTAATTATCTCTCAGTTACTACGTAGACAAGCATACACGCGACGTCTTAGAAAGGAAAACCATTGGAAACATATGATGTTGGAATGGGTACGAAAGTTAAGTAGGAGAGAAAGGGATTTTAAAGTGAAATAAAGTAAAGTTTTTAGCATATTTTTTGCATAATCAACTCCATGTGGTGCTGTTGGTAAGACTTTAACTATGCCAATTATATTGAATTCTTACATACATACATAATTTGTCAATACAACCTTTCAGTCAGGAATACGCCCTAGCTTCTCACGCCACTTATGTTGGGTGTGTTAATATTATACATGAGTGGCGTGACTTACAGTATAAAGCCGATTCCGAACGACCGGTTTTTGAAAAAATTTTCATGACAATTTAATTTACTCTCAGAGTTTTTGCCAGATATCTGTTGAGCGGAAGTCGTGGACGATATACTTCTAAATACCTGAGTTCCTCACGTTTAGGAAGAAAACACAATACCTACTAGACTAGGGTTGAATTCTTAAAAGAAACAAATTTTTTTAAATTTTCTAAAATAAAATTGGTCGGAAAATCTCTAGTCGCCAACTTAAAATCAGGTTTATTGCATATCCGCCAAAATTGACTACGAGTAAGGAGATACAATTTAATATAATTGTGTGTTTTCGTATTTGTACACCACAGACTGTTTTCACAATTTCATAAATCTCTAATGGGATGGATACAGAGTGTAATATGCTGTGAGGAGATTTAGCTGGTGAACATCCGGTAGCGATTAGGATGTTAATCCTGAGAAAACGGAGCTGGTCGAACACATAGCCTTTTCGACAAGTGAGATTGTATTGCGTAGACCTTTAACTTAAGGCATCTTGTCGTGAATAGGAAGGTGTTTCGGAGTATCGAATATATTCAGGTAGAAAATCCTCCATTGCCATTAAGGTTTGGAAAAAAAATTTGGTCTAGGATTTAGAATAACTCATTGGACGTAGACAGCTCCACTTTAATCTTATGATACTGAAGCAAAAATTGTATGCAACTGTTTGAGAAATTTGCAGTAACTAGGTGGGAAATATAGGATTCCAGGCATTTTAATTACAATGCAATAGGAGAAGATTTGAGTAATGCATTAGACTATCGAGTTCTAACCTGCATTTGTAACCGGATTTTTGACAGATCATGATGAACTCAAGGAACTCTTGTTGCGAATAGTGATCCTCTCGAATTTAATACGTTGATCATCTATGTTGAGAGCAATTCATCAGGACACATATTTGGATGCTGTAAGGCATTCATGCATCCCAAAAGCAAAAACTTGACTAACTGACTTCTGAAGCATACTGAAACTTCTCAGGGCAATGGGATTGTCAGGGTAACATTAGAGGGTAGACCAATGGATGGTATGGCCGCAATACTATAGCACCCCTTCACAACAGTAATAATAATACGATTCTGTGATGAAGTGAACTAAATTTGTAAGGAAAATTTATAGTATATTTTCTTCGCATCTTAATCACTTCCAAAGGAAATAAATCCTGTTGTTGCCCATTGCATACGCTTTCGCTGTAGTTTTTAAAAATCTCCTGACTGAGTTTTCAAATTAAAACTCATTAAAAAAAGAAACATTTTAAAGTTAATTTTTTATTTAAATACCTGATGATATTTCCGTTGTTTCGCTTGCATATAATTGTTGCGCATACTCTTTCATAGAATGCCAAAAGAGTTTTTGCATTTCATTTCAACGGTAATTAAATATGATCATTTTTCGCAATAAGTTTTGTGTGAAAAAAGAAGGATAAACTTTTGCGTTTTCGTTATTTTAAACGCCATATTAAAAATTCTATTTGATTACCAAATGAATGCATATTTCTTGCTCCGTCTGCTGCTGCTAGTACTGCTCCTACTACTATTCATCAAATGCTTAATATGCAATAACTGGTAATAATAACAACAATACCATGAAATAGTTTTAGTTTTTTTTTATTTTTTAATAAAAATTTTTAAAAAACTTTCTCGCAATGTGTGAGTGAATATGTGTGTTTATCTGCAGCTGTATGTGTAATTTCATGCGCTCTTTATTTACCTTTTTCTGAACTAACACTTACGTTTGTTCTTTTTTAACAGAGTTTTTCTTTATCTTCAACACGCTCATCAAAAATATTTATATCCTCGTTCATGCTCATGCTCATGCTCACGTTCATGCTCATGCTCATACTCATGAGCATTTCTAATTTATCAAATTAAAGAAAAGAAAAAAAGTTCATAAATTCAAAATTTATTCTTTATTAAAGATACTATAATTCAAGAATTTGCAAAAGTTTAGAAAAAATGTAAAACTAAGTTAAATAACAAGTTTAGAGAATGATATTCGCCATGGTATTGTTACGAAAATGAAAAATCTATATTCTGGTGTTTGGCTTTTATATAGTTTAACATTAAATTTATAAACAAAAGATACAAAATCAAAACAAACAAACCTGTTTACAAAATATTGCACTGCTTAATATAAGAATAAACACTAACAAGAATTTGATAGTAAAGTAAACAAAAATATACCAACAACACTACAGTAATAAACGTAAACAACGATGTTTACATTTACAGACATTTCGAGAAGGCAAAGACATGAACGTTCGCCTGCAAGGACATTCATCAGACTGTTTAATTTGCCATATAAAAGGCAAGGCAAAGCAGGCGACTGATTTAGTGAAGCCAGTCTTGCGCGAAGACGCGGTGGGTTTGCAGAGAATAATCGTGGTTTGAAGATCTCCGTTACAAAGATCTGTCGAATAATTGCCTAGTAATTGTTATTGTTTATGCAAAGGGTGTAAACATAGGAATAACAAAAAGCAATTGTTCTTGTTGATATAAAGTTGTGAACAGTAGCACACAGAATTGAGCGAATAATAAAGAATTTTGATTAAAACTAAACACAAATTATTTTCCACATTATTTGCAATTTACGAGCTCATATGTTTAAAGTTAAAGTAAATGGATCTCATTTAGCATACGCCGCCTCATAACACAAGTGTATTCTCTTTCTTTCTATGGCATATCAACCTCAAACATCTACTGAAAGCCATAAAAGGGACATCCTGCGTAATTATCGTTTATGCAGACGACGTAGCAGTATTAACAGTTTTTTTTTATCGGAAATACTGGATGTGAGCTATTGCGATAACGGTTTATACTCAGAAAACGTCGTCCAAGCCTTCAGTGACTAAGAAAGAGATACATAGGATAGCAATGGTTCCCTTTTTCAACCTGCAGACTATATACGATTTCCAAACCAGTTTTCTATTTAAAATTTTCCCGAAAAAGGTACGGTTTGTCACTGAGCCCAAAATCTGCTGTATACAGCCTTAATTGACGAGAAGGTGATGGTTTGTACTTATATATCAGACTTATCATATTCATGTTGTGGCAGGAATCCTTAGGCCAAATTTTCAATCTAAACATAATACGATGAAACGATGTGACTCATTATCGTGTTGTTTTGTATACAACAGCTTTACTGCAAGGGCTTAGGATTGCAGAGAAAATGGAATCAGCGAACAGACTCACAATTCGCCTTGATATGCATTACTAAGGGTTATGGAAACATTTTGAGTATTGTTTCAACTTCGCCATCTTAACACCGCCTTGCTGCCTTTGGATGCAGAAAATGTGTTGATTCTACTTTTATTACTTCTAAGTCCCCCAACCGCATTTTTATGAGTTGGATAATGTCCAACGCAAACACCTACGTACACTATGTTTTGTAAATATAAATATTGAATTGTTTACTTACAAAAGAAACACAAAGGAAAGCAATTTAAAATTTTTTTTGTCGAAGTAACAAATATAGAAATGCTGAAAATGCTTTTTAAAAAAATTTCAGACAATTGCTTTCTTGCTTCTTGAGGTATTTATCTTTAAGAAATTAAAATCTTATCTGCAAATAAAGACAATAAAATTTAATATCGGATAATATTTGTTTCTTAAATTCTTATTTCATTAATATTTTACTAAAAATTGTGTCTATTTTTGTTTCTTAAATTCTTATTCCATTAATATTTTGTTTTTTCTAAAAATTATGTCTACTTGTCTGGATTGTTTTTCTTAAGCTTAAGGAAAACTGTGAGAATATTTGCAAATAATCTGATTTATGTGTCACCCAAAAACGAAAATGAGACATTTTCTTAAATTCGTAAGACAGAGACAAATAAAATCGCCTGTAATATTTCTTCCTTAAGACATGTTCAACACATAAACACCCGAATATAAGAAATTTTGCAGTAATAATAGCTATGAGCTAGGAATGAAATACTGTGAGAAATTCGAATAAGTATTACGAGTTTTCTAACACTAGCTTGCATGTTAATACTGTTACGAAAATCGTTCAACATTAACATGATTAACAAAAACTACACTAACAAATAAAGCGAAACTGTTACAAGTAAACCAACAACATCGGTATGAAAGAAACGGGGATAGACAAGTAAGCGAAAACGCAATAACAAGCAATGTGCACAAATTACACCAACAACAATGAAGTCGCAATAAAGTTCTTGAGAAGGCGAAAACACGAATATTCTACTTCAAGAGCCTTCATCGCGTGAGAGACTGTTTACGTGAGCATATAAAAGGCAAGACAAAGCAGGCAACGAGTAGTAAGAATTTAGTCAGTCTTGTGTGAAGACGCGTTGCGCATGAAAAGAACAGTCGTGGTTTGAAGATCGCCTTTGAAAAGATCTGTTTTGTAAGCAAAGCAGAATAGCGAATAAGCAATTATTGTTGTATTCGTCAAGTTGTAAACGTTGGCACACAAAATTAGTGCGAACAATGAAGAGTTTAATTGAAAACACATATTTATATACTAAACACATATTTATTTTTATTTTGTTTGCAATCCACGGACTCATATTTTACACGTTTTTAAAAAGGTAAAAACGTAGAAATGTAGTACAATGCATGGGTGAGTATGTTTAACTGGAGGTTTTCACTTCTTTTGTTATAATGGACAATCTGCAGTAATTGACAATTTTATCTCAAATTTTGACAGAACGTATCTTGATGACATTGCAAACGTACTTTATCCATAAATCTTTGATATAAGGCCTATTAGACGCTGTAGTCTAGTACATAGTGTGCTACTTAATTGGTTATTACAACCGTTTATTCAGGATTTCAATCTAGCTTCTCGCACCACCGCTTGTTGTAGTGTTAATTTTATCCAAGAATGTTGAGATCTACAGTTTAACGTCAATTCTGAACGCCTTATTTGAGAAACATTTCATGGCAATTTTTATTTACTTTTGAAGTTTTTGCCACAAGACTGCTGAAAGGAAGCCACTGACAGCAATATTTTTTTTATATTTCGTTCTGTTCGAGATATATGAGCTGAAGTTCTTACCACGGACTCTCGTCTACTAGACTGCGGTGACTTCACCAGTATTTGCCTATATTTTAATTGACTTAGAGAAGGCATTCGATACCATAAACCAAAATTAGATTTGCAGTTGATTTGGGATATTCTAAGAAATAGGACATATAGATAGAGATGCCCAAGTAGCAGTGTTGTCTTGTTCGACCACAACCTTCAGGTTTAAACAAGTTAGCATCAAAATCTTGTCACTTTCGTCAACGTCACGATCTCAATATCGGTTATCATCGCGAATTTTTCTGGAGCAGTTGAACTCGCCAGTGGAAGTACACATAAGAATATACGTGTCCTATATTGGAGTGGAAACGTACTAATCAAATATTTAAAGTGGAACGTCACTTTATTAAGGCATCTTCCTATCTTTTAATTTAAATAAAACAAAGTATGTTTCGCGCATAAATCAGGTTGAATTTAATTGATTGCATGCGGTTTATTCGCGTACAACTGCGACCTAAGAAAACCACACAGAAACTGTCTAACGGGATCATATCACACGATCTCGATAGTAAAATCACACTACCTAGATATGAGATGACCACGCCCTCAAATTGTTCCAATGTGACATTAGTTCTGTGGCATATATTGCCATCCTATTAAAACTACACGTCTCTGGTGTAAAAATCATTCAATTCAGACCAAAAGATGTTGCTAACTATCCATCTATAGTGCACGTCATTGACGGTGTTGGAGTGGCCATCCTTGTTCTCAAACACATGTGCACCGACGACGCTGCCTACATAAAATGTACACCCAATAGTAACTTTTTCGGAACGCATCACTCATCGCATTGCCATCGTTCAAAATTCGTCAATGATGTTTGTTAAAGATATCCATGAATTCTGAAATGGAACTCATAGATAAAAATATTTTTTTGGTGAAAATAAGGGTCAATTGCCAACAGGTACAGAGCACCTTCAACGATTTGGCAAAACAGACTGAATAAATGACAACTAGTTTGAAGCTGGTAGCTTCAACAAAGTGGTCATTATCAACTATCAAATTTCGGAAGTTGCTGTTGGAAGATTCAATATTTTCACATGTTATTGCATAATGTATAGGATAGATAGGACAGTTATTGTGTTTTCTTTATTATCTGTTCTTTTGATACAGAGTGTAGTCCATTTAACCACAAAAATAAACTGCGATAGCGAATAATAAATTTCTTATCCTTGACACAAAACAGTGGCATAAACAACGTTCAAAAAATCTTTTTGCTTCGCTTAACATTCCTATTTCATTTAACAGCTTTTTCTGCTGTTGTGTTACATTTTAAATACCCTACAAGCAGCCATAGAGTAGGTACATAGGTAGGTAGAAGTGCCTGTCCCCTCGATGGAATCATGAGCGGACACACCGCACACAGAGCCCATTGTGATACCACAGTTCTTCATTTCCCCTATTCCATTCGGAGCTTCCGATGAAGCGACTCAGGCTGCCGATACATTACAGTTCACCCATATCCTCCATGTAGTAGGCTCCCAGGTACCTCTTTCTCCTCTGACTAAGTGCCGGGCATGTGCAAAATATGTGAAGAATAGTCTGATCTTCCTCTTCATCTCCACAGCTTCTGCAGACATCATTTGCAAGGTGTCTAAGACCAATACGATTCGCATGTGCCCCTATAATGCAATGCACTGAGCCTACTTCTTTGGAGTTTGAACAGAGTCGCCGTGCGCCTCCTATACAGCCTCGGCCAGATCTTTTGCGCCGCTCTGCCCTTATCCGAAGTTGCCCACATTCTGTTGACGAGATCTACGGTTGGATTGTCAATTATAAGTTTGCTGGTCCCCAAAGGGATCCCCAACGTAGAGAATTAATCAGAGAGTTCGATAGGTCGTGCCCCTTCTAGCCAGTTCATCTGCTCTGCAGTTGCCAGGAATATTATTATATCCCGGTACCCATGTGATACAAACAGCATATCGATTTGCCACCTCATTGAAATATCTGCTGCAGTTGTACATCGTCTTGGAGTTTATACACTGGAATCCAATGCTTTGATAGCTGCTTGGCTATCGGAAAGTATGATGATTTTCCGTCCGTGAACATTTTTGTCCACAATAATTTTCACCGCAGCTTGAATATTCCGATTGAATCCTAATAGATACCAATTCCAACGGCTCCTTCCATTTTGGAGCCATCGGTGTAAATTTGTGCGGAGTCCCTTGTGAGGTTCACAGTCCTCCCTTTTCGGAATGGATGTCCCAAAGTTCATTGAGAACTAATATCGCGGTGTCATGTAATCATTCCGACAACATCAATTTCTCCCAGTATCTTTGTAGGGCCAATGCCCGATGCATGCCATTGTCCAGTAGCTCAGAGACGCCTGCTAACCTTTGCCGCCACGCTCCTGAAGTAGGGGTCAATCGGCAGAAGGTATAAGATTATCTCCAGAGCGATCGTAGGAGTAGTGCGCAGAGCACCACTGGTAATTATACAAGCAGATCGTTGTAATTTGCGTACAAGGCTCAAGTTCATTGTCCTATTTTGGGATTCCCACCACACTAGGCATCCATAGGTAAGGTCTGACCAAAAGTGATACATAAGCTAGAATTATGAAGTCTTTTTAAGACTCGATCTACGGCTAAACTCGACTCAAAAAAAAAAAATAAAAAATCAGGTGGAAGAATTGTCGATGTTTCAAATCAAAATTCGAAAAAAAGTGACTATTAATGAAAACTAGACCTAACCAGATACTACCTATACGCAAAAGCGTATATTTAGAGAACTTTACCGAGAAGTCTTATTGCTATACGAATAACTCTAAACATAAATATTGGACAGTACTGGATCGGGTAGAACTAGAAAGCAAAGTATGCCATGAAAGTGAGTAATTAGTACCAGAAATAATTTAGTATATTTGACCGTTTGACCGTAATTTTAGTTGACCGTTAGGACATTAACATCCAGGCATACAGAATCATGAACTAGGCATAGCATAAGTACTAAATCATCAAGGAGTGATCGGTTACTTACTTATATAATTGGTCAGTACAAGCTTAGTCAATATTAGCACCTAGCTTTCCACATCACCCATGTTGTGATGATTATTCCCCTCCCCTTCAATCGGCCTAATGATCAATTTTTATTTTTACTGATTTTACTGAAACTTTGAAGAATAACCTTTTATAATGCCTTTTAAAACTTTGAAAATTAAAATCTTTAAAATCAAATTTAAAAGACTAGAAAAAAATACTGGGTGCCCAAAGGCCTAGTTGGTAGTGTGCTAAACTTCAAGTGTCTAGGGTGTTGGTTCGATTCCCGCCAGAGTCTCTGGGGGTCTATGATTGTCTGATTGTTTGTCTGACATTATAATTATATATAATGTCACAATAGAAAAAAGAAAATGAGGATCTTATATATAACGGCTAGACCGATTTTTTTAAATTTTCACAGTATCTTCCAGTATGCCTGTTATAGGCTATTTTTATTTTAAAATTTCAAGTAGGCGAGGTGCCACGCCCACATACCTAATAAGTATTTAATGTCACATATCTCATAAACTGCAACAGCTAGAGTCCTCAAATGTTGTACGGACGACTTTGACGTATATATGAACAAAATGGGCGGATTGGCTATAGCGGGCGTATCACCTCCTATAGTCTATATATACAAAAATGAATATTTATTTGAATCATATAGAATCATAAACTATGCATTTGATCATGTTATATATCATATGGCGCCACTGAAAATTACTTAAAATCAATTAAATCGTAAACTGTGCATTTATCATGTTATTTTCTTTAGCAAAGTTGTTGCGCATGAGCCGACGAAGGTTTCTAAGTTGGTATAACCAATTTCCGACCAGTGGTGCCACTGAAAATTACTCAAAATGAATTAAATCGTAAACTGTGCATTCTTTAACAAAGTTGTTGCACATGAGTCGACGGAAGTTGGTGCGATTAATTTCCGATGGATTGCGTAACTGAAAATGATTCAAAATGAATGACAAGCAATTGGTCGACCTACACCTCAAGCACGGAAGAAATCGAATGCGTACTACTCAGGCCCGGTCATCTGAATCATCAGGACAACGGGAAATAAAATCAATAAAATGATTCAAAACTAATTGGACATTTGTGTAATGTCTATCCTTCAAATTTATTTTAGTTGGTGGTGCAGTAACACGCGCAGAGTACAGCTAGTTAAAGGGCCGGCCAAATAATTTTTTTTTAAAATTCTATGAAAAAGACTACTGAATATTTTCTCAAATTTCTTCTTTTATTTGAAAGCACAATCCTTCCGGTTAATAATGGAAAATAATTTCATTCAAAAGGCTGCCTCGTCTGGCCATGCAGTAGCTACACCATCGGTCCAATTTTTAAGCACATTATCGATTGTGTGCAGCTGTATTTCACCAATGGCTTCACGAATAGTGTCCTTTAAAGCATCAATTGTCTCTGGCTTACATATAACAGTCCAATGGTGTAAAATCGCAGCTCCGAGGTGGCCAAACGACATCAGCTCTGCGGCTAATAATGCGATCTTCAAAAACAGGGCGCATAACATCGAGTGTAGCTTCGGCTGTGTGGCACATAACGCCGTCCTGTTGCAACCAAATGTTGCCAATATCCTCCTCTTAAATTTTTGTGAACAAAAATTCGTTCAACATGGCCCGATAACGATCGCCATTGACAGTAACGGCCACTCCTTGCTCATTTTCGAAGAAAAATGGCCTCTGAACCAAAATCCGTTCCAAACAAAGAACCGTTTTGGGTGCGTCGGCTTTTCAATGTGTGCGTACGGGTTTTCTGTGCCCTAAATGCGACAAGTTTGCTTGTTTACATATCCGCCAAGATCAAAATGAGCTTCATCTGAAAAGAAGATTTTTTGCCAAAATCGGCATCTTCTGTAAGTCGATCGCAGGCCCACTTAGCGAAGCGAGAACGCATTGGATGGTCCATATTCGTTCAGCGGAAGGATAAAACTAATTATCTGTCAAATCAGACATGAGCTAAGTGTTACCATTTACGAAATAAGCACCAGATGAAAGAAAAAACGTTACATTTCTCGACGAGAAAAATTGGCCTTTAACAAAAGTAAAAAATAAATATATGACACTACCTCCTCCTTTTTTTTCTTTCCTTTTCTTCTATAAACTATCTTTACTATATTCCAACACATTGGTCTAAAAAAAAGGAAAAAAAATATTTAGTGCATGTAGTTAACGTAGGGTGTTGTTAATTTACGTTACTTTTTTCTTAAATATAAAAAATTATTATATATAATAAAATTATATATAAAAAGTTACGTACACCAAAAAATAAATAGAAAGAGAAGAAAACACTCAACGAAAACAAAGTAAATAAATTACTGAATGTCTTACTCATATTATATTTATGAAAAAAACACAAATTTCCTTATGTATAATACGTTTACATTCATGTAAAGAAATCCACCAACAACAGGTCTAGATATGCTTAAATGAGTTTAAATACAGAATCTGCCTAAATATGCTCCACATATATTAACAGTTCCTGAGATTGCATGTGTATGTATGTGTGTATATATATAAGTAAATATTCTGTAAATATACTGTATAGGTGTTAAAAAATTTAATATTAACCAAGGAGAGTGGGTATAACATTATTAAACTACAAAATAAGAATCCCATACACCTCTCGCCACTAGCACTTAAAAACAAAATAGAATGAAAGATTTGAGTACCAAGTACCAGGAGGCCGTTGACATACAACATTCTTTACAATGTTTACAAACACACATACACATGCATGTACTGCAAGTAATCTTAAATGTTTTACTTGTTTTTCTTGTCTTCATTTATTTTTATTTACACCTTAAACTGTCTGCAAAATTTTAGTGCTCATTGCTTTCATTTGTATGTGTTTGTGTGCCTGATTTTTAATAAATTGATGGCAATTCAAGAGAACATTTTTTACATTTACTTTTAAACGAGGTTAGCTGTGTATAGCATGTACTGTAAGCGAAAGTGAATTACCGGTGTATTTAGATATTTACAAGTCATGTGTTAATAAAATCTAATTTAATTAATGAATAGAGTTTTAATTAGAGAATAGAATGAATCGATATTTAAACAGGTAATAGTATTAGGAGCTAATGTGCCGTGTATAGAAATCGTTATTAGTACGCTGCGAGGTTTAAAATGATTAATGAAGGGCATGCGGTGAAGACATCGAAACGATGGAACACTTCTCGTGTCATGGCCCAATTTTCGTGAGACCGAGCTCCCAATATTTTATGGATGACAATATACCAGACAATTCGATTCAGCGGAGCGAACTGGAAGCAGTTAAGGAAGCTTATATTAGGTACAGACACCCTATAGAAAGTCGGGTGGTATTCCTAATAGTAAGCACATGATGGCTTATCTAGGTAGTATGACAAATACTATGAGACTAAATAATTGCCATTAAAAAACTTCCCAAACCTGTGACGTTTGATTCAACATTATATCTGTAATGGATAAAATTATCGCAAATAATATGAATGGTGTGGGTTGTATCCTGGCTAAATCATTGTATTTTAAAAGGAATGGCTGTTAAGACTAAATCCAATCAAATCTGGTGAGAGGTAAAATATCTCTTAACTTGGTACTCTTAGTAACAACGTCGTAGTATTTACACTATCTAATAACACAAAAAATCTGGTAACTTCATTGGACAGCAAACTAAATTGGAACTTTAATATGCAGTCTATAATCATAATAAGGTGCGAACGGATCTTTGTTGCTGCATTAAATTAATATAAAAAAGTGATCAAAATTTTGTTTCAAACGTATAATAAGAATAGTGCCTATCAGAATATCAGGTACACTTTAAATTAAACCAACTAAACCGTTCTTCACTATTCTTACTACCACCAGACATATTAACGAAATAAGCAGCTGCATATAATAGTACAGCAATGAATCTAAATATATTGAACTAATTCTTCTGAAATTTTGGTCCTTATTTTATACCAACAATACCAAATAGATATTCCATTACGGCAATAGCCTATGCCTACTGTAAAACATCACCTTAAATGGTTAAGATCACATGACATCGTAGGATGTGAAATTTTTTCCAATCAGTTTATCTTAGGTTGAATGTATCTCCACCAAATCGAAGATTGTACTAAAATATCGCTTAAGTCTACTCCTCCAAACTCATAGCTCCTGCAGAAGTCATGTTGGAAAGGAAAGAAGACATATGGTTTAGCAGAGACAAGTCGCCGTAGGTAGTGTGTTTTCTTATTAGACATGAACACTGTTTAAACCCCAGCTCAGACATCCCCAACGAAACGAAATATGAAAAATATTTCTCCGATAAATTCCTCTCTGCAGATTTCTGGCAGAAACTCTGAGAGTGAATAAAATTCCCATGAAAAGTTTCTCAAAATCTGTCGTTCGAATTCCAATTTAAACTGTAGCTCCAGCCATTCATGTATAAAATTAACACACACAACATAAGTGGCGCGAGAAGCTAAGTCGTAATCGTGACGTGACGGGTTGTAATCACAGCTGCCAGATTTGACGATTTATCGTCATTTTCACGATTTTGAGCTCCAAAAATATCATTTGGACGATTTGACGATTTATGACCTTATTTTGACAATTTTTGGAAATTAAAATTTACATCATATTCTTTACTTTAGTTACTAAAGTTTAGTACATTAAAAGCCACTTTAAGCTTTGTATTTACTTTGCAATTGTTACTATTGGAAATTTATGTTAGTAAAAACAAGGAGTAAAGTATTATATTTTTAAGTTACTTACGAATACATGTGATGATTTTTCTGTATTTTATTCCTTTTTCACCCCTTAAAAGCCAAAAAAATACAACTCCTAAATATCCTAGTAGTTGAGAATAATTTATCACCTGTCGTTGCAGACAATTTTAAAAATTCGAGTATAGCTTCTGTTGTTACCATCGGAACGGCAAGCGCCGTTATTTTGTTTCGTACGACCAACACTCAGGGGATCGATGACATTGTGTTTCGAACTATGAAAATATGTAATGGGAAAAGGAAAGAGAGAACAGTGTTTATGGACACTAGGCTTGTGTATATTTATACCATAAGTAACAGGAAAGGCCTCTGCAGGGAATGAGTTCCACATACGAATAGTCCGACTAAAAAACGTATTTTTACTGTAATGTATTGTGCGATTAATTGGCCAATCGACCACATACAGAAGTGATGACCGACAAAGGCGAGCGTTACGTAGAAATATATGGTTTTCGGGAAAAGTCTTCTTACTTCGTTATAGCAAAATCCTTTTGTAGAAGCGATAGAACAGTGAAACACAAACCACATTGCAACTATGCTCCAATGATTCAATGAAGTTGGATACACTACCGCCATTAACGAGCTACTACGGCCTCTCCTGTACACAATCGTGAATCCTCTAAATAGACATTGAGGCACCGACGCATACATAAGAGTTGTATTCCAGTCACGGTCGGTTACAAATGGTGTAAATAGTAAGATCATAAGATCTTAAGAAGGAGGGTGCCCTGGTAGTCTAGAGGGTAGTATGCTAGACTAATAGCGTGAGTGTCGTTGGTTCGATTCCCACCAGAGACTCTGATCTGTGACACTACACCGAGCACATGTTCAAGATACTCCGCTCGTATATAATTAGAATATAATTTATAATTGTATTATAATTAATAAATAAATATATAAATAAATAAGAAGGAACTGAAAAATGTGTCGGTTGAAGCCAACATTACGCTGAATTTTCACGCTCAGAATATCATGAGCTTCTGACTCCTTAATATTTACACGACCCATAGATTAACATGATGCAACATTATTGCTGCGCTTATGTGTCAATAAACAAAAATGGGATCCTGAAAATGATATAAAATATCTCCGTTTTTAGAAAAAAATTAATTAATATTTTTTCTGACGATTTTAATAAACGTCTTTGACGATTTTGACGAATTTTTCTCAAATATTTGACGATTTGATGCTTCATTTATCTGGCAGCTATGGTTGTAATGACCAATTATGTATGTAAAGCCAAGACTACAGCAAGTGGGCTAATGCTGCTAAAGAAATTTGGCCTCTTTATACAATGACCGCAGGATATGGAGTTTTACTGAGGCAATCAAATTTGAAAGCCGCCGAGATATAGTAGTAGGCGAAAGCTAATAATTGAAATCCCATCTCAAACACCACGAACACAACGAAATATGAAAAAAAATTTCTTTTGATGACTGTTGTCAGCAGTTTTCTGGTAAAAATTCCGAGGCCAAATAATATTGCCATAAAAAGTTTCTCAAATCTGTCGTTAAATTCTAAGTCCGTAAGTAAGTTAGCACTCAGAACATGATTACATAATATTCAAATTGGAATTTAAAAGAGCAATATCCCCAAAGGATACCAACTAGAGACATTTTAAAAAATGTACGTAAAAAAGTTACAGAAAGTCTAAGAATATTTGCTTTATTAAAGAAAAAATTAGTTTTTCATTAAATTCTGTTTTCTTTTCCAAATAGATTGAAACTTCTAAAAATACTTGGAAAGTATCTAAACACGTAATTTTGAGTTTTTCGTTGTAATTTGTTTCTTTCTTAACATTATCATGGGCTATGAAGTATTACTTTAGGGTGACCAATAAAATAATTCTTTGACTGAAAAAGAGATATCATTTACAAGATTTGCTTAAATAAAACGAACAGGAAAATAAGTGGCATTCGAATCTACTCATGCATCACTATATCAGTGTTATAACTACAAGTACGTTTGACAACGTAAATAAATACCGTACGAAATTTCAAATTCAAATGCATAAATATTTACTTCCCCC
Source organism: Sarcophaga variegata (assembly GCA_932273835.1). Lineage (NCBI taxonomy): Eukaryota > Metazoa > Arthropoda > Insecta > Diptera > Sarcophagidae > Sarcophaga > Sarcophaga variegata. The sequence goes on along the minus strand of OW026360.1, from coordinate 90,052,768 downwards.
TCTCTTCCATACGGTATTTGTTGACATTTTATGCAGTTTGTTGATAAATTTTAGCCAACATACGAAATTATATTCCAATATAAACCATGTTTGCTGCAAAACTTACTGTATGTGGTTGGATTCTAATGTAATCCCCTTAGTTATTAAATTATAAATTTCGGTTAAAGCATTAGCTTAAGTAGAGAATAAATAGAGAAATAAAAGTGGACAAGTGTAAACGCCAAGCAAGGCAAGTAAAATTGTGTACCGTCTTCAACTTCAAAGTCAAGCAAAAGACAATGCTTTTAACATTATTAAACTAAAACTAAACTAAACAGATGGTTTTTGTACACAAACAGTCTCACTTGTGTAAATACGAATATGCACTCAACACAAATACAACAACAAACAAAACTACATACAAGAGGGTGCAATACGCAGTTGTAAGAAAAATTAATGAAAATCTATAGTCAGGCGATTCCAATAGAGCGTTTGGTTATGCTCCAAAACCTCAAAAAAACTGTACGTTTCCGAGTTGCAGATTGGTATCAACAAGCAAAGTCTTTACATTGTACTTGGTACAACAATTCGACATAGAGGCGATGATTGCATAATCAGAATGTTTGCCAGAAGACTGGCAGGAGGAAATGCTGAAAGAAATATTGTTACGAAAAAGAAAAATCTATACACTGGTGTTTTTTTATATCACTTAACATTGAAATTATAAACAAAAGCTACAAAAACAAAACAATGCAGTAAACAAACCAAATTATCGTACTGCTTAATATACAGTGGTGGCCTTATAATTAGAAACGATGTTTCTGGAACAGAGTTCTCTGAAGTGACGAATATCAGTTTAATTTGTCCCACTCTGATGGTAAAACCTATGTAAAACGTCCTCCAAACAAAGCCTTTGATCCCAGGTACACAGTAAAAACTGTAAAGCAAATTAACAAACATACATGTTGCTAAGTCGTTTCTAATTATAAGGCCACCACTGTACCAACATAAAAAATGATAAACAAGTAAACAAAAATACACCAACAACACTACAATAATAAATGTAAACAACGATGTTTACGATGTTTAGTAACAGCCGCCTTTATTATTCAGGAAGAAAGTGAATTGGACCTTCAAGCACTAACGACAAACTGGATGAAAAATTCGTAAATAGAACAACCCGATTTAGCCAGACTGAAGCCCCTCTATAAATAGGAAGTATTTCAGTCTGTTGAACACTGCTATTGTAAGGAAGTCTCCTTTATTTTTACAGCATAAAATCGCTTGAAAATATTTCGAAACCAACATCCTCCATTTTACGCTTGAACTGCTAAACATCCGACTTTCTTTTCGCAGATCAAATCAACCTATAAACTAACAATAGCTGCAGAAGTTTTTTTGCAGAGTTTGTCGCCAGTCTCTTAGATTCGAAATCCCAGGGTGATAAGTCAAGATTCACGATCACAGCGCTTATTGGTGTAGTACTTAAAGAACCGATAATACTTACCACTTTCTGTGCTCTATCGTCGACATGCATGTTATCTTCTCCAAAGCAGGACATCATTTCAGTATCATATATATCCAGTGCCCAATATAGATGGGTAGCTATAGATGCTATACTAGACTACTCGCCGTAGTCTAGTAGATAGTGTGTCGTCTTGTTAGACGTAAAGCCATGGTTCAAACCATAGGTCAGTCATCAAAACGAAATTATGAAAATATATTTCTTCGGCGACTGCCTCTCAGCAGATTTCTAACAAAACCACTGAGAGTAAATCAAATTGCCATGAAGATCTTCTCAAAAATCTGTCGTTCGGAGTCGACTTTAACTGTAGGTCCCGCCACTCATGTATAAAGTTAACGCACACAACATAAGTGGTGTGAGGTTGTAATTCTGACTGAAGGGTTGTAATAACCAATTATGTATGTATGTATGTAGCTATAGATGATGGTCATATATGATTCATTGTGATAACACAGTTATCCTTTTTGCCCCAGTCAATTCAGAGCTTCAGATGAAGCTGACAGATATGCATAAGCTGTAAACATGTTTCTGTAGGCACTTTGAAAAAATTCCATCACCCACTGTTTCATTCAGCTCCTAATCGTGTCGTTGATGAGACAATATTCCTAAAAATTATTTTTTGTTATGAGTGTTCTGGAGATCCTTGAGCAGTGTGATGTAATGTTGTCAATGCTCTTGATAGTTCCATATTCTTTAAGGAACTTCGAGTGACTAATATTTGATCATTGCTACTGCTCAGTTTCACAGAGACGTCAATCAGTTTTTTCCACTAAACTGATCCAATAAAGGTACAGCGGCCAGAAGTATAAAATTATCGCTGACGTAGGTATAATTCGTAAGGCTAATCTGTAAACCCACCGTATCAATTCAAGGTTAATTGTTTTGCCCTTTAATTAAGCTGCACTCTAATGTCTTAAGATCGTGTATGTATTTAAATGCTTACTACTAAACGAATATTATTTATAAAATATAAATACTTTTACATCTGTTCTAAGGGTATATAAATGTGTATGTAAAGTTTGTAAATTTCTAAAACATATTGAAATATTTTGAATATAGCATGCCGTTCACTTAAAATGCAATACTCTACAGGAAAGAAGAGTTTAATTAATCGAGGTCGACTATTTGATGCCATTCTAAATGATTTCAACTTACTGATGATGAAACAAATATAATACGAATCTGAGATCAGCAATGAATCGTTTTTTCGCTACTCATAAGCACTCAGAAATTTTGGATATAAATGAGTCAACAATATTGAAATTTAACTATTCTGATTCATTCGTACTCACTACAACGTTGATTTATAAATACAGGTTGCAATGAGTATGCGTACAACATTGGCATCAAACTCATACCATTCGAAATATGTTTGATTCATAAGAATGCTCATTTAGATTCTTATAAATGATTCGAGTGCTTCGAATCATTCAACAAAATTTACAGTCTTAGTTGTTAGGCGTTTACCAAAAACATAAAAAAAGACGAATAAGCAAAAAAAGGAGAGAGTAGCAAGCAGAGAAGATACACAACCTTCTAGTGAGTATTTTAGTGTTCGTACGTGAATCATACATATTTTGTGATTCTTGTAAATGTTGAGTCATGGAGAGTCGGAATCAACAACATCATACGTGTTGCTTAGTATGAATATGATGAGTACTTCAAACTTTGAATATGAGTAAAGGTTTTTGAATACTCATTGCTGATCTCTGATACGAATCAGTGAATATACGTTACTTAAGAACCGAGAAAGGCTGTCTAATTCAAAGCTTATTTGTTTCATCATATCAGTTACGTGTTATGGTAGACCAATAGCCTGTTAAGCTGAAGAAAACTTGTAAAAATGTAAAATCGGAAACCGAGTGAGACAGAGATGCTTTGTGAATAAACCACCATGCTCCTTACTTACTCAATTGGCCATTAACAACGGATTTTGGTCTATCCGGCCTTTTTTTATTCAGAAGCTCCAACTTGTGTCTCCTTCAAATACTCAGTCATTCACACCCCTGTACTATCCTTCTCTTGTTGAATGTTAATAAATATGTTATGTTTTCTAATACATCAAATTTTGTACGGGTACTTGTGTATGTGCAGGTGTATAATACAAGTACATGTGTTTGTATAAAACACTTAAATCGCATTAATTTTTTATGAGTGACTAAAAGTCTAAATATTTGGAATGAAATGCCACAAAATGTATTAAACACCTTGAGTGCATTTTAATATTTACTGACGGTACACTTATGATATGATGTGCCACAGGAATTTAAAAATTTAATCTATATGCAGTTGAGTTGCATTCGGTTATTTCGAATTTTGTCTTTGTTTTTGTCTTTTAAGTTCTGAAAATCTAATTGAATCTCTATAAGATTTTGGCATGACCATAGTTTCAATACTTCTATCCTTTTGTGCCCCTAGGTCTTATTTGGCGACTTCGCAGCCTCTTGTTTCTTCAACAAATCTGTTGGTAGCCCGTTTAAGACCTTAGATGCTGTTCTAAGACTACAAGATTGGACATTACCATCCTTCAGTCTGGACTACGATTTAGTTTTTCCCATCACTTTATATTGTGTGCGTCGATTTTATTCATGAGTGGCGGGACCTACAGTTCAAATTTGACTGAGAATTATTAGACATCGCTAACACATTTCGAACAAAACAAAATATACAAAAATAATTTCTTTGGCGACTTACTCTCCGCATTCTTCAGGCGAAAACTCTGAGAGTAAAAATAAAATTGTCATGAAATGTTTCTCAAAAATCTATCGTTTGAAGTCGAATTTAAATTGTAGGTTCAAACACCCACAGATAAAATTAACCCGCAAACATGATTGATGTGAGAAGTTAGGTTGGTAGCCAGCCAATATTGCTTGCAAACCCTGTTAGATTCTAAAGCTCACTATGCTTCAGCTATAGCATGTTCCTCAACAACAGTTTATATTGCTTTTTCTCATATCCAACGGAATCAAAGGTATTTCTGTTCTGTTCTACATCTTACGTTTAAAACTCCGAAGAGCTCTCAACTCCCTCCTATTCATGCTTATGATTAGTATCTAAAGGATAAGGCTTTGGCCAATAGGCTTTTACGATCTACACGTCCATAACGGTGCATCTGTGGACCTTCCTCTATAATCCTCAAATTTTCCCAGTTTTGATCTAAAGTGCTTGATTGCTATGACAACTCCGAGAATTTCCGCCTGACATATATTGCACTACGCTGGAAGATGATTCTTTGATATTGGTTTCATAGAAGAAGACACCTGCTCGTGTACCAATCCATTCGGCAAATAGCCCAAACGTTGAAGAGTTTATCCAGTCCGATTCTCAGTGTATCAAAGAAATAAACTTTTGTGGCCATGTAATTTGTCATTCCTGAGAAGCTAAGGAAACGAATCAATAGGAACTTAATGGATTAATGCCTAATCACTGGAAATGGTGTCATAGACGAGAAGTAGAAGTAGGACGATAATTAATAAAAATATAGTCTGGCTGTTAAATAATGTACCGCGTTTAGTTGTTGATAAGCTGACGTACCCCTTAACATCAAGGATCGATATAGAAAATGGGCACTGGACATGATGCACAAATGAAATCGAAACACAAACATACTTCTTCATCAAGTCTTCATCGACAAGTCCAAGCTTTCTTTCACAGAATACCGAATCGCTCTAAAGTCAGTTTAAAGAATTTTGAAGTCAAGGCGGCTCGAAGCTAAGTCTAGTGTTTCTAAATTTCTGACAACTGGATACGGAGTTTTTATTCCGAAAACCATAGAGAATACCAACAGATCGTTTTTATGTCATCACTCATATGAAGCTTGAGTGTGAATGGACTCTTAATGAAACTATCCGAGGGTATGCAGAGGACATTTACAGTAGGTAAATCAAGAGGGTGTAATTCAAGAATTCAAAGATCCAAGGTTGCTGGTCATATGAGAATTGTTGGCAGATTGGAAAGAAGTTCCTAGATCACTGGTGGGTCCAGAATCATTCTGTGAGAACGCGTGTTTGGAAACGTATATTGAACAAAAGTTATCTTAAAGAGAGGCGATGTCTCCTCTCAAAACATATGAGGTTAGCAAACCTTTTGATAGGGCACTGCAGAATTAAAAAACAGCTGTTTAGAACAGGATCGTTTTGAAACAATATTGATATTCTAGAAATATGATAATGAATTGCATTAACACGTACTTAACCTTACGTACTTTAACCTTAACATGTAGCTAAAAAATTTTTTTCTGTGTCTTTCTAACAAGAGCCATGTGTGTTAGATATTGTGGAAGAGTTCATCGAATCTTATAATTGTTTTAGTAGCTGCTTTAGAAAACTTTCAAATTTATATACGCAAGCAATTCTTTTGATTTGTTTTCTTGTAAAAAGGCATTAAGGTTTTGTATAACAAGGGATAATTTTGCAAAAACAAAAGTTAGTAAAACGGATTAAAATTTGGCTTATAATGACGTCCACAGTGAAAACATCATTCGAAAGTGAATAGAAGGATGATGTTAAAATACTTCAAGTTAAAGTAGCAGATTGAGAAAACAAAATTTGTAAAGTTTTTATCAACGAGTACGAGTATGTGTAAAATGCAAATTTATTGCTTTCAATTTAAGTTTTATTTTACATGTCAATAAATACGACTTTTTTATTTTATTACAGCACTTAATATTATGGCAAGAAACTTCTGAGATAGATAGGTAATAGAACCAATTCGCATGATACTTATAGAAATACATTTAATGGTTCAAATCATTTACAATATTTCTGTCGTGTTTCCTTAAGCAAGTTTCAAAATTTATAATACATGTCACTATAGCTGCTGTAAAAAGGTACACAAGGAATAATTCCAAATATAAAATGGTCAAATAGAATATGATAACGTAATTTAACGATACGTAATATAAAATGTAACACATAAATCTTTATTACCATACCAGTCGTTTATACGTTTATACTATCGTCTATTCATTCCTTCATTCTTTTGTTCTGTTGCTCAAAACGTAAAGTGTATGTGTAGTTGCGAATGTATATAGGAAATTTACCAGCTCATAAGTCAAAGCTTCGGCAGTTTTCCCTTGTTATTATATTAGCATTTCTATTATATTCATGGTCTATTCTATTTTACCACTTTTACACTCAACCACTTCTCCATATCTACAGCCATGAATGATGGAAAGCAGGCGGTAAGTGTATGTATGCCATCAGCATCTTCAAATATCGTCCTTATGGAAAGCTGCAGACAGTGTATCTATTCTGGTTCTTCTTTAAGTTTTAGTGGGTTTGTTTTAAGGTTAAATAAACAGAAAGTTGTCAAAAGGCACCCACACATAAATGAGTATAAAATAACACACTGTATGTTGGAACCAATATAGCGAACAAACTGAAAAACTTAGCAAGCAAATCTTAAGGACAAAATAAAATCGAACAAGTCGCTTATTTTGCAACAAAACCTTAACACATTAACGCAAAGAACAAAAAAAGAATTAATTGGAGTCCCTACACTCACGTCTGCGTCAATAAAAACACGTAATATCGTCTGTTTCATAGCTGTTTATTATAGTTTTACCGCTGAGAATCTCTAACTGTGTTGACACTTCTATTCAGTAAGGTCTTGGAAAGTAATCTTGAATGGCCAGCACAACTCGTCCGGTTAATTAAAAATAAATAAATGAAAGTAAATCTGTTCGCGAGTATGTCTTCTTTTGCGTTCAATATAAGCCTATAAAGGCGACTACAATTTCGGAAAGATAGTTACCCAGGAGTAGTATGTGAAAAGAGAAATCAGCTACTTACGCAATAGAACTCAGTTATATTCGTACTATTTTCAGGTTCTAATAAAACAATGTAATTTTTCAACATATCCGGGACCTACAATTTACTATCGACTCCGGACTACAGATTTTAGAAAATATTTTCATAGCAATTTTATTACTTCCCGAAATCTGCTGATAGAAAAAATATTCTTTCATATTTCGTTGTTGTTTAGTTTTGTCTACAGCTAACAGATTATTTACTAGACTACGGAGTAAAAACCTAGTTATGCTCAAACTATTTGATGCCAATAAATAAGCAGCCGTATGAGCAGCACCGGAAGTCAGTTAGGTAGTAGTTAGGTGAAGGTTACTGTCTAACAAAAGGGGTATTTGGTAGACATACTCAGGTCATATAATTCCATTGTGATACCAAAATATCAGTACTTACGGATGTACATATGTACATACATCATTGGTCTTTACAACTATTCAATAAAGATTACGACCTAGCTTCCCACACCACTTATAATGTGTGTGTTAAAATTATCCATGAATGTCGGGACCTACAGCTAACGAATGACACATATTTGAGCAACTTTTATATGGCAATTATATTTACTCTCAAAGTTTATGCCAGAAATCTGCTGAGATGAAGTCGCCGAAAGAAATATGTTTTCCTATTTCGTTTTATTGAAGTTATCTGACTTGGTATTTGAACCGTCGCCTCATGTCTAATAAGTCAATATATTACCTACGAGACTACGGCGGCATCCATCAAGTTATATACCTAATATGTGGTCGAGTCTTTGTTTTGTGGGACACACATAAATGCATGCACGTATGTCCTGCATTTGTATATGATTAGATGGGCCGTTACCCACATGTATTTATTCATATCCTTGTATAAATTTAACTAAATTTCTTAACAGACAACATACAAATTTGAAAGTTTATCCTCATAAATGTTGTTTCTACTTTTGAACTACTTAAGTCTATGTGCAATTGATGTGTGTTTATGTGTGTATGCATGTATAAAAAACACCACATCAATGTTTTAAGTTTTCATTTTCTTCTTTTTGTGTTGTTCAAAATCGTAAAATATGTTCCAATTTCTTACACGTTTATCCTTTATCTTGTGGCACTTATACTGGCAACAAGTTTACGGAACCTTTCAAACATGTTGAACGTACATATGTAATCCTTTTGGTTATGTTTTATAATTAGAATAAGACTATTGCAACCAGTCACTGAAAACAAAATTATTTTGAAGTTGTTTATATCTGAATATTTATTTCTTACATTGGAGTGTAATTTTGTTATCAAAATAAAATGTATTTACTTTTTCTTTCGATTTGCAAGACATTAAGTTTTCAAGTTGAATTTATCGTTTTTAAAGATAGAATTGGTAGAGACAATAAAATGAAAAGGATTCAAAAGATTCATTCCAAGTAAGTTCTTTCAATGTTTGAGAATTCACTTATGAACAAATACATTATATTTAGAAAATTGAAATGCCATCAAACAAAAACATGTAACGCTAAACTAACACATACATACTTATGTATGTGTTAGGGTTAATACATACACTTGTAAAACATGTATACAAACGCAAACGCATACATACATATGTAATTAGAGAATAATAAAATGTATCCTTTAATGGCAAGAGAGATAGGGAGAGTGTGTGTATGTGTATATGTATGTGTAAGCCATTTAATGCTTCTGTCATTCAGTTTCAACCTCAGTTTATACTCATACGTTCATATGCAAGTGAATAGATTTTATTATATGTTTAGTGAATTTAAACATGTATTTGTGTATGTTAATGAGTAGTTTAAAACATGTGGGTGTGTATATGTAAATGTAGCAAGTGACAGAGTAAAGTTGTTGGAATTTAATAATAACATAAGAATTTAAGGATATTGCGTTGTACTTTAGACAAATGATTTGTAAGTTAATTAATATTAAAATCACTCTGGAATTAAACGCTTAAATTTAAAATTAGGTACTTATCGCTACACATGGGAGACTAGCACTGAATTGCTACTCATAAGCACTCATGATTTTGAATACAAGTGAGTCAACAATATTGAAATATAACTACTCTGATTCATTCGTACTCACTACGTTAATTTATAAGTGCAGGTTGCAATGATTATGCGTACAACGTTGACATCAAACTCATACCATTCGAAATATGTTTGATTCACAAGCCTACTCTTTTACATTCATAACTGTAGCAAAATACTTATAATACTTATAAATGAGTCGAGTGACTCGAATGAACTGCTTAGAGAAGCAGAATCAATTTGGTACGTTAAATAGGTTTACTTTCCGCTTGGGCCCTGGTCATATACGAATTTGTAACCATAAAGAGGCAAATGAGCTTGTTAGGAAGGGACCAGAAAGTTTTATTAAGTGGCAAGAGGTATTTCAATAGGTACATTGAGCGATAGGGAACATAATGAAAGACTGTTTTCAGACTATATGGGTGTAAGCGAACATAAACCTTTGCTGGAAATTCTATTAGAAAGAGATTAGAGTTATGCACCAGACTATCCAGGAATAATCAGAGGTTAGTAATAGGTCTGTAGACTCAAATATCATTTATTCAGAACTGTGATCTTTTCGAACTTAACATATAGATTCTGTAATGATCAGAATGAATCATTAGACTACATATTTGGAGCCTTTGACATACTAATGCATCAATCAAAAGAAACACATATAAGAACCAGAGCAGAATCCTCAAGTTTATCAGGGTAATAAGCTTGGAGGAGACATTTACCCTATAAAGTTTTAAGAATGAACAATTGGTTGTATGGTCGCTATATAGTGGCACGCGTAGATACTTAGCAAAATCGGAGATTTGCAATTGATTGATACTTAGGACTCTGGATCACTACCATCCCAGTCTAGTGTGTATTAGTATTCAGTCCGGAGTTTGTAGTTATCTATTCACTATGTCCAGGGATTTTCTTTTACTTCTAGTAGTTGCTCACGAAAAAAAAAATTGTTGTAGCTCTTGCTGTGGTAGTTGCGTAATGAAGACATCCCGACTCAATTATCGCATATGTGCATATTCAAAACTCCTACAGGAACTTCAACAGTCACAAATAACTGTAGAATAGATAACTGTAGAACTGAACAGGTCTTTAGAATATTTTAAGTCATGACCATCGAAAGTAAACTATTGGCCTTTGCCTAACTTTAGCCTGTTGTTACAATCCACCCATATTGTATGTTGAATGTTATTAATCATTGGCGAAACCTGCACGTTCAACTTCGAGCCTGAACAAGTTTATATTAGAACACGGTCTCGGAAAGATATATATTTTTTTCTCATTTTTTCACGAGCTGAAGTTTGAACTTTCGCGCTCTCATCTAGTAAACGAACACACTATTTTATACTTCAAGGGACTCCCTTTACAAAGTGGATATACTTGGGAGAATCGTGAATTCGCTTAATATGTCCATTGTTTTATGATATTGCGTATGTGTGTAATTATTTTCGCTTTAACTTGTCCTACGACCAAGTGTGACTCGATGTTCCACATGCGCTTATTATTGTTATTCATGATATTCTTATTATTACTTATTGTTGGTTTAAATATTTTAAATTATTTCCTTGTTTTTCATTTCTTTCTTTTTTTTGTCGTACATGAACAACCAATAACTAAAATTCTCTCAGAGGTACACTTTAAATGTTTTAACGTCACATACACCAAGATCAACATAAGCAAGGGTAATAGGCAATGGGAGAGAAAAAGAAGCAGACTTAGCACAAAACAATGAATACATGTAAATAGAGACATTTTTGTAAAATCACACACACATACAGACAAAATTATATAAATAAACAGAGAAAAAGGGTTGTTATTGCTCTTCTTGATGGTTTGTTGGTGTCGTTGCTATTGTTATTGACACCATAACGACGCATTATGGCGAATGAATAATGATTGCGAGGGCGAGAATTAATGAATGAATGAATGAGTCATGTCTTCAATGAATTGCTAGTTATGTCACGTTATACAGTCAATTTAGTTATTGCTTTTTTGAGTACATCTGTATTGTATTTTTTGTTGTTGGTTGTTTTTGCATTAATAAATGCGGTATTGAGTGTATGCTCTTCTTTTATACAAAAACAAAAGATTTTTTTCATAACACGTAGTAATTTTTATAGGTATTCGCATGTAAACAAACATCTATACGAAACAACATTTCATACACATACACACAAACTCATTTAAATGAAACCCTTTTGTTGCTCCTGTTGTTGTAGTTGATTTTGATGGTGATGATGGTGGTAATGGTGTTGATGGCATTGTCATTGCCAGTGGTAGTGGTCCTGTTGTAGCTTGAAAAGAATTCCAATGAGGGTGTATTCACTTGTTGTTGTCTCCATTTTGAATTGTTTTTTTTAATAAGGAAATTATGATAGAAAACATCTCTTAAAACAACAAATACAAAGCTTTTAAACAAAACCACTTCTTCTTTTTAAAAATTGGGTTGAAAGAAAAATTTATTCGTTGGTGAAAACAAATGGGAGTACGAAATTGAAAATATGGATCAAAATATCTACTGCTGCAGTATATCGCATGGGAGCTAGGGTTGTACTACCATTTCATCCTAATAATCATTTCAATAGAGAAACAAAAAACTCTAGCAGAATAGGCCTTTCCTTTTCTTCTTTACAATTTCAATTTCAGCTGTGTTAACTGACGGATCCACATGAAGCGACAAAGTTGGACGTGGAATCTTTTCTCAAAAGCTGTATCGTAGATTATACCTTGCAATACTTCATTACTTACGTAATTGGTCATTACAACTCTTTAGGCAGTATAGTTTCCAAGCTAGGGCACCACACATTTTGTGTGAGTTAATTTTATACACGAGTGGGAGTCTCTACAGTTTAGAGTCAACGCCAAACGCTGATTTTTTGTGTAACTGTTCATAACAATTTTATTTATTCTCAGAGTTTTTGCCACACGACTGCTGAGAAGAAAACGCCGAAGAAATATTCCTTCTGTTTGAGATACCTGAGCCAGAAATTGCACCACGGCTTAGCAAACACGCTACATACTAGACTCCGGTCAGTCAGGATTACCTAGCTCCTCACAGCACTTATGTTGTGTGTGTTAATTTTATACAGTTTAAAGTAGACTGCGAACGACAGATTTGTAAGAAACTTTTCCGGGCAATTTTATTTACTTTCAGAGTTTTTGGAAGAAATCTGGTGAGAGGAAGTCGTCGAAGAAATATTTGTTCGTTTTTTGTTGGAGATGACTGATATGGTTCTCATGTTTAATAAGGCAACACTCTACCTACTAGACCACGGTGGCTACTAAGGAATAGTTCAGTCATCTGAATTTCCAAGAGGTGCAAGAACCTTCAGTCCACATCTTTTAGAATGTAAAGTGAAAAAAGTCGAGGATATTATTGCAGTGCCTTGCAACAAAAGAGAAGCGAGTTGTTTATTATACTTATAGCACAGCATTAAAGGTGATTGAGTGCGTCAAAAAACCCTTCAAAGATCAATTGGTATCATGTTTGTAGTTGTAGCAAATTTTTTATGCAACCGACATTTCCTACTTAATTTTTATTAATTATAATTTTGAGGTACGAATATTTTGTTTCAATATTTACTTTCACGCATTCCACTTTATTTTCATACGTTTCCCTGCTGACACTTGGGTTGTTCTCTCCCATTTTCATTGTTGTATTAGGATTATATTTACGTATACAATACATTAAAAGAATATTTATACTGCAATTTCTGCTTTGCCTCGTTTATTTTCTTTGTATATTCTTCCACCTGGTTTTTTATTCTGTTTTCTTTGTTCCTTTCTTTTATAAAATTTCGCATTTTGCATTGTAAAGGCATTGAAAAAAGGAAAACAATACAACTAGAATTGAAACGTAAACAGACCCTACCTATAGCATTGGGGAATTCGGGCAGTCTTTTCAATACCTCTTGTAACACGGCTTAAGTTTTTTGGTGTACTGACAATACAATTTCCCTTAAGGATACACTAACGACCTGAATGTGAAATAGTATAAAATCAAATTGCATTGCATTTGTACCAGTTCGAATGCAACTTTACATTTAGTTTTTTTTTTCTTTTTTGTCTTTTTCATAATTTTCTTGGGCTTCCACGCTCTCCAAGTGTACTATGAGTACGATTATTAAATCCAGGAGACACAAAGTAACGCTAAATGGGTTAAGATAAATGTGCTAGTAAGTGCAGTGGACTATAGCAGAATCGAATGGAGTAAAATAAACAGGGGTATATAAAGCGTTAGGAGAACCAAAGAAACTATCTAAAGAGTTGAAGTGAAGTAAAATTGTAAGAACACTAGAAATAAGGGATGTGGCTGCAAGAAATAAAACCAACAAAAAATTAATAGGAGTGCTTAATTATTAAGACAAAGGCCTTAAGGAAGATGAATAAGAAACAAATAAGAAATATTTTCAGAAATCTGAACAGTTCAGTATAGACGAACTGCACCGACTGTAGTAAATAATTTAAAAAAGCAAAAGCAGCAAAGCAAAGTAGGAGAATCGTTGCTTATTGTCGCGCTGCCTTTAAAATAATGACTTCCATATACACCCTTGTATTCTATTTTTTAAAGATTACGACGTTTGCTGCGGTGCTTTTATTGTGTTTATGGCTAATGTCTGTAAAGATGACTACTCGCTGTAGCTGTGAATTAACCTCGCTCTTCGATGATATATTTTCCTCACCCAGTAGCATCACCAACACCATCTTCCTTAGATTTGTATGCCGTCGCTGCATGAGGCTCCAGAAGCTCAGCTTTAGCCTTGGCATTACCAAGGCTCGTCTGAAAATGAATGTCCTAGGAAATTCATTTTCCTTTACGAGTGCTAAGAAAATCTCACTTTTCTTTATTATTTTGTAGATGTGTGCTAGCTTATTGGCTGTGATTACACGGTTCAAAACCCAGCTCAGTCATCTAGCAAAAACTCTAAGTTTATAAAAATTGCCATGAAAAGCTTCTCAAAATCAGTCATTCGAAGTCTACTTCAAACTTTAGGTCTCGCCACTCATGCATAAAATTAACACACACATCATAAGTATGTTATGTATGCAATACTTTTTTCTTAATGCAAGAGAATTTGTCTTAAAATATTAAACTGGCAAGACTATATTATCAGTCGCTTTATCACATCCCATGTTTTTAATCCTTAGAGTACTTTCACTAATGTAAAGTTTGTTAGAGTTTGTGGACTTATATGAATTCAAGTGTCTGTCAAAGAAGGAAATTTAAATATTTCATGACTTTAAACTGAGTATGGTTAAATATTTTTGCAACATTAAACATTTCTCTTGCACATGAAAACTTATAATCTGAACCAAAAATGGGTCCTATGAAAACCTCCAAATGTGGCACATACATACATATTTGCTTGGCGTTTGCCACAAATATCATAAAGTTTTACTGCAGCGTTCAATTTTACTATTCAAAGGTATTCTTAGGGACTTTATACGATTTTTAAGGGGAATATAATAAAATTTCCCTTATTACAGAAATATTCTTTTGTAAGTTTTAAGACAAATCACTGTGGTTCATTTCAGTTGAAAACTGTTTTTAGTCCTTAAATCCTAACGTAAACCTCATCGTTGTTGTGGCTGTAATGTATTGTTGCATATTTATAATGCAACGTTGTTGGTGGCCTTATTGCCACCATTTACGTTTTCTTATTTTTATGTCTTTCATTTTATTGCATTATTTCCGGTAAATGTTTGCTACATATTGATTTCTTACTTTATATTTACTTTATATTTGAAATAAAAATTTGTGTTGCATGAATTGCAGCCATAATACACTACCACATGTCATATGTTGTATAATATTTTTACGAGTTTAACTTTTGTCTTTGAATGGATTTTTCCTTTCTTTACATTGTATTTTAAAATTCCATGACTTAATGAAAAATCCAATGAACGAAATGCACGAAATGCAAGGCTGCTAAAGGTACGAGTATTAAGAAAAGCCAAAACAGACTTTAGAAATTTGGTAAACGGAGGGTTGTGTTATTATCAATTAAAATGATCTAAGGTAAGCTAATAAAGGCAGCAACATAAGCATAAGAAACACAACTAAAAAATCAACAGTTCATTCATTCTTTGTCAAAGATGCCACTGAAAACGTTTTTTGCGTTGTATTATATATATCGCGTTGTTAAAGCTTCAATTTCAATCATTTTATTGTATTGACAATATTAATCCTCGCATTGCCAGCAAAAATCCTGTGCTAATTTTCTAATTGCTGAGAATAAAAATGCAAAGTAGCAGAATCATTGCCTGTTGTTGTACTGTTTTAAAAATAATCACTTCCATATACATTAATGTATACTATATTTAAGGGATTGCTGCATTTGCTGTGTTGCATTTATTGTGTGTATAGCATATGTCTTAACAACGTGAAATACGTATCCTCTAAATATGTTGGATATACATACCATCATTTTTTTAAATCTATAGACCTGAAAATTTGTATATTTTAATTCTAATTGCTTACTTATATAACCATTCGCTTAAATGTAAGTTACTAAAATGACAAAGGCAATGTAATATAAACGACAAACAACCAGAAGAAATCATTTTAATTTTGTTTTAAGATTCCTTTAAATATTATGGATTTTATATAGATATAATAGAAGAAAAACGTCTTAAAAATAAAGTACAAGCAATGCCATATAATAAAATGAGCATGAAGAGCATTTAAAAGAAGTTAAAGTTCAAACTTAATAATAGCTGCCCTTAATTAAATCACTATTTAACTTTTTATTTTCATAAGGGTACAGTAATGAAAGAGAAGTTATAAAATTGAGTATGAAATAAACCTTTAAAATCTTTAAAAGTGACTCAGAACAATTCATTTTAATTTGATTGAATTTAAATTTTTAAAATTATGCTTAAAACAGCAGCAAAAGTAGCAACAACTTGTGGCTAATTTACACGCAGTTGTTAAACAAAAAATTAAATATTTAAATATAACAACGATCTCTTCTTCCTTTCATTATTTCTCTCTCTGTCTCTCTCTATCCTTATACATATTTTTAGAAGTATTTGGCATACGGTTGCAAGTGTTTGTATAATTAATGCTAAAACACCATTTCTTTTATTCTTTTGCGCTCTCATTGTGCATTTTGTTATTGTACTTACGAAAAGTAAACAAAAGCTAAACTTGTTTTCTTTTATAAAAACATTGTTACAACATCAAAAACAACAATGGCTAAACTAACAATAACAAACCGAACAAAAGTGCCAGACAATAGAGAGAAAAAACGAAGAAGAAAACTAAAAATGACGCATATTTATAGGAACACTCGTTAATGTAGTTGTGGCTGTGTAGGATTCCCTTAATCACCATATGCTTAAGTGTTTATACAAGCGTCTGTAGGGGTGTGTATGTACAGTATACATGCAGTGGTCACATTAACATAAACTTGTATAAGCAAGCAACCATATTTGCTTGTCTTGTTAAATATATGAAGGCGTTATGCCAGTGAGTGTGAAGAGTGAGAGAGGGAGGAAGAGAAAAAGTAATTGTTTGCTTATATGTGTGTACATCACAGTTGTTCCAAGGCAAAAAAGGTTTACACAACTCATAAAAGTTTACGTGTACTTTTATACCCATACGCAGGCACATTGCATATGCAAACTCTTATCAACAACTAAAGGCACACTTGTGGCCAGAGCTGACGAGTGTTATAGAAAATACAATGTTTGGGAAATATAATAAGTACCTAGAAGTATTAAATACTAATTGATAAAATTATTGGAAAAAAGGGAAATTTTTAAATCAAGAGAAGTTAAGGATTTTTAAAACGGATGGAAAAAACGTGTGAGGTATTCACCAATAAATTTCGTAAAGGAAAATATGCTTCAAGACAAATTAAATACATAACAACTTAAACTATTTATTTTATATTTTTAATGCCTTGCTTTTTGCCCCAAGATAATGAATTGACTCTCTACCGCGCATAGGTCTTCTACACAAACTAGCTAAGACTAGTCAGCATCTCTGGGCAAATGAGCAATGGTACGGCTCGGGCATTCTTATGTAATTTGTAACAAAAGAATCGAATACATGATGCCACTCTATTGGTTAACGTAGAAGTTTAAAACAAACATTCTGCATAATGAGGGTTAGAAAAAATTGTGCTAAAAGTCTTGAGAATATCTCAGTATACATTTTCATGAAAGGTTCGAAATTAGATGGAGCTGTGGAGGCAGAGCAACATCCGGTCAAAACTGCCTTACGAGCTGTGGTAAGAATTATTAAAGATGTAAATATTTCGTTTCGAATTGGGTGAGAAGTATCCAATAGGTAAAGAATAATTTTTTTTTTTGTTCCTTTCATTCTTACTTCTGTTCAAGTTACTAAACTCAGGATACTCTTGGATAGTATGATACATGACTCAAATCTCCTCCTATTGTCATCACCTAATAAAAGTTTAGATTACCTTAAGATAATTTGGTGTAAAAAATATCACCGCCCCTATCTATTAGTCTTTTCATTGAGTATACCATTTAGCAGTATGGTTGCGTTTCTTCACGCAAGCTTGTCTACTATGAATTGCGACATAACCCAGGATCCAGATAAAATGTTATATCACATATGTATATGAATAGCTAATATTAGTATTTTTTGTGATCTATTATCACTGTGGACATTCCAATTAAAATGCCCGCATACTGTACGCAGCCAATCCTATAGGTGTTACTTGAGTTAGGGCTTCTGTAAATGAAAATGTAAATAGCAAAAAA
Organism: Sarcophaga variegata; assembly: GCA_932273835.1. Lineage (NCBI taxonomy): Eukaryota > Metazoa > Arthropoda > Insecta > Diptera > Sarcophagidae > Sarcophaga > Sarcophaga variegata. The sequence goes on along the minus strand of OW026360.1, from coordinate 90,034,713 downwards.
AAACATTTTTTTTTTTCAAAATGAACAAGACGTATGAAAATAGACAATTTATTACACTGACTTTATTCTATTTGTTTAAGTTTTAAGCGAAAAGACATCATTAAGCAATAAAATTGTAAAAATAACAATGGGTTTATTAAAAGCAACAGCACTGAATGAAAGAAATTATTGACAAACTTATTTTTAACTGCATGTTAAGGTGATTTAAATTATTTTTTTTTATAATTTTTTCTTTCTTTTATTGCACATACATAGCTAATTTGGAAGGAGTAGTTTTGCTTTGCTAATAAATTAAATCAAATATTCACGCATTTTCCTTTTATAGCCTGCAGCTTCATTATATGAATGTCGGAATGTTTAAATCAAAAAAAAAATTATTATATCTTCTGTTAGCTTTTGAATGTTTGTAAATCTTCTCTGTTTAAATATTTTATTATTCAATTGAATTTTATTCCAAATCTGCTCCATCAATGCGCCACAACAACAACATAATGGTAATGTCTATCATTCATTCCATTTCCACCGGCTTATGTTTGTTTTCGGAAATTTATTTGCATTTTTCAGCGTATACTGAAATCATAAAACTTCATTTCCTATCTCTCTCTAAGGGCCATTATTACAGCTTGCCGTTAAACTTAAATTAAGTTAAAGGTATCCTTAACTAAAAAAACTGTAAAGTTAACTTTAACTTATTTTCTTTATTACAACTTACAGATACATTTTTTTCAAAAATATGGCAGTGTCGGAGCAATGTAGATGAAACTGCTTACTTAAACAAGTTTTTTCAAACGCAGTGGCAACGACTGGCTGCTTTTGTTGTTGTATTTGCTCATTTTGTTATATTTAAAGTTGCCATATTGAAAGTAATATATAATATGGCAAGTTCAGACATAAGCTTAACTTTAGAAGTTACCAGTAGGATGATCGTCCCTTTAGCTTAACGCTCCCTTCTACCTCATTGTCCACTTATAATAATGAAGAACAATTTATCTGCCAGTTAAAATCCTCCCTTTAGTTAACAGCAAGTTAATATTAGCAACCAAGCTACATAGATGGGCGTTTTAATATCCAATTTAATACATGTACATAAGTTTGAAAAGGCACTCCCGTCTAGTGGGACGGTCTATTGGCTGCGTTAAACGGTTAGTATGTTTTTGTTTTAAAAGAATAAAAAGTAATTTTCAGAGCATTTTAACATTTGTACAATGAAAGTGGCGTAACAATATACGTGTTTACCTTTTATTAACTTTTAAAATATGAGCTCGTAGATTGCAAACAACATAAAAATAAATTTGTGTTTAGTTTTAATTAAAATTATTTATTATTCGTACGATTCTGTGTGCCACTGTTCACAACTTGATGTAAACAACAACAATTGCTGTGTTTGGTATTTCTGTGTTTATACCCTTTGCATAAACAATAACAATTACTAGACTATTATTCGACAGATCTTTGTAACGGAGATTCGTGTCTTCACACAAGACAGACTGAATTTCACTCACTCCGTCGCCTGCTTTGCCTTGCCTTTCATATGACAGAGTAAACAGTCATGACCGCCTTTTCGGAATCGTTGTTTAAATTTATTATTGCAGTGTTGTTATTGTTTGTTATGTTTTTTTCTTGTAGTATTGTTTGTGCATTTTTGTTTACTTGTTTACTATTTTTTATGCTGGTGTTTGTTGTTATATAAGGCAGTACGAAAAGTTGTAAACAGGTTCACTGCATTGTTTTATTTTTGAAGCTTTTGTTCATAATTTTAATATTAAGCGATGTAAAAGCAAAACACCAGTATCTAGATTTTTCATTTTCGGAACAATATTAAATATTAAAAGATTTAATTTTAACAGGTTTTTCCTTTCCCTATGAACATTCATGTTTTTTATTTCAAAATAGAATATGAAGTTGTATTGAAAGTAAAATTGATAATCATGGATATCAAATCCATGATTACTGAATATAACTTCATATCTGTTGCAATACCTTGACCAATTTTAAGCTTTGGTGATGCAACATTTTAACAAATCTTTTCACAAATCTTGATATCTAAGAATATAGGGTACTGACGAACTTGGCCAGCCGATAACGGCCATCTGGTTGAGGCTTCAAATTACCTGTCATATACTTAATCTATTCTGCCAAATCACACAACAACCCTTTATTCAGCATTGGAGCATAGCTTCTCAAATCAATCATGCGTGTGTCCATTATGCACATGAGTAGCGGGACCTACAGTTTAAAGTCGACTTTTATTTTGTTATCAGAGTTTTTGCCAGAAGACTGCTGAAAAGAAGAAGCCGAACGAAATATTTTACTATATTTCGTCTCGCTGAGTAGGGATTTGCACCACAGGCTACCTACTAAACAACGGCGACTTCAAGTACTATCTTTACATCTAGTAAAACTGACAGCTTGGTGAGGCTTACATGCATTTATATTTCTTTTGAACAAACAAGGCGCTGCAGTTACATTCAATGACAATAGATGTTGAGTCATGCTGATTGGATTCTTCCTTGTTTGCTTTCAACAAAAAAATTTAATTTAATGCCGACTTTCTTCTCAGACGAGATTCTGTTTACTGGCCCCTACCCCATGCGTTCCATTTAATACCCCTAGGGAGTGTTTTTATGGGGATTTCTAGTTGATTTGTGCTAAATAGAGTAGTATTGAAAGCCAATAAGCGATTTTTTTCTAATTTCATGTCAAGAGGTTAAAGAGTCCCTTATCGAATTTTGCTTGTCGAATTTTTTTCTTTTGTAAAATGAAAAGTGTGGTATGCCTTTGTTTTCTGGTATAACAAAAAGATATCGATGCTAGTACAGGTATGACAATTGGCTAGGTTTGCCATTATTAACAATGTATATACATAGTTAATCTAATTAGAAAACCTTTTTTTTATTTAAAAGCATTGTTTACCTATTGCAATGAAAAAAATCAATTCAAATTTATGTCTCTTCAAAAAGCATTCAATTTTAAAATTCTTAAATTTTTTTACCATCTGAAGTGCTGTCTGAAACAATCAACAACAAAAGGAATTCAATGAAAAAACAATGAATAGAATAAAAGAGCTGAACACTATTATTAGGTTTTCGTGGAACTTTATGTGTAACTCTTTCATTTGGAATTCCTGGAATATTCTTCCCTTTTATATGTTTTCAAATTAAACGACATTTGATACGAATTTATTTCAGTCTTTGCCATCTCTCGAGTTGTTCAGTAGTAAACTCCATTCACTACAATTTGTTTTTCACAATTTTTTTTCAAACCAGCCTGGCATTTCGTAAAATTTGACAGGAATTTTGTCGTATTTTATTAAATTTTATAAGAAATGTTTTTTACACATACAAAAAATAAAAATCTTATAAAAATATGTCATTGAGAGTTTAAAGTCAACTCAACGAGACGATAAATCAACATATCGTCATCATCTTTAAAACTTTGCGCAGCAACAGGAATATATTCTTCTATACGTGCACTTCTTAATCTTCTGAAGGATTTTGAATCACTATTAGTAAAATTATTGTGACCAATAAATTGGGTGCTCAATTACGTTGACCGTAAAATAGTCGAAGTCACCGTAGTCTTGACGCCGTAGTCTAGTAGGTAGTGTGTTGACTTATTAAATGAAAGGCCACCGTTCAAACTCCAGGTCAGACATCAAAACGAAATATTCAAAAATATTTCTTGGGCCACTTCCTCTCAGAAGATTTCTGGCAAAAACTCTGATAGTAAATAAAATTGCCATGTAAAGTTTCTCAAAAATACGTCGTTCGGAGTCGACTTTAAACTGTAGATCCCGCCACCCATGTATAAAATTAACGCACACAACATAAGTGGTGTGCGAAGCTAGGCCGTAATCATAACTGAAGGGTTGTAATGGCCAATTATGTATGTTATGTTATGTATGTATGTAAAATAGCCGAAGTGCTGTATGGACTTTGTGAAAAGATTAATTTCAAAGCAAATTTCCACAACTCGGAAGCGTAATTCTGGGGTTAAACGGTTCACGACGACTTGCACCTCCTAAATGTCAATATAGTTTGACATTCCAGAACTAACCTGTAAGATATCGGCAGGAATGTCGGCCCCTACCTAAAATCAGCCCTCACCACAGACTTGAATATTTCTCCATTCACATGGTTCTCTGCTTTTTGCAAATGATTCTATTAGGTCATGGCCGTATTTATGTTTAACTTCACTGCCTTGCATCATTGACATACAATCTCGAAATATCTTCGAATTATTTCACAAAGAATGTCTTAACATTTTCCTTTAGCCTTGCCGACTATATGAATTATATTCACTTAGGGGCTAATGTACGCCTTAGATAGTTTTACCAATAGTTCATGCATAATCAAGCTAGACACGGTAAAAGAATTCCTTTTTATTTTATTTCCTGCGTACGCTTCCGCAGATTTTGTACACAGAACCGACCTGAGGCATATTTTTGGATATTACAAGTTCAATATCCATTTCGTGTGGTACTGGTCAAATGCGTAGCCAGTATTAAAAAAACCCTAAAAGACCATTGTCTATTTCATATGTTATTTAGCATATTTGTGGAGAAGCAGTTTCTTTAGTCTAGTAGGTAGCAGTGATGCCACGATTCAAACCCCAGGTCAGACATCTCCAACAAAACGAAATATGAAAAATATTTCTTCGGCGACTTACTCTTCGCGGATTTCTGGCAAAAACTCTGAGAGCAAATAAAATTGAGAATTGATAAGTGTCTCTCGTAGTCGACTGCAAACTGTAGGTATCGCCATTTATGTATAAACTTAAAACACACAACATAAGTGGTGTGACTGTAGGGTTATAATGACCAATTATATATGTTTGTGGACAAGCATTATCTGGCCGAGTCTTAAAGTTAGATGTCCTTAAATCTTTATGACCAGCTTGTTTCTAAACGTTAAACAGTTTACATCGTTTTTGTATAGAGCAGCTTGAATTTATTAAAAATGCAGGCTGTCCAACCGTGTTTATCGTTACCGATATATCCGAACTTAAATATTAAGGACCGTTATTACAACTTGCCGTCAACTAAAGGGAAGATTTTAAAGATTTTATTGTTCACTTTCTTATTTTTTGAAGTTGCCATATTGAAAATATTATATAACATGGCAAATTCAGACCTAAACTTAACTTTAAAAGTTATAGGAAAGATGATCTTCCCTTAGTTAACGCTCACTTTTACCTTATTGTAAATTTTTATTAAAATAAAAAGAAAATATCTGCCCATTAAATTCATGCCCTTAGTTAACGGTAAGTTATAATAATGGCCTTAAAAGTATTATATCTCAAATTTTTATTAATTAGAATACAATTACAATTTGTATTTAATTATTTACGATCTGAGTAATCTAGACCTTATGCCCATTGTGTAACAGACAAGAGTCTCTGGTGGGAATCGAAACCATAACCCTTATGCTAATAGCCTAGCAGACTACTAACTAGACTACCAATTAAAATAAATTTCCTGATATCCTGTACCTTGAACCCTGGAACAATAAGAATATAAGGAGTTTCGATAATTTTTTGTGGTTGCCCGACATTGATGCCCATATATTGGACAAACTCGAATCCATTGTCTCTATCTATCTTTTGCTTGCTTTCCTCATAATATGAAGATTTATACATTGATTTTCGCTTTTTTTCCTTTTTAAAGAATTTCCATCATATTTTAACTGCCTTATGTTTAGCAGCTAATGAACATCATAACATAATAATTAAAACTTGATTTTCATTTAAGCTCTCCAACCAAGTGGCAATTGTGGTCAATTGGTTGTTTTATTCATAGTCAAATAGATGCTGTTGGTGGTAGTTGCTTTTGTTCTTGTTAGAAAATTTCTACATGAAACCTCTTATAATCTGTTAGCATATCCACGCTACATGGACGGTGATAAATAAACGAAACGTAGAACGAGATCAGTTACAAATTTACTCTCTATCTCCCAATGGAAAAGTTAAAACTGAACGTCAATCTGCATACAAATGACCTACTCAAAACACTTCAAATACATGGCAAAATACACGTATAAACTACGTTTTGTGAGAGAGATATTGTGGGAAAAACATTAAAAAAGGAAGTAAAGAATATAGAAAACGATATACAGATGAAGAAGAATAGAATGGGAATGAGATAAATGGAAGTGAAGAGTATAGCAAAGTAGTATGTTTATGTACCTTCTAGGTCACTTATTCCATACAAAATTTGGTGCATGCCTGCTTCTTCTTGTTCCTTTATTTTGCATTGCTTTTTAAACGAATGATTGGACGGACAGAATGAGTGTGTGCGTAACATGTAATGCGTATGATCGTTTTTTAATAGTAAATTCTTGGCACGTATTATCATACTCAATGCTGAAAAAATAGAAAAGGGATCTGCACCAATATAGTTGTTGTGTGTTTTTTATTTTTTTGTATATTTAATTAGAAGGATCTTTAATTTTAAATGTGATAAGATAGAGTAGGTTGGTTGTGCGGTTATTTTTTATTTTTTGTGTGATTTAATTTGAAGGATCTGTAATTTTAAGATGATAACAAATTCTTGGCACGTATTATCATACTCAATGCTGAAAAAATAGAAATATAAACTGATAATAAAGGGTGGGTTGGTTGTGGAGTTGTTTTTTATTTTTTTTTTTGTATATTTAATTAGAAGGATCTTTAATTTTAAATGTGATAAGAAAGAGTAGGTTGGTTGTGTCTTTTTAGTTTTGTATGATTTAATTAGAAGGATCTGCAATTTTAAATTGATAAGAAATTCTTGTCACGTACTGCTCATGATAAAATGTAGAAGAAATTGTAAACGGATGTGCACCTGCATGATAGTTTTCTAGGAATAATAGATTCTTATCGCAGTTTAGTGTATACAGGATGAACACCTGCATCATCGTTTTCTATGAATAATAGATTCTTATCGCGGTTTAGTGTATACCTGCATAATAGATTCTTGTCACGTACTGCTCATGATCAAATGTAGAAAAAATAGAAATACAAACTGATAAGAAAGGGTAGTTTGGTTGTACATGTTCTTTTTTTGTAAACAGGATCACCTGCGTGCTAGTTTTTTTATATACCTAAATAGAATCATGATTGTGCATGTTCATTTTATTTGTATTACTTTTCAAACGAATGATTGGACGGACAGAATGAGTCTGTCTACTTTTAATCATCTACATCCCAGAGTATAAATAGACTTGTTTTTAAGGATTTAGAAGTCATTCTTGTGCTAGAAATTGATAGCGAGTTGTGTGTTCAAATTTATAATTTAAAATAAAATAAAAAAAAAATGGCTAGTTTTACTTGTGAATTTTGTCTTAAAGAATTCAAGTTTAATAGATCATTAAGAAGACATCATAGACTACATCATGATGGATCATCCACATCAATAAAATGCATACCATGCAATAAATATTTCTCAAGCCAGTTAAATTATAATCAACACATTTTAACACATTCAAAGATTGGAGACGGAGGAGAACCATTTGATACAGTTAATTGTATCGAGTGTAATCAACGTATTCCAAAGACGAATTGGCACTATCACATTCGAACAAATGCACATAAATTTAATTGTGTTAACAAAGTTCGAAATGATAATGATGCTAATGATGATGATGAAGTTAAATGTGTAAGATCAGTGTTTAATAATAGAATTATCACATATGTTATTGAGAATAATGATGAAACGAATTTAATACCTGAGAACTTTTTATCGGGAATTAAATTCAAAGTGGCTAAGCTGTTAAATCATATGATCCAAAAACATGATAATATTAAATTCAATCTGGAGATATTTTGCGAATACATGCTGGTTAAAGAAGAGGAGAATTTATGTTATATTGAAATAAAATCACATCAAACGAAGATGGCTATAATTAATCTGTCATCATCAACTACAGATGATCTCCTCAATATTTACAAAACACAATGCGATGTTATTGTAAAAAAATGAGTGAATTTCAGGAACGTGATAGCGGATGGACATTAATACAAATATTACGGATCGAAATTAATATAAATAAATACCAGTGCATAAAAGGTTCGCAGTATATCCCTCTACCAACCCCAATACAAAAGAAACATGCATGCATCAATGTTCAAAATAACGATGAGTATTGTTTCAAGTGGGCAATAATATCAGCATTGTATCATGTTAATGACAATTCTAAAAGAACTACATCATATAAAATTAATAACATTAGTGATGATATTATCACGTTGGAAAATGGTATTGTTTTAAATTTTGAATACTTGACTTTTCCGCTACCAACGAATAAAATTAAAGATTTTGAAATGAAAAATCCCAAAATTAGCGTGAACGTGTTTGGGTTGAATGATGACAATCATATAGTCGGTCCCTACTACTCCAGTATAAATGATAAAGCTAAGCACGTTAATTTATTATTATTAGAAGATGGTGAGAGATTCCACTACGTATGGATTAAAAATATTTCAAGGTAAAACAATAATAATTTTGTGTTAAAAAAATGATATTAATATAAAATTGTTTCACTTTCCATTTAATTACAGATTAATAAACAGTCAATTAACAAAACATCGTCGACAAGTTTACATATGTAATACATGTTTAATACATTTTCATAGTGAAACGGCGCTGATCAAACACAAAGATGAGTGCAACAAAATCGTAACTAAAATGCCCTCTGTAGACAATAATATCGTAAGTTTTAAAAATTACAAAAAGCAAATGGATGTACCTTTTGTAGTCTACGCTGATTTTGAGTGTATTCTAGAGACTATTAATATTCAAAATTCAGCAAATGTCAAGTCAATACAAAAACATATTCCATTTGCTTATAGTTATTACATCAAATGTTCATTTAACAGTAGTTTAGATAAATTTAAAATGTACAGTGGTGATGATGCACCAAAACATTTCTTTGTAAATTTAGTTAAAGATTGTACAGATTTATACGTTAATTATTTAAGTATCGTGAAACCAATGAATACCTTAACACCTTCTCAACAGATTAGACAGAAAGAGGATGCAGTTTGTCACATTTGCAAAAAATTCTTATCTCATGTAGATCGAGTAGCGAATGATTTTGCTTTTTACCAGGACAATGATCCCAAGCACACTTCGGGTGTGGAAAAGCTTTGGTTGATCCATAATTGCCCCAAACTTATAGAAACCCCTGCACACAGCCCAGATCTCAACGTAATTGAACATCTTTGGGAAGAATTAGCTAGAAGAGTATACCAACAACAATTTAAAACTTTGAATCAGCTTAAGGCGGCTTTACAAGAAGCGTGGAACGCCATAGAACCTGAGGTATGCTACAATTTGGTAAAATCAATTCCAAAACGTTTACAGACCGTTCTTGAGAACAACGGATATCCCACAAAGTATTAATTGTTCTCTTTCGTCATTTTTAGCAATGGTGCTCTTCTTTGTCCGATTATGCGTTGAGCGCAAAAAATTTAGTTAATTTTCTTTTTCTTTATAAAATTACCGTTATCATGAAAAATGTTGTTACTTTTTTTATTAATCTCAAAGTCTGTAATATAGAGTGTAAATAAAAACAAAAAAACTTATATTTAAAATTTTCTTTTTAAGTTTTAAGCACTTACATATCAGACTAATGCTTGTCCGATTATGCGATGGAGCCACTGTATATGTGAATCTGTCCCATACATGAACATTTTCGCTTCTTAAGTAGCTTATATGGCTTCAATGGTATTTTGTCATGTTTAATTGGAATTTCGTATTTATCTTATTTAAATTCGGCTATTTATCTTACTTATTCTAATTATATACGGCTTAATTTCATTTTTCTGTTTTAATTTTTTTTCATACAGTTCGCTAGCTGCTATTGTCGTTTAACTCGCATAGGTTTATGGTTTTTTAATATTTAAAAGTATTTTGCCACCTTTAATGTAATACGTATTGTATTACTTTCCATGGTGGCAGTCTGCTTTAATTTTAAAGCCTTAAATAAAATTAAAGAAAAAATGTTGGAAAAAAAAGGAAACGAAGTTCCATTCGAACACGTTATTGCAATATGTGCAATAGGCATACAAAATAAATAAAAATAAAGTAATAAAAAAAGGAAAATAAAGGAAAGGATTTTTTACAAAAACTTTTGCGCAAAAACATCTGTTGCATTACAAACTTTATTAGAAGTATGAAAAACAAAAACAAATAAAAAAAAAAGTTATTTCGCATGCGGACTTAAGCGGCAAGGCACGAATCGAAGATAAACTCATGTTTAACAAAACATTTACTAAAGAAAAGTAATTGAAAAGATTACATTCAACGAAAATTACATAAGATTAAACGAATGAAAATAGCAAAGAATCTTGGAATTTTTGTTTAATAAGATTGAAATTAAAATGCTTACATTAGACAAGTTTTAGACAAATTTTAAATTAAAAAATCTAGACTAAAAGTTTAATTAAGTCTACATGAGCTAATGTAAGAAACAGAAACAGCTAAAGTTGCTTAACCTCTATTTCAACAATACAAACACATTTTATACGGGAATTTACAAGTTTCTAAGCATATTTCTATCTTGTTTTCATTTGTATTGCGGTTGTGCCTACCTTGATTTGTTTCTATGCAAGAATACTTAAAATAACGGAAGTTTTGGCAAAGGCTTATGCATTTTGTCTTTATTATCACACATACATACATACATAATTGGTCATTACAACTGTTCAAGGTAAAACAATAATAATTTTGTGTTAAAAAAATGATATTAATATAAAATTGTTTCACTTTCCATTTAATTACAGATTAATAAACAGTCAATTAACAAAACATCGTCGACAAGTTTACATATGTAATACATGTTTAATACATTTTCATAGTGAAACGGCGCTGATCAAACACAAAGATGAGTGCAACAAAATCGTAACTAAAATGCCCTCTGTAGACAATAATATCGTAAGTTTTAAAAATTACAAAAAGCAAATGGATGTACCTTTTGTAGTCTACGCTGATTTTGAGTGTATTCTAGAGACTATTAATATTCAAAATTCAGCAAATGTCAAGTCAATACAAAAACATATTCCATTTGCTTATAGTTATTACATCAAATGTTCATTTAACAGTAGTTTAGATAAATTTAAAATGTACAGTGGTGATGATGCACCAAAACATTTCTTTGTAAATTTAGTTAAAGATTGTACAGATTTATACGTTAATTATTTAAGTATCGTGAAACCAATGAATACCTTAACACCTTCTCAACAGATTAGACAGAAAGAGGATGCAGTTTGTCACATTTGCAAAAAATTCTTATCTCATGTAGATCGAGTAGCGAATGATTTTGCTTTTTACCAGGACAATGATCCCAAGCACACTTCGGGTGTGGAAAAGCTTTGGTTGATCCATAATTGCCCCAAACTTATAGAAACCCCTGCACACAGCCCAGATCTCAACGTAATTGAACATCTTTGGGAAGAATTAGCTAGAAGAGTATACCAACAACAATTTAAAACTTTGAATCAGCTTAAGGCGGCTTTACAAGAAGCGTGGAACGCCATAGAACCTGAGGTATGCTACAATTTGGTAAAATCAATTCCAAAACGTTTACAGACCGTTCTTGAGAACAACGGATATCCCACAAAGTATTAATTGTTCTCTTTCGTCATTTTTAGCAATGGTGCTCTTCTTTGTCCGATTATGCGTTGAGCGCAAAAAATTTAGTTAATTTTCTTTTTCTTTATAAAATTACCGTTATCATGAAAAATGTTGTTACTTTTTTTATTAATCTCAAAGTCTGTAATATAGAGTGTAAATAAAAACAAAAAAACTTATATTTAAAATTTTCTTTTTAAGTTTTACGCACTTACATATCAGACTAATGCTTGTCCGATTATGCGATGGAGCCACTGTATATGTGAATCTGTCCCATACATGAACATTTTCGCTTCTTAAGTAGCTTATATGGCTTCAATGGTATTTTGTCATGTTTAATTGGAATTTCGTATTTATCTTATTTAAATTCGGCTATTTATCTTACTTATTCTAATTATATACGGCTTAATTTCATTTTTCTGTTTTAATTTTTTTTCATACAGTTCGCTAGCTGCTATTGTCGTTTAACTCGCATAGGTTTATGGTTTTTTAATATTTAAAAGTATTTTGCCACCTTTAATGTAATACGTATTGTATTACTTTCCATGGTGGCAGTCTGCTTTAATTTTAAAGCCTTAAATAAAATTAAAGAAAAAATGTTGGAAAAAAAAGGAAACGAAGTTCCATTCGAACACGTTATTGCAATATGTGCAATAGGCATACAAAATAAATAAAAATAAAGTAATAAAAAAAGGAAAATAAAGGAAAGGATTTTTTACAAAAACTTTTGCGCAAAAACATCTGTTGCATTACAAACTTTATTAGAAGTATGAAAAACAAAAACAAATAAAAAAAAAAGTTATTTCGCATGCGGACTTAAGCGGCAAGGCACGAATCGAAGATAAACTCATGTTTAACAAAACATTTACTAAAGAAAAGTAATTGAAAAGATTACATTCAACGAAAATTACATAAGATTAAACGAATGAAAATAGCAAAGAATCTTGGAATTTTTGTTTAATAAGATTGAAATTAAAATGCTTACATTAGACAAGTTTTAGACAAATTTTAAATTAAAAAATCTAGACTAAAAGTTTAATTAAGTCTACATGAGCTAATGTAAGAAACAGAAACAGCTAAAGTTGCTTAACCTCTATTTCAACAATACAAACACATTTTATACGGGAATTTACAAGTTTCTAAGCATATTTCTATCTTGTTTTCATTTGTATTGCGGTTGTGCCTACCTTGATTTGTTTCTATGCAAGAATACTTAAAATAACGGAAGTTTTGGCAAAGGCTTATGCATTTTGTCTTTACTATCACACATACATACATACATAATTGGTCATTACAACCCTTCAGTCAAGATAACCACCTAACTTCTGCGTTAATTTTATCCTTAAGTGGTGGGACCTACAGTTTAAAGTCGACTCCAAGACAGATTTTTGAAAAACTTTTTCACAGCAATTTTATTTACTCCCTGAATTCTTGACAGAAATCTGCTGAGAGTAAGTCGCAGAATAAATATTTTTTCATATTTCGTTTTGATGGAGTTTCAACCATTGCCTCAGGTCTAATAAGCCAACACTCTACCTACTAGACTACGGCGACTATTATTGATGCAGTATGGATTTCGAAAACTACGTTTTTCTAGAGACGCGAGAAACATCCTAAGAGGCGCCATAGAAGGCGAACGATTGTAGATACGTTCCAAGGCATACTTGCGCTGGTTACACCTAATAACAAGAGCATCTTTAATTTCGCGAACTGTGGACAGATTGTGAAAGCTTTTTTCAGTATTGTTACGTTTTTGCCTTTTAAAAACGTTTGAAATACGAGCTCGTAGATTGCAAATAAAAATAAAAGTAAATTTATGTTCAGTTTTAATTAATTTCTTTATATTTCGCACAATTCTGTTTTCCACTGTTCACAACTTGATGTCAACAACAACTATTGCTTTGTTTGTTATTCCTCTATGCACTCTTTTGCGTATACAATAAAAACTACTAGTCAATTTGTTCGATAGATCTTTACAACGGAGATCTTCAAACCACGATTACTTCCTTCAAACACCACGTCTTCACACAAGACTCATTGAATTTTAACTGACTCCGTTGCCTGCTTTGTCTTGCCTTTTATATCGCAGGGTAAACAGTCTGATGGATGCTCTTGAAGGCAAGTGACTTCACCTGCTCGAAATCTCTATAAATCTAAACAAGTTGTTAATATTATTTTTTGTTTGTGTATTTTGTTTAAGTTTCCTCTTGAAGTGTTGTTGTTCTATTTTTATTTATTTTTGTTCATTTTTTATACTGATGTTTTTGTTATATACTTTTGTTTACTTGTTTATCATGTAAACAAGTTCATTATTTTTGTTTTAGTACCTTTTGTTTACAATTTAAACGATGTGAAAACAAACCACATTTCCATTTTCGTAACAGTATGGATACATCGCCATATATGATGGAATTTTTATGCGATTATTTTCGAGACCGAAGAGTAATATGTTTAACAGGCATATGGATAGACTGAAAGAATTTGTAGTGTCTGCGTGCTATACCTACACTATATACTGTACTTATTACAAATATCGCACGAAATTACATAGGTTTTGCGGACGAAATAGAGGAGACGATGAACACAGCAGTTGAAGTTATTAGAGCATGACTTGATAAGTGGTTGAAATGATGAAAATGGCTGTAGAAAGAAATTAAAGTGGAATCGAAGAGCGCCATAAAATATTTGGGTGCATTCGTCGACTTCAGGTTATACTTCAAGGATCATATGAATTGTTTAAGTGCAAATGCATTTGTGTCTCAGGGGGCACTGGTGCGGATAACACTTTAAATTGGAGGAATAAAGCCGCTGAAAAGAAAAACAATATGGTAGGTCATAACAACAATATTTTATGCACTCTCCATGAAGACTTCTGGAAGACAACTGTATTCGCTGTATCGCCTAAACACTATTCGACTGATAATAGTTTTTAAAAAAGAATCTGATCATGCGTCATGCTGATAGGCATATCGGCGAAATTTTTCACGTCTTCTTGAAGATCCAGGGCATAGTGCAGAATGACGGATTTCCATGTGTAAATGACATTCACAACGAGAGGTCAGCTTGAAAGGAAGGTGAGCATTATATAACTCATAATATAACTCCGGTTCAGATTTGAACATGATAGATCACCTACATGCTCAAAACTGTGTGAATGTGGTTGAGAATACATAACAGCCAGATATTCTGATGGCTCTGAGAAATTTTTCCTGACTATTCCAGTCTTTGGGTGAAATGTAATATTCTCAAATTATGTAGAACGAGTGTAATGAAACGTATAGATGAAGGTATTCTGGAACGTTGATTTATAAGTATGAGTACAATGAGTATGAGTACTATTCGAAATATGAAATATTCACATGCCTGCTCATTCAGATTCATATCTTTAGAAAAATACTTAAAATATTTAAAAATGATTTGAGTGACTCGTCGTGAGTCTTAGTTGTTGTTGCATTTATGAAAAAAGAAAAAGACAAGACATCAAGCAAAGCAAACACGCAACCCTCTTCCGAGTTCTGTAGTGTACGTACACGAGTCATACTTATTTTGTGATTCTTGTAAATGTTGAGTCGAAATCAACAACATCATACGTGTCGTTAAGTATGAATATGATGAATACTTCAAACTTTGTATATGAGTAGAGGTTCCATAATATTAAGAAAAGTATGAATGCGAATAAGTATCAGAAATTATGAGTATGATTCGATTTTACTTATATTTTTGAATACTCATTGCTCTGATCTCTGATTTATAGGCAAGAACGGTGACGAATTGTGCTTATGTATGTTAAAATACGTGAGCGTATGTTTTTAAATATATGCCTGACGGTATTTGTATATCATCTACTTTTCTAATGTGATTGTATTAATTTGGGCTAAACATTTAGTCAAATTTCAAATCATCAAACTCAAACCACCTTATATCATAACTGCTTTTTATTTGTAATCGTTTTTGTTTATATTTTGTTTTCGTAATTTTGTTCTCGCCTTAGAATTATTACAAGCAAACTTCCATGTTCAAAATTTATGGATTTTTATTTAACCTTTGATTTTCAAAGCCATTTATAATATTAAATGGCTACAAAAGCAAAGAGAAAAAATAAACAAAAATACATTTTCCAAAAAAGTGCCCGGAAAATTAATTTAAATTTTTTGTTTTTGCCAATTTTAGCTAAACATGTGCTTATAATTTACTATTGTTGTACTTTATTAAATAAACAATACAAGGAAACAAATACAATAACATCACAAAATAAAACATATAAAAAGTCGTTAAAAACTTTTATTTCCAATATATTGTTGTGTTGTTTTAGTTCTTTTTATGAAAAAGTTTCTGAAAAACAAAAAAAAATTTGCAACAAATATTGACGAAAAATACAATGACTTTTAGCTCATTTTAAAGTTTAAAGTCATAAATAACTATTAAATTTCGATTTGCACGTCTGAGGTTAATGTTTTATTGTCGAATTAAGTGCTGCAGAATTTATGCGCTTTCCTCCCTCGTTTTTTCTTAACAAATTTTAAAAAATTTCGTTTGGCTTTCATTTGTTTTACTTCACCTTGAGTTTTTTTATTGCCTTCTGTCACCAGAAATAGTCAAAAGGAAATTTAAGGTAAAAGAAAAATCTAAAAATTTTTGATTAACAAAAAATTTTTTTGAAAAACAAAAGTTTTTTGTTACAAATAAGGTGGCATAACAAAAGGAAAGGAAAATCAAAATAAATTAAAATTTTATAGGTTTTTAAGTTTTTCGTTATTGAGGAAATGAAGGCTTGATTTACAATCGGGTTAATTAGTTCTTAAGGTCCAGGAAACTTTTGTCAGAAAAATGTCACTGCAGTTACAATTAAGTCATTATAATGCCCCGTTTTGTAATGTCAAGTATTTTAATTCTTTAAAAAACCTAACATAGTACTTATATTACTTACGCAATAGTCAGATTACAACCTTTAGTCAGATTTACAACCTTGCCTCTTACACCAACTATGTTGTGTGTTTTAATTTTTATCCATGCGCGGTGTGACCTACAGCTTGCAGTCGACTTCGAACGACAAATTGCTGAGAAACTCTATTTACTCGGAGAGTTTTTGCCAGAAGACTGCTGAGAGAAAGTCGCCTAAGAAATATTCTTTCATATTTCGCATTGTTCGAGAGGTTTGACCTGGGGTTTGAACCATGATAACACGGCTTGCCTTGTATATAACAGCGCTGACTCCAAAATTAGGTTAAGTCATCAGCCATCAGATATTAAATATTGTGTCTCAAAATCCAATCTGTACACCAAATACAGCAATTGGGAGATATGGTATCTAAAGGGTTATCCAAATATTTTCGAAGAATAAAAGTAGAAATTACTTGAACTGCTGCATATTTGCTCACAAAATAAACCACAGCTCGTGAATACCGTGCTATAGACTCCAAGACAAAAGGGGCCCTTTCAAAGATACATAGTCAACACACTATCCACTGGACTAAGGCGATTTCTCAATTATTGTTACTTCCAATAATATCTATCCTGAACCCATTCGTATAAAATGCTGCTTATTTTAAAGGTTCCAGATTATATCGTTCACTTCTGTTACTCAGTTGCAAAGCATTTCCCAAA
The DNA here is from genome assembly GCA_932273835.1 of Sarcophaga variegata. Taxonomy (NCBI): domain Eukaryota; kingdom Metazoa; phylum Arthropoda; class Insecta; order Diptera; family Sarcophagidae; genus Sarcophaga; species Sarcophaga variegata. The sequence goes on along the minus strand of OW026360.1, from coordinate 90,017,501 downwards.
AGCATACAGTCTACGGGTTCCGTCCAGGGGAGAGTGAAAGAGAGAGTGCTAGCCAACCGGTCACAGTATCTCCTGATGAACTTTGTACTGCACTTGCTTTCCAATATCAACCAAACCAAAAAGCATCATATTTAACGGGCAGATCCTCCAGCGTCTATATTACCCAACAATCGTACATGAAACCCCCGACTTGTTGAGTTAGGATAAAGAGCTCCGAGGTGAGCATTTAATACAGTTTAGTGTTTTTCAAATCGCCTGCTTATGTTCGGTATCAAATGCTTTCACCATTCTGTAGACTATTTCACTGTGAAAAGTTGTTGTGCTCCGTACAAAATAGGTATAGGCTAAAGCCCATCTTTTATTTTAGGAAATTTGTTAAAAGAGAGGATGAAATATGTTCACCTTTAAGTCGATACGTAAGTTGTGTAAACAATTACAGAACTAGACATTATAGGTCGGCTCATTTTCTCCTTAATTTAACCCTTTGGATGCAAAACCAACATTGCGAGCTGAACTTCTACGTGACCCAGTTCCTAGCCGGTCATGGTTGCTACAGGAAATACCTGCACAGATTTGAACATGATACCTCCCTTATATGCCCAAACTGTGTAGGTGTGGAGCATATTCGAAAATGCCGCCCTATATTTAGAGGGCCCAGGGAATCGAGTTTTGAGCCAAACCGTCTTATGGGGAGGTGTTGAATTCTGGAATTCTATGGAGCCAATATAGCCAGAGGTTATATGGCTGAGGTTATACTGGAAATATGAAGGTTGGATGCACGAAAAAGAAATTTAAATTTAATTTAATGTGAGAAAACTTTAAATCAAACCAGGCCTCCGCGAAGTGATACCTTACGGCAGTACCGCGGGTGGGGAGTGGTCGAAAGGTATAAGAAGTGGGTTTAATACGTAGGGGCCAGCGATAGTGAATCGTAGACACTTTTGTGCGACCAAAAGTGTCTTTCGGCGACTTTTTCTGTTGGCAAATACATAGAGGGCATCAGTCCTCGTAAGGTTGTCAATTATTTTGTTTTGGGGATAAAAAATATTTTATCGGATTTTAAGTTAGTTGAAGATCACTGGCAAATATTTAAATATTTGAATCTTAAACCAAACGAGAACTAGCCTATAGTCTTTGTCAGTAGTTGTACGCATTTTTTTAATTTTTATCCATGAAAACAAAAAAAAAATTGTTTTCATTTAAAACAAAATTGTTCCCTTAAGTTACCCAAAAGCAACGCATCATTTAATATTTTCGCCATAACTTGTAAACAAAATCATCATCTAGCAACACAAAATGACGGGGAAACACATTGCAAATGTGTATGAGTTACAATAAATGAACGAAATAATATTTGCTTCGGGATATATGCATCTCTGTGTGCATTGGTTGTCAGTACAAAACACAATTTAATTAGTGTTCCTGTTCATTATATTAAAAAAGGGAGAAAATATTTACAATACAGATGGTTAAACATATATACATATCAAATATGTATAAGAGAGAGAGAGAGAGCAAAAGGCAGAATATTTGACAACCCGGTAATAAACATGTATTTGTGATCAAAAATTATCCTTAGGAAGTGCGTGCTTGCGTTTATATATGTAAAAGTCAGCGAATAGTAGATAAGGATAACAGGATGTATTAATTAAATTTGCATATTTGTATGTATGTGTTGCAGTTGTTTTAACATACATTTTTATGTTTGTTTGTCAAATATTTTGCCAACAAAATTTGAATGTGTTGTTCTGCTGTTGCTGTTGTAATTATTCCTATTATTTGATATTGACATGCTACATGTAACAAATATACAAGGTATGTTAAAACAAAGTTTATATTTCATTAACTTATTGTGGACACGCAGAAGGACACAAGTAGTAACTTGCTCACATTGCATGGAAACCAAACTTGCCGCATATTATGAAAGCAAAAGTAAAAAAAAAGTTAATTTGGAGCATTTAATGCGTAGAAACCAGGTTGGATAACTGATTTCTTGGAAATTCACTTGCAAAATCCTTGCAAGAGGCAAACATTGGGAATATGAGCGACAAACATTTTTCAGAGAGTTTCTACACAGTTGGAGTTAAAGTTGCCGTAGTCTAGTCGGTAAAGTGTTCGCATATTAGAAGTGAGGTCGTGGTTCAAATCCCAGATCACTATTGTTAATTAGCAGATTATTCAATGCTCTATGTATATCTAAAATTAGCCCATTCAAACCCAAATCAAAGTGTATTTTAATAGATAGAAGTAATAGAAAGATTGCTGACTATATTCAAATTGAAATAAATGGTAATGTAATTGAATTTGTGAGCTGTTCAAAAAACTTAGAAGTAATTTTTAATAATAAATTGACCTGGTCCAATTCTTCAGTAGGTAAAATTTATGGTATGTTGAGAAATCTTTGGGCTGTAAAATGTTCAACACCTTTTAAGATACGAATGCTGCTTGCTACAACCAGTCCTTTTATATGGATGCGAAATTTATGCAAATTGCGATGCAAATGATTTGCGGAAATTGAAAGTCGCTTATAAAAATATTGCAAGATATATCTTCAATCGAGGAATACGTGATTCCATATCTGTGTTCTCATACCAAATTTGTAATATGAGTTTTGAAAATCTTTTAAGAGTTTGATATTTTTACATAAAATAATTTATACTGCACAACCGACTTACCTTTATGGAATAATAAGTTTCGGCAGATCGGCTAGAGGACTGGTATTGATTCAACGAAAATATAAAACTGCCTTCTCTGAGCGTCAGTTCTTTATTTACTGCACTCGACTTTGGACCAATTACCGAAAAGAATTCAAATAATTAGCAACGCAATCAGATTTAAAATTGAATTATTGAAATATTTTCGTTAATGACTAGTTGAAGTATTGTATATGCTTAAATTTATTGTTGTGCTAAATTTGAAAATAAAATAAAATAAAAATAAATAAAAAAATTGCCCGGTACCTGAAAACGTTGAGCGATTCCAATGAAATGTTTTGTGTATTAGTTTTTAGGTCTAACTAAGATATATTTAAAGTATAAAAAAATGGAACGATTGGTTTTCGAGATATGAGGTGGTAAGTTTACTTAGCAGTGGGCAGATGTGTTAACCTTTTTATGAATAATACACAAAAATTTAAATTTTTTTAAGATATTTATTAAAACGCAAAAAATCTACTGTTTGTTCAACAATCATATGGAGCATTTCATTATCAAAAAAGAGATAAATTAGATCAATAGGGGATTTTCCACTTAGTTTTTCCACAACGTCACGAATGCGCTCTTCTTCAATGTTAACTGGCATTCTATCAAACGTTTGTAGTTTTTTTGGCCATATTGGTTTTTTTTACTGTTGTTGAAAGTTTCTTTCGTTTAGGGGAAAGCTCTTCAATTGTATCGTCGCCAAATTCGTCTACTGGACAATACTGACGTTCATCTGTACCAGTAATTTCAAAATCGAGTGGAGCATTTTCATCCATAATGTTGTCATCAATATGCTCTTCATCAGAAACATCATCTGGGTCAGGTGGAATGTATACAACTATAACATTTGACGACGATGCAATTTCATTATTATCTTCATTTTCTAAAATCGCAACTACCCCTTCTAGTTTTAAAAACTTTCTTGATTTCATTTTTAAAAAATATTTAAACTTTTTAAAAATTATTTTCACTTTTAATACGAGCCACAAGGGGATTTCCCCGTTTTACAAGTAGAATCCAACAAGAATAAGACAACTATGTAAAGAAAACACCGGTGTTGGGCATAGAGTGGTTATGTTGTTTCTTCTCGCGCTTTTATGAAATATTGCCTGATTTGCTATACGTTTCTGCCCATTGGTAAGTAAAATTACCACATGGAAAAGTAATAATATTTCAAGCGTTTAGTGAAACTAAATCAAATTGTTTTTTATATGTAATAAAAGTAAAATGGAATATTGGTTAGAAACAGATAACTGTTAGCCAATTTCATTTCTTATATTAATTTTATGTAAGTTTAAAAAATGTGTATTTTTGGAGGTTTGCAAAAACGTTAGCCAAAGGCTCATGAATAACAATATATAAAAATCCTTCAATTTGTTTTCTTAAAAGACTCTGAATTATGTCATAACTTAACAAAAAATTTAATTTTTTACATATTTTTAGCTTTACAGCTGTTTAAAAAACTGGTAAGTGAAATTACCGGTTTGGCAATAACGGGTTAAAATATTAGTTGAAGTAAAGAGCGTCCATAAACTTTCTGCTTTCGGTTGGCCGATCTTCTGATATCCAGCGGTTTCTGAAACAAAACTTTCTTTGGTGGAATTTGCTTACTGGTTTGTGCAGAAATAAGACAGATGGACTTGTACACCTGTGTAGAAATTTACGTACTTACGTAATTTGTCATTAAAACCCTTCAGTCAGGATTACGACCTAGCTTCTGACACCACTTATGGGCTAATTTTGTCCATACGTAGCGGTACACACAATTTAAAGTCGACTCCAAACGACAGATTTTTTACAAACTTTTCATGCCGAGAGGAAGTCGCCGAAGAAATATTTTTTCATATTCGTAATCCATCATTACTCATGTACGTATCAGAGATCAGCAATGAGTAATCAAAAAGATGAGTAGAATCGAATCATACTCTTAATTTCTGATACTTATACGGATTCATATTTATTTTAATATTATATTCATACTACTCATATTCAAAGTTTGAAGTACTCATCGTATGATGTTGTTGATTTCGCCTCTCCATGACTCAACATTTACATGATTCACAAAATTAGTATGATTCGCGTACGAACACTGCAATCCCCACTAGAAGGTTGTGTGCCTCTATCTTTTTTTTTTTTTTTTTTTTATAAATGCAACAACAACTAAGACTGATGAATGATTTGAGTCACTCAAATCATTTATAAGTATTTTTCTAAAGTTATGAATCTAAATGAGTAGACTTATGAATCAAACATATTTCGAATGGTATGTGTTCGATGTCAAGGTTGTGGGGAGCGGGTATGTAACTACAAGGCAACGCTACTGATTGGCTTCAACATGGCGAAGCCCGGGGCTATCCTTGCAAGTACATGCCAAGCAGCTCACAGCCTCCGTATCTTGGATCAGGCGCTCCCCGGGTACTGGTACTCAGCATCCGCTGGGTACTTGCTAATGTGAGAAGGCAAGATTGGCGATTCGAATTGCCGACCTGGACTATGTATGGAAAATCGATTTTGAAGATGACGCAAGTGGGCTGACGTTTGTTGCATTCTGTTACCTGAGTACACCGAATGAAAACCGGTCGAAATGGCTTTCAGGCTAATGTTGCAGACGCCTCCGTTCCGTTAAATCCGTGGCAGGGCTTCAAGTACGTTCGATTATCGTCGCCATTTAGTTGGTGATGCAGGTTTAGTTGAGATGACTCCTAATTAGTGTCCGACCTGGCTCTGAACGCAGACTCCCATGAAGATATGCGTCAATCCTCGCGAGGACCTCACTGATCACCATAGGCACCCTCGGGGTCTTTAAGGGACAACTGCATAGTCGATATGAGATAGCGGCTTGAAGATGGAACCCGAAAGAAAAAATGAATAAGAAAATATTAGAAGAAATGATGCAGGGTGAGGTTGCCTTTCTGAGCAGTCCGAAAATCAGGCGATACCGGTGAAAAAATCCCAGACAACGGTGAACTCTCAGAGCACATCTGCGAGGAGCACTGGGCTAGAGAAGGGTGGCACGACACGAAAATCTGCGCAGGAGGGTGCGCAATCGCATGTACCACAACCAGTGCATGGTGGAACAGGAGAACCGCCTTTGGGGCACAGTTCCCCTAGACAGGAGTTCATATGTAAGATGAGAAACTCAGAGGAGGAGACCTTTACTAAGTGCCAAAGTGTTATCCGCAGGATAAGAGCGGCAATGACGAGAGCAAGGAACATCAGCATGGATGTTCAGAGCGGAGTATCAGAATTAGAGGAACTCATCGATATAATGAAGAGCTACAGGGAAAACTGGAAGGCTGCAGAAATGGAAAAGGAAGCGAGTAGGGCTCTTGAGATTACCAGGAATAACAGGAACGACGATGTCTCCACACCTGTTAGTTCCCTCAATAAGAGAGGCGCCTCAAGCCCCGCGGAGACCCGCCCGGAAAAGAGGCCGAGAGGAAAACCGACGGACACGGCACAGCTCAAGGATACAGTGAACGAGGAATGGAAAACAGTGAAGAGCAAGAAAACGGCAAGGAAGGAGAAAAAGGAGCGACAAAAAATTGTGAAAGAACGTCCAGAGGCTGTAATCATCCACCCAACCGAGGGTCGCAGCTACGCTGACGTTCTGAGGAACATACGGAGCAAAATAAAACCAGAGGAATCGGAGATAGCGATACGAGCCGTCCGGAAGACGAAAACAGCTGCTATTCTCATTGAAATGGGTAAAGGAGGCAAAAGAGACGAGTTCAGGGAGAACCTAAAGAGCGTCCTAAATCAAGAGGCAACCGTAAAGGACCTTGTACCTACGGTCACTTTGGAAATTCGGGACCTGGATGCCCTCACAACCACTGAGGAAGTTTTGGCAGCGGTACAAAGAGAAGCGGGCGAAATGAATCCGGATATATCCGTTCGTATAACCGGGGCGAACAGCCGGGAGCAGAAAAGAGCCTTTGTAACAATCTCTGCAGGTTGTGCGAATGCGCTTCTGAAACTACAGAGGATCAAAATAGGCTGGACAAGCTGTAGAATAACTATCAGGGAAGAACCGACACGCTGTTTTCGATGCTTCGGAATAGGTCACAGACGGTGGGAGTGTGGTGGACCGGGCAGGTCAGACCTATGTATGAAATGTGGAGAAAAGGGGCATAAGAGAAAAGAATGCCGAAACGAAAGGAAATGTTGTATTTGCTCTGCCGGGTCGGGAAGTTCTCTGGATCACCTCCCGGGATCGCGGGGTTGTGAGAGGACCTTACGGAAGGCAGCATGAAGATATTGCAGCTAAATATGCATAGAGGGAGGGTGGCTTTTTCTTTGCTATCGCAGATTGTCAGGGAGCAGGAAGTTGACGTAGCTGTTATAAGCGAACAGTATGCAGCTAAAAATAGCGGATTCTGGCTGGGTGATGAAACATCTACAGCGGCTATATGGATAACGGATAACCAGGGCCCCCGACCAAGAAGGTCTGGTAGGGGGGATTGTTTCACCTGGATACAGTTTAACGATATTACTCTAATGAGTTGTTATCTGACTCCCAATGATGACGTGGGAACCTTTGAGGAGAAATTGGCCAGAATCGAGGATACAATAACGCAGATTGGCGGCAACCTCATAGTGGCAGGCGACTTTAACTCCAGAGCTGTAGAGTGGGGAATGCGGAATACCAACCCAAGAGGCAGACGAATTGTGGAGATGGCAGCTCGAACCGGCCTGATCTTCGCGAATTTGGGGAACGTATCTACCTTTAGACGACCGGGATGCGAGGGCACTATCCCTGATATAACTATGGTCTCGGAGAGCAAATGTCACAGAGTCAGGGACTGGAAGGTATTGGAAATATATACGGGTAGTGATCATCATTACATATCGTACACCTTTGCTTCGAGAAATAGAGGAGAGGAGAACAATTACACTCCGAACAGTAGAGGATGGGATGCACGAAAATTGGATAAAAATCGGCTGATCTTGGAGGTTGACAGATTGTGTGGCAGTATTGAGCTCTCGGACGACGCGAGGACGAGAGTAGAACAAACTATGAAGATAATAGGACGCAGGTGTAGGAAGGCAATGCCCTTGTTAAGGCCCCCGAAGGAAGGCTGTGTACTGGTGGGACGAAAATTTTGCAGCACTCAGGCGAGAGTGTCTACGACTACAACGGAGGTACACTAGAGCTAGACCCAACGGACCGGCCGTTGCCGAAATGCGATTATACAAAGAGGCAAAGAAATCTCTGAAGGAGGCGATATCGCGCAAGAAAAAACAGGCGTTCCATGAACTACGCGATGACATAAACCTAAACCCTTACGGATTAGGATACAAAATTGTAATGGACAAACTGAACAGGAGGAAACCAGTGGGAATTATGGACGAACGAGTTATGAGAAATATAGTGGATACACTATTCCCTACTCATGAATCGAGGATCGAACAACGGCAGAATACACTCGGTATAGAATTCTTACCATTTACCGAAGAGGAGCTGAAAATAGCTGCAGCCGGACTAAAACCCGGCAAGGCACCGGGGCCCGATGGCATCCCGCCTGAGGTAGTGCGGGAAATTGCCGATCAAAGACCGCAACTCTTACTGGGAATGTACAACGCGTGCCTAATAGAATGTATTTTCCCCGAAATATGGAAGAAACAACGATTGGTGTTAATAAGCAAGGGAAAGGGCGACCCGGAACACCCATCCGCGTACAGGCCACTGTGCATGCTGGATACGTCAGGAAAGCTGCTCGAGAGGCTTTTGAAGCCACGGCTTACCGCTGCTATTGAGGATAGAGGAGGACTGTCTGCCCGGCAATATGGTTTTCGACCCGGTCGGTCAACAATTGGCGCTTTGAGAGAGGTGACTGAAGCAGCTATGGTCACACAGCGTGGGAGTCACTTTAAGAGGCCTGTGGTACTGCTTGCCACTTTGGACGTCAAAAACAGCCTTAGATGGAGCGATGTACTGGATGCTTTGGAGAACAATTTCTCTGTGCCACATTACATTCTGGCCATGATAAGTAGTTATTTGAGTAACAGGCAGCTGGTGTATAGCACAAGCTCGGAATCAAGAGTGAAACAAGTAACATCTGGAGCGGCACAAGGATCTATCCTCGGCCCCGACCTGTGGAACGTTAGCTATGATGGAATTCTGAGGGAGGATGTGCCGGACGGAACTTTCTTGGTTGGATACGCAGACGATATCGCAGCAGTTATCACGGTCAGGAACACGGAAGAGGCACAACGAAAATTGAGACGCGTTATTCTAAGGGCAAAAGTATGGTTGGATTCCCACGGCCTAGACCTGGCCATGCATAAAACGGAATTGCTGCTAATCACTGGTCGTCGTATCCCCTTGCATGTGGACATGAGCATTGGAAACGAGACAATTAGGACCGAGAGCTCGGTGAAATACCTAGGAATAAGGCTGGACCCCAGACTGACATTCTCGTATCAGATTCAGTACTCGGCTAACAAGGCCCAGAAGATCGTCGGACAGCTCAGCAGATTAATGGCGAATATTGGAGGACCGCTACCGGCGAGACGGAGACTCCTGATGGATGTTGGAAACAGCATTATGCTTTATGGGAGCGAAATTTGGGCCGAAACACTAGATGTTAAGAAGAGGGCAAACTCACTTGTATCGGTACAGAGAACGGCTGCATTGCGTGTCGCGTCGGCGTACCGTACACTGTCCGCTCCGGCCGTACTGGTGATAGCGGGTATAATCCCTGTGGATCTGCTGGCGGCAGAGCGGATGGAGATTTATAAGGCGAAATCGGCTGGAAATCATATAACCGGTTACTTCAGGGAAAACACCATTTCAAAATGGCAACAACGATGGAACGAGGAGGATAGAGGAAGATGGACCGCGAGACTTATCCCGGACATAAGGCCATGGATCGTTCGGAAATTTGGAGAGATAAACTACTACGTTACACAGATGCTATCGGGTCACGGATATTTTATGAAATATCTGCACAGAATGGGCAAGGCCGCCTCCCTTACTGCCTGTACGAGGAAGGGGAGGTAATTGATGACGCAGAGCACACTGTTTTCGAGTGTGCACGCTGGCAGAGCTATCGCTCTGTACTGACGTCAATAGTCGGAACGATCACAGCCGCTAATATTGTCGGCGTTATGACTGCGAGTAGTGAAACTTGGACCTCGGTAGTGAATTACATAGAGCGCATTCTGAGACGGAAGAAGATAGGTCTTGAAGCTACAGAACGAGTAAGCATGTCGGCATAGGTGATACTGTCACACGTGCCGGGCGTAACCGAGACGATGATCTAGACGAAAGGAATAGTGGAGACGCTTAGATGACTCCTCAACTTTCGATTCGCAATCCGGACGCGGATATGAACATGAAGGGGCCAAAGGGCCAAAAGGACTCCACTCCGAAGTAATACCACCGTAGTTCCGGAGTGGGTACAAACAAGTCCACAGGAGACGAGGGGGGATTTAGTGGGTGAGGGCCCCACACACGGAGGATGTGACGACCTCCTCTATGGTGCGGTTAGGTACATTTGCCCCTCCTCGGCGAAAAAAAAAAAAAATGTCAACGTTGTACTCATACTCATTGTACTCATACTTATAAATCAACTTTGTACTGAGTACGAATGGATCAGAGTAGTTAAATTTCAATATCGTTGACTCATTTATATTCAAAATTTCATGAGTGCTTATGAGTAGCGAAAAAACGTTTCATTGATAATCTCTGGTATGTATGTGAGTAAATATGAACTCCTTTTTGAGACACCTTTTGTAACAACAACAATAACAAAATTTAGAAATGTAGGTATATATACATACATTTACCCGTTATAATTGTGATGGTTATAAAGATGATTATGTTTTAGCCGTTATTGCCATTAGCGGTATTGTACATGGTTTTATTTTGGCCATAGTTTTTGTTTTTTGGCTATTTTTGCTTATTAATACTTCACGTGGTTTAGAAAGAATTCTATGTTTCGGTTTGAAGAGCCATGTTTTTTGGGGGTTTTCTAGTTCATTATTTTATTTACCGTTGTTGCTGTTGTTGTTGTGGCTTTTTTCAGTAGCTTAATTGAGTTTTATAACACTTTCATTTGCCAACTATTTATAGGCAATGTTAGTGACATTTTAGTGGTAGTATTAGTGTTATTTGTCATTTATTGTCATTAAATTCGTTACATTTTATGTCATACACATAAGCGGAAAAAGCTTTCATAACATAAATGGAATTGAAAATATTTCAGTTGTAATACCCTCTTAACAAAGCGAAAAGGTACTAATGCGTTGAAGGAGAGGCATGTCATGATAGAAAACCCCATTTTTAATTAAGCGAAATCGGTATGCAATGATCTGATGGTCAGTCGTTGCACTTTTAAATACATTATTTAGCCAGCATATTTTTTGGTAGCTGGAGGGTGGCCCGTATTATTGTGGTATATTATAGGTGGAAGGGAGGAAGCAGTGTGTGCGGACAGAGTGATAAAATGACACACTAAGCTTCGATTTTGTTTAATTACCATTTTTAGCCCTTTAATGACGTTTTAAAATAATTCATCAATTTCCGCTATCGGTACAGTGCCCCAGTTTCTGACGGAAATGGAATTAACAACCCGTTCAAATCCTAGGTCAGACGTTTCCAACAAAACGAAAAATGAATAAATATTTCTTCGGCGTCTTCCACTCACCAGATTCCTGGCAACAACTCTGAAAGGAAGTAAAAAATTGCCATGAAAAAGTCTCTCAAAAATCTGTTGTTCGGAGTAGACTTTAAATTGTAGGTCCCACCACTCATTTATAAAATTAAGACACACAACATAAGTGTTGTGAGAAGCTAGGTTGTAATCTTGACTGAAGGATTGTAATAACCAATTATGTATGTACGTATGTACTCTCAAGAAACCATAAACCATATAGACCACTGCTGTATATTGGAAATTTTTAGTTTCTCCACTCTTATTTGGGGACAACAAAGCTAAAGACCAGACATCCTCATCAAAGTCCCGAGGGTTGCAGTGAAGAAAAGACTAGATTTCTTCGTCAAACTTTTGACTGACTGTCTGAAATAAAAAGTACTTTCTGATGAATTGTAGAAGCAAAGTATCAGACTGATTACAAATCCCAGTTAACAGACGTGCAGACCTATTTATCTCTTGGCAACTGTAGGCTGGTGCTTTCAAAGGGTAATAAATATCCGATTAATGGCCGTTGAAGAGATCAGTGATATTTCAAACAACCAGTATGGCTTGTTACTATAGTCTAGTGGATAGCGCGTTGTGTTAAAAAACGATAACTCGGAGTTTTACCCTCAGTTCATCTTTTTCTTTTTCTTCTCTGAAGTTTTTCACAGGAAGCAACTTGATCTAGTAAAAAAGTGTGCCGCTACTAAGACGGGAGAACGCTACAATTCATAACTTTATCTAACGTTGCCATCCGTCGCTATTTAAATACATGAAAATATATTAGGCGTAGTGGTCAGGAGTTTTGATAAATGAATTCTTTCACTGCTATTCTAAGCTCCTTCTTACTGACGTTATTTTTCTTTTAAGTGCAACGTGTTGAAAGCGACACAGACACAATTCATGTTACAGTCTTTATTAAATACTGTTCATGCGAATATTTGTACATCTAAACATTTTTGTTCTATTTCAACGTCCGTTTCTGAATTCATTTTTTGTTTAATTTTGTTTTTTAATTATATAAAGTATGTGAGTACCAGTGGTAAGGCTAACACATGTTATAAAACAGATTTACAAATGTGTGTCATGTTATTTTTAATTTAACAAAAAATTTTCACTTTGCATATTTGTTTGTAGTTGTTGTTGTTGTAAGGTTATTTAACTTAAATTCAAATTGAGATGCGTTACTACACAACGTATTCGTGATATTAATTAACTGTTTGGTACCATGCGTAACTCATACGGCAGACACAAAAGGTAATTTTTTCTTATCTTACTTTTATTTCTATTTTTATTTGAAAAAAAAAAATATTTAAAATAAAGAAAATAAAAAGCTTTTGAATTAATTTTATTGTTTTAGTTAGTTATTATGAGTTAAGAAGGGAAAAATATTTAATTGCTCAGAAAAAAATTGCGTATTTAAAACTTCTTATATTTATGGTATACTAGAGTCAAGTCGTTGTGCTTTATCACTGAAGAATTATTAATTCCAGGAGGTACACTTTTACTGCATTATCATTATTTTATAATCATCCTTAATTAAGGATTACAACCTAGCTTCTCACGCTACTCATGTTGTGTGTTTTTATTTTTATTCATATGACCTACTGCTTAACATCAGCTCTGAATGACTGATTGAATGTAAATTTTATTTTACTTACAGAGTTTTTTTCAGAAGTCTGTTGAGAGGAAATATTTTTTATATTTCGTTTTGTTTGAGATGTCTGAGAAATGGGTTGAACCCCAAGCTCTCGTCTAATAAGCTAACATACTACCTACTGGACTACGGCGACTTCGACTGTGTTACCCAGATAAATCTCAGAATACTGACTGTTGTCTGTAAGAATAAATCCGCGTACTGGTACTTGATAAGCCCAGGTGTTTTGGAGATTTGTTTTTCTCCTTACGGAATTTCCATACCGTACTGTAAGTGATTCGTGTTCTAAGCGAATGCCACTCCGACACAAACCACATTAAATGTAAACCTGACTCGAATTGGCGTCGTGTGAAATAAATTATGCAGAGTATATCGAGAAGAAATCAAAACGATGGAGCACTTTTTGTATTATTGAATATGTCAGCGTTCATAAGCTCGAGGTTTCCTATAGATTGTAAAGTGGTATCCGTTTATGGTGAGCGCACAACAAGCCTACATGATGTCTTATTTGTCTGCCGATAGGCCTGAGAGGGAAGAGAGATTGAAGCTAGCTATCTACCTAAATTAACCATTTAATTCGATGGTGTATCCTCTGTCTTGGAAAATACCCTCGAGTTTCACCATGGGTTTCGACAATTCGTGTACCTCATTTAACAGAGCATGTAACTTTCTGATTGCCCTGTCCTCTCTTGAACTACACTCCACATTAATGGTAAAAAACCCAATGTTTTAACATTCTATACACAGTTTGAAATGCTTTCCACCGCTTTATTTATACAAAGTTTTTATGAGTGGGCTTTTTAGTTTTAATTTTATATAAGCATATCAGTGAAGGGGAAATGTAGTCGATCCCTTATAAATATTTCAATAGAAAATATCCTTTTCTCTTCCTTAAAATTGTTTTGTTATTTTTTACCAACAAGCCTTATTTGCTTTAATCCTTCCAAAAAAGTATTTCTATTGTATAGCAGCAACAACACACCTTCAATTATGAAATGAAATAGAAACAAGGATAACTAATGCGATATCACGGTTTTATCCTGTTGCCGTAAATGAATTTTGAAAAGTTTTTTTTTTAAATATTAATGTCTACCTAATGCATACCGTTTACAGGGAAACACACAACAATAACATTAAAAAGTGTAAACAAAAATATGAAAGAGTGAAAAGATGGAAATTTTCAAGAAAGGATAACAGCGGAGACACACTAAAGAAAGAGTTTCTAATAGGCGCACCTATACTGTCGCACATATAAATTTAAAAAAATGATGAAACATGGGAAAAAATTTAAGCACGTCATACTTTTAAATATGTAAGTCTGTGTGTGTATAAGAATTGCGTTGGTTTCCCAGTTTCACTTTTTTTCTTGCTCTGTCTGTCTTATATTATGTTTTATTTTATCTTTTTCCCCTAAAATTTCCATAAAAAAGGGAAAGCAACACCAGACGACCTTCATCAACATACATATATGTGTATATGTAGCCAACATTCTCTGAAATGTTTGTAAATGTAGATGCACATATGTATTCACGTGTAGAATGGTTAATAAAAGCTGCTTAAAATTATAACACAATATATATATATTACATAATATATATATTATAATACAATTTAAAGCAAAAATATAAACAAAAAAAAACAAGATTCTTCTTCGTAATTTTTTTCACAAGGACCCTGTGGTGTTATGTTAGACCCATTTAACCATAAAATTAGCACAAGTTAACAGAGCACTAAAAATGTATGGGCATTTGGTACCATAGGATTCATCTTTTTAACGTTGTATTTTAGTGTTTGACGTGTGAAAATACTATATGCGTGTGCCTTTATGTGACTGTGAGAATTTTTTCCTCGTTTTTTTTTTTGGGGGGGGGGGGACATTATCGGTCTACTGATACTCATTTAATGACTGCCATTGCCGATAAGATAGAGAAGAGGTAGGTATGGCTTTATTTAAATAGGAACAGTAAGGATAGTGATCTGTAGAATTTCAAAATTTTTTATTTCAAAGAAATAACTATGTACACGTCTATACTCGTCATGTACGCGTGCTATAGTACTGTGATTGTGATTTCAACATATGTAGGCATATTGATGACAATTTCTACACTAACGTAGGTGGTACGAGAAACTAGGTACTGACCAAATAATTGTAATGCTCAATAATACTGCTGCTGTAGCTGCCGGTTTTATCAAGAATAAACAATGATGGCTCGAAGTTGGATGGAAGAGAGGGTTATAGTATGTATGTAGAGGACTGGAATATACCCCCCACCCTCCTGCTCAATTAAGCGATATGGTTATCGCCGTGATTAAATGCCAGCTAAGTGGTATTGTATTTCATGAGAATGTGCTGACGTTTTAGGACATCCAAGCAACCATACACATACGGTGCCTGCCGATTAGAATTCGTATAGAGTTGAACAGCCTTATGTGATCGATTTTCTCCAATCCAGGGTTAAGCTTTCTGGGTAGAATAGAACACCTTCTCAGATTCTAGCTTCATATGTTTCAATCTTAAGATTCGGAAGCGAAAAATTTAATTTGTCTCTCCTGACTGAATATGTACTATGAGAGTTTTCTTCTTACAAGGCATTGCCTAATGAAATGGTACTCCATTTGACCACGCGCCACCTCGCTTGGTTTCGGTAGAAGTTAAAACTCGTCGACAGAGTAAGATATCGCCTGCCATTTAATTCATTGCCGCCCAGTATTCGCGTCAAAAATAGGTAGACAATGGACAGCCTATTCTTAGTATACCTACCTAACGTGAAATTGTTTGACATTTCTAGACACATAAGAAAGTCCCAATGGACCAGCCTGCAAATTTCTGAATAAATCAATGTAATGAATTGGAGTTTTAAGTTGACTTTTAAGTTACCCTATGGCGATTACACATCAGGTTTTGATACCAGCATAGCTTGGACTGTTTACAACCCCCAGGCCGATATAATCAAAACGTGGACAAGAGAAGGGTCAGTGGACCTATAATGCAGAATTTTGGCAATATAAGTTAGCTCTACTCTGCACCGCATTTTAATAGAATTTTTGTTTTTGTAACACAATTTCGTCTTTGTACTGAATTTATGAAAAAAAAAATCACAAATATGTCTTTCGATATAATCAAAACGTGGACAAGAGAAGGGTCAGTGGACCTATAATGCAGAATTTTGGCAATATAAGTTAGCTCTACTCTGCACCGCATTTTAATAGAATTTTTGTTTTTGTAACACAATTTCGTCTTTGTACTGAATTTATGAAAAAAAAATCACAAATATGTCTTTCCATTTCTTTTTTAATATGAAATTAAAAAGGTGATACTTGGTGATGTTTTCTTCCTCTATTAACAGCCAGTCGCATGAAAAACTAAAAGAATAAATGATAAGAGTAGAATATAAAAAGGATTCATAAGAATTCATAAACATAATTTGTGGTATCCTTTTGTAATTATATTTTGTGATGGAAATTGCGGTTCTTGTGGTTACCGAAAAAGGAATAATAAACATTTGTTTTGGCAAACAAAAATTTGTTTAGAGTAGAAAAATATTTAAGTTTTCAACAATTGTACCATAGAGAAATATTTATTATTTAGTTGAGCATGCTCAAAAAATATTATGATACAACGGAATTTTGGTTACTTACCCCGAATTTTGTAGGCTTGTCTAATAACTATTAAAGGTTTAACAGAAGAAAAAATGTGGAAGAAATCTAAATACCAAGGATTTAAAGAGGCTGAAATCGTAACGATTGGTGGGTATTTCCTGACGTAAATATTTTTTTTCTTGGAAAGTGATTTTAAAAATAACGTATGACAGAGAAAATCTCATTTTTCAAATGTACTATCCATATAGTACAGACAGTTCTTCCCGGGCACTTCAATGACTACACCCCTCTCTTTATTCTTTTGAGAATTATTTGAAGTGTTTTAAACCAAAACCAGACACAACATATGTTTAAGCCATTTTGCTTTAAAATTATTAACTTTTTTTAAATTTTTTTAAAAAAAATTTACGTCTTATATAAGTTTTGCATTTTTATTTCTCTTTTAAGTACAAAGTGTTGGAAGTGACACAGACAAAGTTCTGTTACTGTCTTTATTAAATTCTTTTCATGCATATATTTGTACATCTAAACATTTATGTTTTAGTTCTACGTACATTTTTGAATGAATTTTTCGTTTAATTTTCTTTTTTAATTATATAAAGTACGTGAGCACCAGTGGCAAATGGTAACGCTAACACATGTTATAAAACAGATTTACAAATGTGTATCATGTTATTTTTAAATTAACAAAAAATTTCATTTTGCATATTTACTTCTTGTTGTTGTTGTAAAGGTTATTTAACTTAAAATCAAGTTGAGATCAGTGTTGCCAGAAAATGAATTTCAAAATATGCTAAAACATGAAAAACATAATGCTAAAATGTTCTACGGAATAAAAAAAAAATGCTAATTTTTTTAAATGTAACAAAACTATTTATTGCATATATGTATATGTTTTTTGTTTTATTCCGAAAATAAAACTTTTTTCCATCAGTATATTACATTTGAGTTAACAATATGTTCATAAAATTATTGTTCTTTTTTAATCAATTACAATTTATGTATACATATATTAATTCATAAAAATTTCTGAAAATGAATGGGAAATAAAATGTTGTAAATTATTTCAAAAGATATGATTTGAAAGATTTATTTTTTAATATTTTTGTAATATTCATACATACCCATAGCCACAAAAGTATACATACGGATAACAAATTTCAATATTTTTTAACTAATCCGTTTTCTTTGAAAATCTTTGTAATTGTCTGACAACTTTCTTCGATTTTAAAACGGTCTTGTTTAAAAAATTTCTGAAATTTGTTAAATTTTGTGGGACTGATGTACACAGGGCCACAATTCAGTTTAATTTCAGAAATTTTTTAACCAATGCAAAAGACCGTCTTCTATAAAGATTTTCAACGAAAACGGATTAGTTAAAAAATTTAGGCAATTTTTTAACCGTACGTATAATTTAGTAACTGTGTGTATATGAATATTACTGTATACATATTGTACATATTACATTTTATAGTTTTTATTTTTAAATTTAAATATTTAATTTGTTAAATAAGATTTTCATTTCAATAAATATAATATAAGAAAATTTCGTAAAAAATTATTCGAAATACATTTTACTAAAATACTGATTATAAAAAACGATTAATAGACTCTAATATTTCTAATATATCTTCATATTTATCATCATCTTTATCTTCATTTTGATATTTTTCAGAAGATCTAATTTTGTTAGCAATTTCGTTTGGTATTTTGTAAGTGTAACAGCACGCATTTTCGAATTTTAATCCTTCTCGAATTTGTATTATTGAACATAACAACTCAGGTTTAATTCGATTTCGAATTTAATTTTTCATTAAAGCCATTAAACTGAAAAGCCTTTCAACTTCGGCATTAGAAAATGGTAAAACGAGACAATACAAAGATGGACAATACTTTAAACGTATTTCCTTGAATAAAAAAATTTTTTTTGGAGTAAAAAAAATTTTTTTTATCAAGCAAATTATGCTAAAAAGCATTTGGCATAATTTACAAAAAAATAAATGCATTTTCACGAAACATAATGCTAAATCTAGCACTGAAAGTGCTAAAATGGCAACACTGGTTGAGATGCACCACCTCACAACGTATGAGTGATATTAATTAAATGTTTGGTACCATGCGCAACTCATACGTCTAGGTTGCCACAAAAGGTAAATTTTTTTTATTCTGATTTTATTTCCATTTTTATTTGAAAAAAATATTTAAAAGAAAATTCCTAGAAATGGATATGAATAACGCTATGTTTTTCAAGTAGTACAAAACAAATGTAAGCTTTTGAATTAATTCTATTATTTTAGTTAGTTATTATGAGTTAATAAAAGCGTTTCTAAGAAGGGAAAAATGTTTAACTGCTCAGAAAAAAATTGCGTATTTAAAACTTCTTATATTTATAATATACTAGTCAAGTTGTTTTGCTTTATTAGTGAAGAATTACTAATGCCAGGAGGTACACTTTTACTGCATTATTGTTATTTTATAATCATCCCTTAATTAAGGATTACAACCTCACGCTACTCATGTTGTGTGTATTTAATTTTATTCATATGTAGCGAGACCTACTGCTTAACTTCGACTCTGAATGACTGATTGAATGTAAATTTTATTTTACTTTCAGAGTTTTTCAGAAGTCTGTTCAGAGGAAGTTAATGTGAGAAATATTTTTTCATATTTCGTTTTGTTTGAGATCTTGAACCCCAAGCTCTCGTCTAATAAGCCATCATACTACCTACTGGACTACGGCGACTTCAACCGTGTTACCCAGATAAATCTCAGAATACTGAGTGTTGTCCGTAAGAATAAATCTGCGTACTGGTATTTGATAAGCACAGGTGGTTTGGAGATTTATTTTCCTTCTCACAAAATTTCCAATATTGGAAATGCCACTTCAGAAGCAATTCATAGAGAGCCTGATCCAAAACTCAAATCTATTCACGCTGTTATTACCAAACAAAAGCTTAGATTGTCTCTCCACGTCTGACTTGAGAAAATATTTTGATTCTCTTTATCCTTCATACTTTTTAAAATCTCTTACCATTCCATAAAAAAGTTATGGCTTCTTCAGCAATGGGGAATCTTTCTTCATGGAAAACTCATTCGCTCGTTCCTTGTCTTTTCTAACGGCATGAGATCCAGTGTGGAATGACCCTATTTCTTACGTAATAGCTGATTTAGATTGTATAGACAATTTCATACTTATTTTGAGTAGGGTTCATAAGAGTTACGTATGTATTGCTATGTCCCGTCCTCTGTACATTATGTCAAGTTAAACTGACCTCCTAATGAAGGGTGAACTCTGCGTATTTTAAAACTATATTAAGGAGACCTTAGTACGCTAATGAGCGTACTCACGAGACACACCACATTACATGTACACCTGAATCGAATTGGCGTCGTGGAAAATAAATGATGCAGAGCGTGTCGAGAAGAAATCAAAACGATGGAGCACTTTTTGTGGTATTGAATATGTCAGCATTCATAAGCTCGAGACACAGGTTTCCTGTAGAATGTAAAGTGGTATTCGTTTATGGTGAGCGCACAACAAGCGTACATGATGTCTTACTTGTGTGCCAATAGGCCTGAGAAGGAGGAGAGGTTGAAGCTAGCTATCTACCTAAATTGACCATATAAGTCGATCATGTAGGCTCTGGCTTGGAAAATACCCTCGAGTTTCACCATGGGTTTTGACAATTCGGGTACCTCGTTTAACAGAGTATGTAACTTTCTGATTGCCCTGATCTCCCTTGCACTAGGCTCCACATTAATGGTAAGAAACCCAATGCTTTAATATTCTATACACAGTATGAAATACTTTGCACCGCTTTGTTTATACAAAGTTTTCTTAAGTGGGCTTTTTAGTTTTAATTTTAAATCAACATATCAGTGTAGAGGAACTGTAATCAATCCCTTGGCAGTACCTTATAAATATTTCAATAGAGAATATCCTTTTCCCTTCCTTAAAATTTTGTTGTTATTTTTTATCAACAAGCTTTATTTGCTATAATCCTTCCAAAAAAGTATTTATATTGTACAGCAGCAACAGCAAAAACATTAAATTATTAAATGAAACACAAACGAGGATAACTAATGCAATAGCACGGTTTTATCCTGTTGCTGTAAATGAATTTTGAAAAGTTTTAAAATATTAATGTCTACCTCATGCATACAATTTAAAGGGGAAATACACACCAACAAGATTAAAAATTGTAAACAAAAATATGAAACAGTGAAAAGAGGGAAATTTCCAAAAAAGGATAACAGCGGAGACACACTAATAGGCGCACGTATACTGCCGCACATCTACATTTAAAAGAATAAAGAAACACGGGAAAAACTTTAAGCTTGTCATAGTTTTATGAAAATACATATATGTACATATGTGTGTGAAATAATAACCTACGAACGTAGTGGTTAACTGTTTCAATTTTTGTTTACTCTTTCTGCTTTATATTCTATTTTATTTTGCCATTTTTTCCTAGAAATTTCAATAGAAAAGGGAAAGCAAAACCAGACGACCTTCATAAACAATACAGCAAATATGCGTGTGTATATGTAGGTCTACATTTTCTGAAATGTATGTAAATGTAGATGTATGTAATCACGTGTAGAATGGTTAATAAAGGCTGCTTAAAATTATAACACAATAGAATTCAAGGCAAAAAAATATAAACAAAAAAAAAAAGATTTTTCTTCGTAATTTTTTTCACAAGGACCCTGTGGTGTTATGTTAGACCCATTTAACCATAAAATTAGCACAAGTTAACAGAGCACCAAATATGTTTGAGCATTGGGTACCATAGAATTCATCTTTTTATTGCTGGTTTTTAGTGTTTGTTGTGTGAAAATATATGTGTGCCTTTATATAGTAATATGGGAGTGTGAATGTTTTTTCCTAGTTTTTTTTTAGGGAAAACATTATGCTCATTTAATGACTGCCATTGTCGATAGGGTAGAGAATGTGTGAGTATGGCTTTATTTAAATAGGAACAGTAAGGATAGGATAGGGTATTTCAAAGCAATAACTATGAAGACGTATCTAATTGTCATGTACGGGTGCTATAGTACTGTGGCCGACTACCGATTTAATTGATTTGAGCCTATGTAGGTGAATTGTCGTAATCGTATGGCCCTGATGTTGTTGCCCATTACCCAATATCCTTAGCACCTCACAGGTTCCAATTACATATTCTGATGACTCATTCCCGTCATTCCGGAATCTATATATTGGGTTCGAGACGATCGCCATTCTATATCAGAAGTCTTTGAGTCAGCAATACATGCATTTGGCCATTACAACCTTGTAGTTAGGATTACAATCTACCTTCTCACACCACTTAAGTTGTGTGTGTTAATTTTGTACATGTCCATGGTTGGACCTACAGTTTAAAGTTGACTCTGAGCCACAGATTTTTGAGAAACTTTTTCATGGCAGTTTTTTAATTACTCTCAGAGTTTTCGCTAGAAAACGGCTCTGTCAGTGCCATGTGACAGTGACTATCACTGAAAATATTTAAATCAAGTCTACCACATTATTAGAAAACGGCTCTGTCAGTGCCATGTGACAGTGACTATCACTGGAAATATTTAAATCAAGTCTACCACATTATCACACACTGGTTCAAGTTATGCATTTTCTTATCACACTAACTTCGGCTTGGAAAATCATATTATGGTCTAATTGACGTAAGTTCCGTTAGGCTTCTGGTTGTTTTTGTTTTTTGGTTTTGGCATCACACTAATGCAATTCGTCGCGATTGATAAGTAAAATATACCGTTGAATAAATCTGTCGAATAAATAGATTGACGATCCTCCGAGAGCCCCGAGACAATATGCTATAAGATCCGCCTTATCTCGTACACTTATCTCAATCGCTTGAACAAATATCATAGTTTCCAATGCCCTTGTAGATGATGTCTCATTGCTCCACTTGTCTCTAAACAGTACATTCTTTGAACGTTTTGAATTACTCGAATGAAACATAATCTGTTGTTCGCCATATTCTAAGCTTAAGTTGGTATAAGTCTAATTAGACTCCTGTAAAGCCTATGTGCTACTCTGAAAGTGAAGCTCCTTTTAGAAAACCTTTCGTTCTTCTACATATGAGCTGCCTTTGTGGCCATTTGATACCGTATCATTTAGATGTTGTCCCCATTTCAATTTTCCAATTACACTTTGCTTTGATATTGTAATCTCCATATTAAGAAAACGAAGACTGGCGAAGTCAAGGACGGTCGGCTTCAAGAATATTCATCAGACTGTTTATTTCGCCATACAAAAGGCAAGCCGAAGTAGGCGACGTGGTTAGTGAAGTTTAGTCAGTTTTGTATGAAGACGCGGTGTGCTTGAAGAGAAAAATCGTGCTTTGAAGATCTCCGTTACAAAGATCTGTCGAAAAATTGCCTAGAAATTGTTATTGTTTATGCAAAGGGTATAAACAGAGGAATAACAAACAAAGCAATTGTTGTTGTTTATATAAATTTGTAAGCAATGGCACACAGAATTGAGCGAATAATAAAGAATTTTAATTAAAACTAAACACAAATTTATTTTTATTTTATTTACAATGTACGAGCTCATACTTTTAAACATTTTTAAAAGGTAAAAGCATAACAATATTTTAGTCTTCTCTGGTGCCCATTATTATTGTTCAGAGAGTGTTTGGTCTCCTGTGTAAGTGGCTAAGATTATTACGATTCAGAAGTGTTAATACCTAGGCCGCGTGGAGGACTGGTTTCAGTCCTTCTTCAGTTATATCTTCAGGAGACTATGAGTCGTAATGATTCAAATAACAGGTGTTCCCCTGTGGTGTTACTCTCAAAGACAACATTGCATTGTTAAGTAACTTTTGCATCTGTGAGGCGGTGCTACCTTAAAAAAGGGCAACCATACATCAGAGCAAAGTTTTAAACGGTACCATTTTGTAGGCACCCTTTTCATATAGAAAAAGTACAATGAAATGAATGAAGGCATACATTATTCTGCCAGTATTTTCCATTTTTTCCTGCTGTTGTGTTTGTGTACAAAACTGTACTTATTTTCCTAATGGCATTGGATGTCTGCTCATACCGTCATAGTGAGAGAGACTCATTTCAAAAGAAATAAAAGGACATTGAATTATCTGTATTTCTCTTATTATTATCATTATTATTATGGTCTTTGTTACATTATTCTCATATATTTCGTCTCCATTTTCAAAGGTAATGTTATTAAAAATTAAAATCCCTTTTTTCTCCATGTTCATTCCATTTTCGTTTTATTTTCGTGTCAGAGATTTTTTTTCAGATTTTTGTTCATTTTTCTAATTTTGCAAGGAACATTGAACCTTTTTATCTTGGGTTAGCTTTAATTGTTCCAAATGATGTTAAGTTATCCAGTAACATAAAGGCTCATAACAAAAACACAGAAGAATAGAAATACAAATAGAATTTAAAATGCAGCGCCTTTTTTCTTAAACTCTTGTAAGAACTTTAAGAAGAAAATTGAATATTTTAAAGCTTGCTACATGTATACTTAACCAAGTATTGAAAATTGATAAAGAAATGCAAATCAATGACAATCAAAAGGAATATTAAATTTCAATAAAAGAAAAAGATGTTGATATAAAAATATACAACGTGGTTTGAATGACAAAAAAATGGTCACTCTGTAGAAGGAATTGTCAAATTTATAAAGAAATTTGAAAAGACTGAATGGTCACTCCTGTGTATCATTGAAACATACGCACTGCCGGAAATATCGATTCTGTTAGAGAAAGTGTAATAAAATCCTGATCCGATGCGTTCCCAGTAGTGATTCTATTTCATTATGATATATTTTCCAACTCGTTCTACGGCTTAAGTATTAAAAAACTTCTCCCTCTTTGTGTATGTGAATTGACATTTCCACACAATGTAATAAGTTGCCATAATACAATTGGATACCTGTATAGTTGTTTGACAACTTACTTGTAAAAAAAATTGCCCATTTTATGCAAATGTGCGACAGTATTTGTAACTCTCAGTCAACATTCGGTTACAAGTAATATTGGTATACAAACGCTATGCGATAGGACAATGTGAGCATAAATGTAAATACACGTTCAGAAAGCCTATAAATCCATACAAATATACAAACATACCTGATATTAATAAATACATACTATTTTGCTATTTTAAATAAATGTATTAACAATCATCAGCAAACAATGGATGTTTTTAAGGGAGGCGTTAAGTAAATCGTGATAGTCTATAAAATACCCTGCAACCTACAATTTAGTTTTCAAGTATAATAGCTGAGAAGGGAGTCGCTCAACTATAATCGCTCAGTCAGTGTAATTCCACAATGAACCTCAGGAAAAACTGAATATTACAACCGTCAATGAAACACTTTCCACGGGTAGTCAAACTATTTCTACAAAGGACCAGACATACATACATAACACAATTGGTAATCACAAGCCTTCAGTCAGCATTACGACACAACTTTTTATATCAATTATGTTGTGTGTCTTAATTTTATACATGAGTGGCGGGACCTACAGTTTAAAGTCGATTCCGAACGCCAGATTTTTGAGAAACTTTCCGCGGAAATTTTATTTACTCTCAGAGTTTTTGCCGGAAATCTCCTGAGGAGAAGTCGCCGAAGAAATATTTTTTCATCTTTCGTTTTGATGTCTGACCTGGGGTTTGAACCCTGGCCTTACGTCTAATAAGCCAACACTCTACCTACTAGACTACGGCTACAGTCACTACTCAGTCAGTGTAATTCCACAATAAACCTCAGGAAAAACTGAATATTGCAACGTCAAAGAAATATTTTCCACGGGTATTCAAACTACTTCTACGAAGAACCAGCCAACCATAGAGAAATTTGTTCAGGTATAACGCAAATTTTGTTCTGCATAGTCCCACGACACTGCAAATGGATTTATCATATTTTTTTTTTTTTTTTTGCAAATGAGAGTAATCACTCTCCAGGGATTCTATTTGATATTCTGTGAAATATGATATGCACTGTGACGATATTTACAGCCAATATTTCAGCCTGAATAGTACTCAAGTAATCGGGTTGTGGAAGGCACATGGAAACATGTCCAACATTATTGCATGATCTGGTTCCGCAAGGATATTCTCCAAGAGCTGTAAACCATTATATGAAAACATCTTCCCAATATATCAGAACCAAAATCGGGTTTAAGTTTCGTTAGTCGAAAAGTGTATCTAGAATATAGATTTTGGCGTAATCATAGCTTCTACGTTATTGTTGCACTCAGTCGCATTCCAATGATTGGCGTCATGTCAGGTGATAGAAAGGGTGTAGTTATAACAGCATGATGGCCCGCATTCTCATAACATTGTTACGAAAATGGAAATGGTGTTAAATCGTTTAACATTAAAAGAATAAACAAAAGCTACAAAAACAAAGACAATGAATTTGTTTACATGATTAACAAGTAAACAAAATATACCAACAACATCAGTATAAAAAAGAGGATAAACAAGTAAACACAAATTGCAACAACAAACAATGTAAACAAAATGCACAAACAACAATGAAACAACGATGTTTACATACATATATGGAGAATTCGAGAAGGGGAAGCCACGAACATTCGACTTTAAGATCATTTTACTGACTGTTTACATCGGCATATAAAAAGCAAGACAAAGCAGGCAATGGAGTCAGAAAAAAATTCAGTCAGTCTTGTGTGAAAACGGGTTGCGTATAAAGAGAATAATCCTGTTTTGAAGATCTCCGTTATAAAGATCTGCCGAACAATTATTAAGCTGGATTCACCCACTGCTTCGGAACAAAATGCTTGTTCCGGAACAAATTCAGTTTTTTTAGAGTTTGTTCCGAATCGATTCACCCAATTCGAACAATTGTTCTGTAAAAACAAGGCTACCATATGAAATATTTTTGTAAACGATGCGTGTTAGTTTTACAATTAGGCAGCACAGTAGCAGATGATTGCAATTCGTTTGTTGTCTTGCCTTGAGTGTGATCATATTTTTTATTGTGTTACAAAGAACTTGTAAATTAAAACAAATATGAAATTGTTGAAGTGAAAAAATGCATAATAATGGATATTATACATACAGTTATACATCAGTTCAACTTTACTTAAAAAATTAAAGTAGCTGGCAGCACAGTTCGATTGTTTCGGAACAAAAATTAAAATTAAACCAATTCGAGCTGAAAATGCTCCGAAGCAAGCTTACTCAAAAAGAGAAACGTCAAACTACATATAAAAAAAATTGTTTCGGAACAAAATTTTTGTGGGTGAATCCAGTTTTAATGTTTACGCAAAAGAGTGTAAATAAGAATAACAAACAAAGTAAATTGTTGTTGTTAACATTAAGTTGTGACCAGTGGCACACAGAATTGTGCGAACAATAAATAATTGATTTAAAACTAAACACAAATTTATTTTTTTATTTGCAATCTACGAACTCATATTTTAAATGTTTTTAACATGGTAAAAACGTAACAATATGCTCAAACCGAGCTTAGTAATTCTTTAAAGCCAGCCACCAAACTGTGGTGCCAGTGGAATAGAGTTTCTTTCTGGTTTTGTGACAATATCAAAGAACTGTTGCCCCCTAAATGGTTCTGAGTTGTGAATAGACGTTTCAGTTTAATTTGCAGATCAGTTTGATCGCAAGACATTTGAGGTTGTAGGACAGAGTGTTTATTTTTACTAGGCATAGATTCTAGAATTTTCGAAAGTACAAGCTCTTCTTAACTACGGTGAAACTAACTGAGGCAATTTACGCCAACTTATTCAATATCTTGTAAGCCGCCGTAGTCTACTAAGTTTTGTGTTGTCTTATTAGACGTGAGGCGATGCTTTAATCCCAGGTCAGACATCTCCAACAAAAAGAAATATGAAAAAAAATTCCTACGGCGACTTGCTTTCAGCAGTCCTCTGACAAAATCTCTGAGAGTAAATTAAAAAATTTCTCAAAAGTCGGTCGGTCGGACTGTAGGTCCTGCCACTCATGCATAAAATTAACACCCACAACATAAGTGGTGTGAGAATGTAGGTCCTAATCCCGACTAATGGGATGTGATGAACAACTATGTATTTAGTATCCTACGCTTACAGAGCTTATTTAAAATATTCCAACGAACAAAATAACTACACGGGATGGGACTAGACGGGAGTACCAAAGTCTTACTTACCTATAGAGTGGCAGAACATTCTTGAACATATCTTGATCCTTTGCTTTTTGCAATGAATTCTTGTGAAAAATTGTTATTTGCTGTTGTTTCACATATACACAGCGTATGTATTTGTTCACATTTACATACACGTGTTGGAGTATGTCATTCTTATTGGAAATGAAAAAAAAAAGAAACAAAGTTGTTGAGCCTTTAAAAAATACTCCATTTGCCCCAGAAAATACTTTGCCACAGTAGCAGCTAGAATAAAGAGCAAAATAACACTGAAACTTGCAAATACAACCGACGACAAAAAAGGGCAGATGAAAGCAAGGATTTTGGTATAAAAGGAAAGAATTTATAAAAAATTTCTATTTGTTCTCAGCCTAAGCTGAACATGAAAATTTTATAATATTATACGGCTTATAACGTTTCAACACTCGTTTTGAAGATTAATTCATCGGCCTATTTTTACAAGTTTGTAACATTCAAGGCTTTCAGGAATATATTGGAAGTGTTATTATATTTATCTATACAATCGCGTTCTTTTAAGAGAACGCACTCTACACCTATATCGGGTGGGCCATCTATCGATTTAAATTTGAATCATCGGCAATTTCGAATCTGACAATCTTTATGTCCTTCTATTCTGTCACAAAATTCGGTATATTATCTCCACTGAATGTAATGAATCGATTTATGCTTGAGCAACGTTGGGATTTATGGGGACAACAAGAAACTGCACGATGGTGTCGATTTTTCAAAAAAAAAAATAATTTTTTCGGATGAAGCCCATTTTAATATCAGTGGGTACGCTTATAAGCAAAATTGGCGTATTTGGGGCTAAGAAAACCCACACGTCGTCTTAAAGGAACCAATGCACCCATTACGAGTGGCTGTTTGGTGCGGATTGTGTAGCGGAGGTATCATTGGCCCATATTTCTTTGAAAATGAGAACGGCGCAATCATTACGGTCAATGGGGTCCTTTATCGAACCATGGTAACCGCTTTTTTGTGTCCGCGTCAAAGGTTTGATAGCCGTTTAATTACCCGAAATAGTGATGGTGGTCGACAGCCAAAAAGCTGCGTTTTGACACCGTTGGACTATTTTCTTTGGGGCGCCGTTAAAGAAAAGCGTTATGGCGACAAACCGAAGACAATTGAGCATTTAAAGGCCAACATTCGTGATGTCGAGGTACGACCCCATACACTCAAAAACTGCACAAAAATCGGTCCGATCGAATGGGGTACATTTATAACCGGAACTATTGTACAATTTTGTACAATTTTGGCAAAATTTCAAACCGATTTTGTTTTATAAAATTTTTAAAACTAACTATTAAATGGGCCACTCTATACTTACAATTACATACACAAGCATATACTAGCATAAATGGTATGTATTTCAAAATTGGATTACACTTCTAGTAACAGCCAACTTCCTATACATATACGTGTATATACATAGGTGGGTGTGTTTGTTTATTTAATGTCGTTCTTATATGTATTTTGCAATAATTTTTATTTACTCGTTTACTTAAGGTACCCTTACAACAATGTACTTATACACATATATGTATGGATGTCTCATGTTTAAAATATTTGTGCCAATATAGTTACATTTTATTTTTGTTGTTTGTAGTCCTTATCACCATACCTTTATGCTTTTAAGAGAGCAAAAAACGAGTTTCAAATTTCTTCTCTGATGTGTTGACAATAAAAGGATTTTTCCATGTCATACCTATAAAATATATGGCCTTCTCTTCCTTTGCATTATTTTCCTTTTTGGGCTTGTATTCAAATGCTTTAGTTTGGTAGCCTATGAAATAAGTTAAGGATTAACATTTCAATGTTAAGTGATTGTAAAAAACAATTTGTTAACTGAACTAAGTATAAAAAAGGCAAGAAAAGAATCGATAAACCTTTTTATGTTGCCAGTAATTTTTCAGAATATTTTTCTTTAGCCTTATTTTAATTGCTTTGAAGTAGCCATCATTCAAGTTTTTAGTTAAAATGTTGAAAGGTTGAAAAATTTTATTGGAATAAAAGATCACACAAGCCTTTCATTAATAACACAGCCCTGCATGGGTTTTGCAAATAAGATTGCTCTAGGTGTTTCCGAAGGCATTTTGTGCGCTAAACACGAATCTGGTTTCAAAAATTTTCCATCACGTCAGGTTTTCGAGAAAAAGGGGGTTGAAAACCCTAAAAATAGCGTTTTTGGCCATTTTTGAAACATTGTAGAGCTCAACACTGACGTGCTAGAACCATCACTATTATCAGAAATTGACAATTGATCTTTGCTCTTTAAAATGAGCCCAAAGCCAAATTGTTTGCATACACCCTTAAAGTAGGGGGTGGGTTTATGTCAAGGGGTGCAAAAGAAAAAGAAACACATTACGGAGGTCCTTAAAAATTAATCAGATTTACTTGAAAATTGTTGCTCAGGGGTTTTTGGGGTCGCTGATTACAGATCTTCATTCAGATTTAAAAAATTCAAAATGGCGGATCCAATATGGCGGTCGAGGTTTATAAAAATTAATCAGATTTACTTGACCGCCATATTGGAGCCGCCATTTGAATTTTTTAAATCTGAATGAAGATCTGTAATCAGCGACCCCAAAAACCCCTGAGTAAAAATTTTCAAGTAAATCTGATTAATTTTTAAGGACCTCCGTAATGTGTTTCTTTTTCTTTTGCACCCCTTGGCATAAACCCACCCCCTACTTTAAGGGTGTATGCAAACAATTTGGCTTTGGGCTCATTTTAAAGAGCAAAGATCAATTGTCAATTTCTAACAATAGCGATGGTTCTAGCACGTCAGTGTTGAGCTCTACAATGTTTCAAAAATGGCCAAAAAACGCTATTTTTAGGGTTTTCAACCCCCTTTTTCTCGAAAACCTGACGTGATGGAAAATTTTTGAAACCAGATTCGTGTTTAGCACGCCAAATGCCTTCAAAAACACCTGAAGCCATCTTATTTGCACAAAAAAAGTCAAAATTTGCAGGGCTGTGTAATTCACATGGAATTTTTTGGAAGTTTTTTATTTTGTTGTAGTCCTTGACAGCCAGGTTTGAAAAGGTAAGACAATGAGACTCTCTCAAACCAAGTAGATTTAAAACAAACAAAACTTTTGTTGGGAAATTATCAGACTATCCAGGAATACCCATACTTAACATGGATAGCAAACGGTATTTTGTCAGGGCGCTGTAAACTCAGAGTGTACTTTGCAGAACATCTAATGTTGAATGAGCTGTATGGCACGTAGCGCCTTCCTGTTGAAAACAGATGTCCATTTCATCCAGCTCGCCGTTGACCTGGCCAATGTCGATCACAAAGTCGCCAGCGCAAAATCCACACCAAATAATGATTTTTATGAATGAATTGAATGCTTTTGTATCATGTGTATTGTGGTCATCCTAAATTCGACAATTTTGTTTGTTCATTTGCTCTTTCATCCAGAAATTGTCTTAATCGCTGAATCTGATTTTTTGATAAAAACGCTGTTCAAATAAGTTATTATTTGCAAGTGGTTTTTAATGCAAAATTCATCAGTGTTGATTTGGCAAAACAGATTGAATAAATGGCAACATTTTAAAGTCGGCGTACTTCAGTAGATAGTATGCTTTATTATGAGACGCGATTCCGAGGTTCAATCCCTTGCATCAGACAATATGAAAAGAAATATATTCGGTGATTTCCTTTCAGTAACTCCTGAAAGTATATGAAATTGCCATGAAGAGCTTTTTTAAAAACTGTCTTTCGGAATTGACTATAACTCATGATTAAAATTAGCACGCACAACATGCGTGGTGTAAGAATTTAGGTCGTAATCCTGGCTAGAGGACTCTCCTATAATGCGGTGAGTGAGTATCGTGTTGTATCGAAACCGCGCTATAAGAAATTCGGACTTAACCGTACAAAACAGGGTAATTCGTAGCGTGTTCAATGGAAAACGTCTAGCGTGTTGTATGTAAACCGCGCAAAAATATTAAAGACAACATAAATTTTAAATTATTTTTATTGAATTAAAGGGTTTATAAAAGGATTGATAAAAAATTAAACGAAAACTAAATTTTTTTAAAATTATGTGATTTTTCAACATTCATCCTTACTGTCAGATATGAGTCGTCTAATTCATCTTATTTTAATGGGCAAACTGTCTTCCTCACTTGATTCATCTTCACATTGGTTTTCGATTGCAATTTTTTCCACATGCTAAGAGCTAAGCAGTTTCTTAACTATCTTTGCTCTGCGCGCCATTTAACGTTCAGTTTGAATGAAATGAAATTCTAATTCTTAAGTCGAATTAAGATCTTTTTTACGTTTTCGTTTTCCTTATTTTCGTTTACCGATGCATTTGAAGTGGGTGCATCAATTAAGCCCATCAGTTCCTCCTCATCAAAAGTTTCTTCCCTGAGTACGATTTCTCTTAAGTCCTGATAGTTTACTGCAAATTCTTCATCGCTTAAACAAGAAGCAATGTTTACTATTTCTTTAACTTGGAGAGAAATTGCAGAATCAATTTGAGGTAAAAGAGGTTTCCAACACGCATTAAGCGTTGGTGGTTTAATTTCCGCGCAAGCTGATCACACGGTGCTAATACAATCTAAAATAGAAAATTCTATCCAAACTTGAGTAAGAGTTTTATTTTCAATATTTTCTAATCTGTTGAAAATAAGAATAAATAATATTAAACCCTCTGTGCGGAAGGAACTAATGGGATGTTGTTTAACGAAAACCGCGCTGTTAGGGTACTGCTTGGCAATTTCATATATGGAAACCGCCTTCTGAGAGTACCGCGTTATAGAAGGGTTGACAATAATAGTTAATTAAGTAAGAAGAAAATAACAATTTTGGAGTTATAACTTGTAATTGTAGTAGTCTCTTAATGTTGAGAGGTCTTCAATTTGTCTACAAACTATTGTACATGATAGATATGGTTTCTCTATAAAATTTTTAAAAATTGTTGACAAATTCTTTAAATACAAACCTGAATTTTCAGCACAATAAAAACAAATCTGTTTTTAATTGTTTATTGTTTTCATTAATTTTTTTCCATAATAGTTTTTGGTGTTTGTTTTTTATTTATTATTATTTATTTTTGTTGTTATTTATTTTATATGTTTTATAGATTTTATATATGTAAATATTTTTTTTTATTTTTGTACATATTTAAATTATTCTTCTTTTTCATGATTTCACGTTTGTGTTGTACATAGAAATTCAAAAAAAGATTTCAATTTAAATACGTTTAATCCAGTGCGTAGTTAATTGTTGTTTTTGTTTTGTTTCGTGTTAAAAAATAAATACATTTACATTAAATTTGTTATTGTTGTGTAAACATATTATTTTATAGTATAAAAATAAATTAATTTTATTAAAAACAAATAAAAAATAAATAAATCTCCTGTGAAATTAATGCGATTTAACGACATAAGTTCTAAATAATGCATTGTTACGAAATCAGATTAAATATTATGGGTCATTATTACAACTTGCCGCTAAACTTGGGTTTAGTTAAAGGTATCTTTAGCTAAAGGAAACTGTAAAGTCACCTTTAACTTCTTTTCGATATTACAACCTACAGATAAAATAAAGTCAACTTTTTCAAAAACACTGCTCAATTAAACATTTTTTTATCGCATTGGCAACGAGGGGCTCCTTTTGTTGTTGTATTTGCTTATTTTGTTTATATTTAAAGTTGCCATACTGAAAATAATATGTAATATGGCAGGTTCAGAAATAACCAAAACTTTAAAAGTTAAAGGTAGGATGATCCTCCCTTTAGCTTAACGCTCACTTCTACCTTATTGTACACTTATAATAATGAAAAACAATTTATCTGTCCGTTAAAATCCTCCCTTTAGTTAACTACAAGTTGTATTGTATTGTATAACATTGAATTAAAAAATAAATTGTTATGTACATAATTTTGCTCGTTTATTAAATTTGTTTTAAGTCTTAAATGAATTGAATTGAGGAAATAAATTGTTTTTCTTTTAAATTTAAAAAATCTTTGTACATAACAAATACGAAATATAATTGCATTCGCGTACTCGTATTATAAATGACCGAGACAATGGCCAGCTCTGAATAGTGTTGAATGTAATTGATAAGTGAGCTCAACAGAATATTGTTTATTACAGTTACGATATCCTCACACTTATTTAATTAACGATTTATTAAGAAGGCCTAAAACTTCTTAATTCTTTACTCTGATTCCAATAGATGACGTGAACATTGCATTGGATGAAAAAGAGGCCATAAAATCAGGTAAGAAGTCAGTTGTAAGATGAATCGCGATGATACTTCTCTTACAGTTATTCGATTCCCCATCTAATTTTGTTATTACGATAGTTCTTCCTTAGCTCCCTTAAATACAACACAAGCAGGAAAGGTAGTTTTGCAGTGATTTTTTTTTTCATGAAGAATTTGCATCAGGACATGTAAAATCAGCGAAATGAGAAATTAGGAAAATGGAATCTAAGTAACCTCGTTACAGTACGAAATGCTGTTCGAATTCCATAAAAAAGAGTAGTTTCTACATCGCATCATTGCTGGCTATGAAATTGAGTGGCCAGACGGCCGCAATTGTTACTTTTTCGGAGAATATAGATATAAAGATGCCTGGAATATGCAATTACAACAAACCATTCAAAAACGTTTACAAACTTTTAAAATTTTTTTTTCTAAATCGAAAGGTTTGTGTTTTACTGATCTTGTAATCAATATTAATCTTGGTCCAGTCAACTACCATTTGTCTCGATCGATGCTTAACGCTTTTACTATAATACGAATTCCAAGATCGGGTATGCAGCATTTTTTTTTTACTTTTCCTGGATGTAGTATTCTTATAAGAAAAGGTGATTAAGGACAGCTAATATTTTAAACATGTGTCTATGTGTCTCCATAGGCTGATATTCTTGAGATATACTTCTTCGAAAAGAAGAAGTGTAGAGGAGAGTTAAATGCCACAGACTTCTACGTCTCTACTAAGGATTATAAACTCAAATTTTCCTATTCTTCCTAAACACCATGACGACAGCAACAGACACAGAGTACAGCAAGTAGAGGTCCTTTCATACTAATGTGTAACGGGAAAAGATATCTTTTTACCACACATTTTCGCTCATTAAAATTGCTTGAAGTAATTATTAGTACTGGTAAACGAAAGTACTTTTACTTCTCAAATGATTTTAAATGAGTTGTTTTTAGAAAAGAATAAAGAGTTTTGAACAATTATTTTTAAATATAAAAAACAAATTTTAAATTAGTTTCGGCCCCCATTTCTTCTCATCCGCAAAATGATGATGTCTAAAACAGGCGATTGTAGTATTCTAGTCGCTGCATTACTGTAATCCATGTGTGTACGCCCTGATGTGAGCAAGGATTACGCAGGAAAGCTGTTATTATTATTGGATTTTGATGTTGATGTTGTGTATTGGTGACCCATTGAATTGCCGCTGGCCATACTAAAATTAGCGCCAACGCCGCCAATGCCACTAACTTTACCACTCATGCTACTACCATTACTGCTATCCATCAAACCCAATAATGGCATAGTCCATAAGGGGATGTACCTCATAAGCTGTTATGAGTGTGTAAATATATGGTGTGATTCGTGTAGACAGCAGTGGTGGTGAGGCTCTGTAAACAGGTCTAGTCTAAAGGAAGGAATTGTTGTCAACGATATTTCACCATACTGGAAAGAGAAAAACCAAATAGGAAAACAAACTTTTAAATAAAATTTACATTAATTTAATTATTGAACGTAAATATATATACTGAAATAATAAACAACAAAAAATGTTCACATTCAAATACATAAGGAGTCAGTCAATGATGAAATAAATTAGTTTTTGAGTTCACAGACGATAAGGTAAGCGATCAGAATAAACTAATAGCTGTTCAGTATTCCATTCATTATTTTGATTCATTGATGTCGCATTGATCATTTCAAGAAGTGAATTTTTAATAAAATACTTAAAAAGAGTGTGGCGTGTTCACACAGGCGGAATATCACACCTAAATTATGGCTTCAGTTACGTCTAGAACAGGCCAAAACATGTTTTCGATCGAGTACGTCTTGAGTAGACTTCTTCAACAACTTTTCGAATGATCATAAAACCCGGTTTTATGTGGCCTTCATCTTTTTATATTATATTTCACCGGCATGGACAATGACGTTATACAAAAAGCATGGGCCGATCATGCAGGTATTCCAACATGGACTTCCGCATTTTGATATCTTGTTGTTAAGACCATCTTTGGCTCTTAATCATATGATCTGAACAACAACGTATGGTTTTAACATATATATATCTCACAGCTCATGCCATATTGGATATTCTGCACGAGCAATTTGATGACTTTGTAATCGCTCTTTGAGTTGATGTGAATTTAGATCCCGTTAGACCTCTTCTTGTGCAGTTGTTTTAAGTCACAGGTGTATGCCAATAAGCCACAAACGGTCCTTAAAGAC
The DNA here is from genome assembly GCA_932273835.1 of Sarcophaga variegata. NCBI lineage: Eukaryota > Metazoa > Arthropoda > Insecta > Diptera > Sarcophagidae > Sarcophaga > Sarcophaga variegata. The sequence continues at coordinate 89,981,277 of OW026360.1, read as the reverse complement.
AACATAACCCACGCCTTAGGCAAATTCAGCCTGGATTGCGCGCTACAGTTACGTAAAATTTTACATTTCAAATGCGCTCCATCCTCATAACCCCATACCATTCGGTAAATTCAGCCTGATTTGTGCAATGCAGTTATTAAAAATGATATACTTCGGATGAGCTCCATCTAAAGAAAGCATTACAGCTATTGGACCAGTGCCATATTCCACAAAAATTATGTCAACCTAATAAAAAATTTCGCTTTTATCTGAAACACCCTTTGTTTTATTTAAATTTAAAAGTGGGAAACCATCCATTAGCAATAATATCACCATAAACAACTGAGGCACGGATCTGATTCATGTTAGACATTGTGGAATATAATTCCATTTAAGCAAGAACATGGTGATGGAATTTTTTAACATTTCCTGGAAATGAAACACTGTAAGTGGACATTAGCTGAGGGTTTTTTATGTGAGTAAAGTCACGATGGCACTTCTCACGCTACTCTGAGCACGGGTAGAATCAAAGCGTCTGCCAGCGCTCCCACGCACAATGATGCAACCGCATAATATGCTTTTGCTTTTGCATATAATGTGATTGCACACCGTACGTAAGTACCAATTCGAAGCTATGCATTTATACATGATTTCCGTCTTGGTTAGGGGTCGGAGACTATCTATACTCCTTTGTGAAAGTGGTTAAGAGTGTAACGACACATCGAGCTTGTGCTTTTCCCGTGATTTGGGTATAAACCACAGCCACCACGTTGCTCCTACAAGGTTAGGTTAGGTTAGGTTAGAGGACGTGTACTTGTCAATTAAGGCAAGTACAGTACCCGGAGGTCGAATTGACCCATTGTACAACGTCCTAATTTCTCACACCACTTATGTTGTGTGTGCTAATTTTATACATGAGTGGTGGGACCTGGGGTTTAAAGTCGACTCCGAACGACAAATTTTTGGGAAACTTTTTCATAGCAATTTTATTTACTCTCAGAGTTTTTGCTAGAAATCTGCTGAGAGGAAGTCGCCGAAGAAATACTTTTTGTATATTGTCTTGATGTCTGGCCTGGGGCTCAAGCCCTGGCTTTTACGTCTAATAAGCCAACACACTACCTAATAGACTACGGCGACTTCAAGGCGACTTCCTACAAGGGGACCGCACCATTGTCGGGCAGAGACAAGTCTACGAGGCTCCCGACGCCAGTGGTACGAAAAACCTCCGGTCAGGCTTCGCAGTCAAGTCTGCTACTAGTTGAACATCAAACGGTTCGGGACTTGTGACCCCTTCGCTCTAAGTGGAGTAATATTTCCATTGCCTGTTGCTGCCTTTATCGCACCGATTACCCATGGACTGTTCACATTAGTGTTCACACGAGTGAACAAATATACAACCCTAACCCTGACTTCCAATAGGACAACACAAACATCTTTAACAAACAATAACAATAATAATACCAACACACATCAACAAACATCATATTCACAATAAACACATATACATACACACATTCATCAACATTTCATCAACACCTTCAACATAATTATTAGGATCCTTGTTGATCAGTTGATTATTGACATCGAGAACAAAAGGAACAACCCAACAATCCTTTCGCGAGTGCGCCACATATAATATTAGTTTAAATATTGTGAAAATTAACAAGACTAAAAGAATTTGTAAAATATTGTGAACATTACTAAATTAAAACCCAATTGTGAACGAATGTGAACAAAATAAACATTTAGTGTTATAAAATAAATATTTAGTGTTACAAAATACAAACAAATAAAATACGTTTATAACGTTTATAGAAACTACATGAATAGAAAACTCTAAATAATATTTCTTATTAATATATAGACACACATATATATACCAAAAGGTTTGTTGCCTAAATTTATATATTCTACCCCTTCTCACCCTCATACTAAACCCTACCCCATAACCCGTACGTTCATGGTCCTTCATGGAAAAAGAAGGGACAGCGACACAAATATACAGTCCACAAAAAACCCATAACCCCTCTAAATTGTGTAAATTATAACCCACCCTAAAAAATATAACCCCATAGAACTCTTATTTTAAATTTTAATAAATATCAAAAAAGAAATCTACAAGCAATAATAGAGCAGTGCATTAAATAAATCAGTGCAAAAGTGATGTAAATAAACAAAATAAAGTAAACACAAGAATATACACTAACAAAATCAGTATAAAACATAAATCAGACAGTACACAAAACATAAAAACATTCTAAAAACATCAAAGTGCACAAAATACTTAAATATAAATCAAAAAATACAAATTAACAATTAACACAAACAATAATTACAGAAGGTCACATTAAAAGAAACAGTGCACTAACAAAAACAACATATATATAAAACAGTAAAAAAAGTGCAAAATCAAAAATAATAATACATCATATTTAAAATTATCACACATATTAAAAGAACAAAAATAAAATCATATTACATAGAACAGTAAAATAAAAGTTAAAAACAAATCTAAAATCAAAAGGAAAGCACAAAAGTTACTAAAGTTCACAAAGAATACAAACAAAACACATATTACATTAAGAAACAAAAATTATACATTTTCAAAATAATACAAAAGCAAAAAATTAAAAGCCCAAAACAAATATAAATTAAAAAAGGAAACATAAAAGTTCATAAAGGTTCAAAAAAAAATAGAAACAAAATACACATTATAATTAGAAACACATCTTGCACAGTTTTCAAAATAAAACATAAACAAAATCAAAAGTGAAAAGACAAATAAAAAATTGAACAAAATTCAAAACAAATAGCAACAAAGTACATAGTGACAAAAATTAAAAAATTGAAAAATATAAAGTGCACTAACAATTACATGTCAATACAGTTCACTTACAAAAAATAAATCAAAAACAATTACAAATATAAGCAACTACTAACAAATAACCACTATTAACATTATACACAAACACAACACAACAAACATCACACAAAGAGGAATTGGAAAAATAAAATTGGTTTGTACCCTACCCTCAGCAGACAAGGTAAGTTGATATTTTTCAATTTACATTTTTTTATATATATCGCATATTTTGTCGCGAATTTTTTGGATTTATAAAAGAAAAAAAATCACAATATAAAGTATTATCTCATAAAACCCACCCAATACTTACCCTTTTTTTCGATAATATTTTCAAAATATTGTGAGTGACACATATTGCCGTTCTCTTTGTGTAGTGCAACAAAAACACAAAGGATACCCAATAGGCAATTTTGTCTGCTGATTAGTTTTATTTCAAATTTGAAATAAACATTTTTTAACCAAATTTACCCGCGATAATTCGATTTACTATCGCAATTTAATAACTTTTTCCAATCCTCTGCGTATTAGATTTTAAAAAATAAATATGTCGGAATTAAAAACTTTAGCCGCCGATATTCTACGTTATATCCAACAGGATTTAAGTGCCTTTGAGGAAGATTTTAAGGCCAGTACAGAGAAGTCTCAATCACTACCCGCATTGAGATTTATGAAGAATGAATTGGAAGAGTTGTGGTCGAATATTGACGGAAAATTTAGACAGATCCGAGAGTCGCCACAACTCAATGAACCCGAAGTAGCCAATTCGATAAATTTTAATGGCCTCTCCAGGAATGTGAGATCAGCTAAAAAATTCTATAGGTCATCTATGATTTCCATAGATGAGTCTATAGAAAACTTTACCCAACCCAAAAATTCAAACCCCACCCAACCCGAACCCACACAACCCACCCAATCAGTTGGATTTAACGTACCCCCTTGCGATATGCAAACATTCAGTGGGGATTTCAAGTCTTGGGCCTCGTTCAGAGACCTATTCAAGGCCATTTATGGCAATAATACCCGCCTAAGTGGTGTAGAAAAACTTTTCTACCTTAAAAATTAGACCAGCGGCGAAGCTAAAGAAATAGTCGACAATGCACCCTTAACTAATGATGGTTTTCTTATTGCTTGGACCCAACTGGTAAATCAATATGAAAATAAAAGGATGCAAATTAACGCTCAGATTAAGACCCTTTTAAATTTACCAGCGGTAAACACTATGTGCAGTGTTTCAATAAGAAAACTGCAGAGAAAGATAAATTGCTGTATTGCAAATTTGAATACATTGGAGATAGATACGGACAATTGGGATCCTATCATTGTATATCTCTGTTTGACAAAATTACCCAAGGAAACCCGAAGAGAATTTGAGAAAACCCTAAAGGATTGTGCTGAAATGCCTTCCTGGACTGATGTGGATGTATTTTTAACGAATACATTCAAAGAACTCACTTCTGTCAATGATGTTCCGGAAAGTAACCCTAACCCTAACCCAAACACCCACCCAAAACCATCAAGAATCAATTTGCAAGAAAGGTAAACACATTCCACAATGTAACATACGTCAATAAGAAGAATACCCGATCTACAAACAAAATTCAATTCCAGAGCAAACCCTTGAATTCTACCCAAACCCACCCAGATACTCATAATTACCCAAAAGCCCAGGAGAAACTCGATGGTTCATTGTGCAAACTATGCAAAACTAACCACACTTTAAAGCAATGCTCATTATTTACTTCCCTGGGAGTAAATGAAAGAATTGAATTTGTAAAAAAGAGTTCTATTTGTTACAATTGTCTGGCCATTAGTCACATGGTATCAGAATGTTGCAGTACATTTACATGCAGATACTGTGGCGGCAGACATAACACCCTTTTACACAAACCCAACCCAAACACTAACCCACAGAATGACGATAAACCCTCTACGTCAAGTGCAATACAGTCTTTCTCTACCCAAACCCAATCAAGCAAAACCCAATTAGATGACAGAGCTAGATTATTAGGCACAGCTGCTTTGAATATTAGAATACATGGTGAAGAATTCCCTGCTAGAGCGCTTATTGACCCAGCTTCAGATTTTTCATTCATTTCTGATGAGCTAAGGCGCAAATTAAACTTACCCACCCTACCCATAGTTGCTGAAATCTCAGGTCTAAATGAGGTTGTTTCAGCACGTTCGAACAAGATGTGTGATATACATCTTGGTTCTAAAACGAATAAGGAATTTTCACTGAATATTCAGGCAATTGTTGTCAAAACCCTCACACGCAATTTACCCACCCGAAACTTAAACCCTACTTTCATAAAAGAGTTGGACAGAATCCCATTGGCTGATCCTAAATTTTATGAAAGCCGCCCAATTGATATTATAATTGGTAGCGATTTTTACCCACAAATTATAAGAGCTGGTGTTAAGAAAGATATTCTTGGCACAATAACTCAAGAAACTGAGTTTGGTTGGATTCTAACCGGACCAGTACAAAATTCTCACCCTACCCGAAGAATAGTTTCTTATTACAGTTCTGTCAAGCTTGAACCCGCTGAACCCTACTTTAGTAACGAGAATATTACCCTAGCGAAACGATGGAAAAGGTTGAAAATTCAACACCATCAGTTTTGCAAGAGAAGGAAGGATGAATATTTAAAAGAGCTCCATAAACGGAGGAACACTAAACGTCCGGTGGAAGTCAATGACATTGTAGTCATTAAGCAGGACAACGTACCCTCGAATGAATGGTTACTCGGACGAGTAACCAAAATTCACCCAGTTTTCAATGGACTACCTAAAGTAGTCGAACTACGAACATCAACCGGAACGTTGACTCGGCCCATAACTAAGGTCGTAGTCCTACCCACACACTAGTTAACTCCCTTCAAATAACCCCGTTACACACCCTTTACTCACCCAGAATATTAACTACTTACCCAAACCCACTGACGGTATCCACCCAAATATACCACCCACCCGTTTCGTGCATTAATTAACCCACTCACCCTTATTAAATGGCACAAGTTTTTGCAGTTTTGTAATAATGACAATATTCGGGTTCCTAGATGGATACATTTTTCACCTTCAGCAGGAATTGAGTTTCATGACTTTTCAGATGCTTCTGAAAAGGCATACTCTGTGATTATACGCACGAGTTATACCCATAAGTGGACCTATGTCCGTAACCCTACTCTTCGTTAAGACGAGAGTTGCACCTAGCGAAGTAATTTCGCCGCCTATATTGGAACTTTATGGTGCAGTGTTGTTGGCAAAGATGGCACACAATTTGTTTACCCAGCAAAGGCTAACCCAACACCCAATGAATTTTTAGACGGACTCCTCGATAATTTTGACATGGCTCAACAAAACCCCAACTATTTCAAACAGCTGTCTGACGGACCGAGTGTATTCAATTTCCGATGCGGGAAAAACCAGGAGCTGGAAAAGTGCGGACTCTAATAACAACCCAGCCGATGTTGTCAGTCATGGTTGCAATGCAGACGAACTGAAGGATGACAATTTCTGGAATGAACCAACCTGGTTGAAGAAATATCCGACAAAGTGGCCAACAACACATTTATCCTCCGAAACTCAAGCTGAAGTTGAAACTGTAGACCCAAAACCATCTATGAACTTCACTCACCCTACCCAGGACATTTTGGAAGATTTTCTGAATGGTCCAAAGCTTTTAGAATATTGTCTTATGTCTATCGATTTTGTGACTGCGTATCATTTACTCGAAGAAATAAATTTCGATATGACAGCATAGTTCTGGATCGAAAAAACCCACAATCTATTGACGAAAGACTCAATAGATTATTAACCCACCCGAGTATTAAACTTGATGCGCATGTGATCAAAACTACCCGTGATAGACTAGAAATACTCTGTCAGACACAATATTTCAATGGGGAATATTATAGTCTGAGGAGATCAAATTTACTCACCCTTTCACCCTTAAGAATCACCCATTACTCACCCGAACACCATCCTTACCTACCCAAATTTTTACCCAAAACACCCACAATTATTAATACCCACCCAAAGTCTAATTTCAGGTTCCACCCCACAAGAAGCTATGGTTGATCTCCAGGTCGGAATTGAAAATCTGTACCCATGGGAAAACTCTGTAACCACGAGTGAAAAAAAAAAAAAAAATAAATTAATACCCTTACCGACCTTTTGGACAATTACAAATAATTTGTTTTTATTCGCAGGTTGCCGGCCCGGGAGGATGTTCACACGAGTGAACAAATATACAACCCTAACCCTGACTTCCAATAGGACAACACAAACATCTTTAACAAACAATAACAATAATAATACCAACACACATCAACAAACATCATATTCACAATAAACACATATACATACACACATTCATCAACATTTCATCAACACCTTCAACATAATTATTAGGATCCTTGTTGATCAGTTGATTATTGACATCGAGAACAAAAGGAACAACCCAACAATCCTTTCGCGAGTGCGCCACATATAATATTAGTTTAAATATTGTGAAAATTAACAAGACTAAAAGAATTTGTAAAATATTGTGAACATTACTAAATTAAAACCCAATTGTGAACGAATGTGAACAAAATAAACATTTAGTGTTATAAAATAAATATTTAGTGTTACAAAATACAAACAAATAAAATACGTTTATAACGTTTATAGAAACTACATGAATAGAAAACTCTAAATAATATTTCTTATTAATATATAGACACACATATATATACCAAAAGGTTTGTTGCCTAAATTTATATATTCTACCCCCTCTCACCCTCATACTAAACCCTACCCCATAACCCGTACGTTCAATTAGCCTCTATCAAATCCTGAAATAAGGAAAATTATGCTGCATCGTGCAATACCGAATTGAGAGCACTATTTAACTAAATTGGGAATTGTATCTCTCCCCATGACACGTAATGCATACGCACTTGGAAGGTTTTAGATTGGTTGTGGACTAAAAGAATACTGTTCACTATATTTGCAGGATCCGCCTTTAGATTGACTCATACTTTTCTTATTTGGCTCATTCCTTCTCTATAATCTAACATATCTATCGTTGTTTCATAGCTATTAAAGTAATTAGAGATCTATGTATTAGATTTTTAATAAATTACTTGTTATTTAAACACAACATTATTACCAGCTGACCTTTGACCACAGCTATTGATATTATTAAAATTCGAATTTGTAGTAACTTTATTACATTTTTTACAAGTCTGGTTAACTTTATATTGCTATTTAAACAGCATGTGCAGTAAATGGTAAACGTTTACTTTCACTACACCACATTTGGTTATTTCTATTAACTTGATCAAATGTATGTATACTTTTTACACCATGTATGTATACTTTTTACTGGTAAACGTTTACTTTCACTACACCACATTTGGTTATTTCTATTAACTTGATCAAATGTATGTATACTTTTTACACCACTATGGTTATTTATTTCACTTTTATTAAAAACAATATATTTTTCTTTAGGCCATATATTATCCCCCAAAACAGTTAGCCACATACAATATTTATGGTTCTACAGTTCATCTACGGCTAAATAAATTAAAAATTGTTCCTTTAATTTGGTTGTAGACTGCCGTGTTGTTTTTTATTGCTACTTTGCCACGGTATAATTTAAAATTTACAATTTGCTTTTTAATAACTGGAATAAACACAAAAAACAACAGCCATAACAGCAACAAAAAATATTTTATTATAACAAGAACAACAACAACAACAATTTCAATAGCAATTTCTCATAAAAAATTTCTCCATTTTTTTCTTCTAATTTCGATAAAAAAAAGAAAGTCGTACCACAAAAGGACATAAAAATTCGTAACAACGATGCATCACGTATCGATAACATTCACGTGCCAATTTTTTGCAAAAAATATAGACAAAAAATAAGTAGAACCCCAATATGAATGCACACAAAGCAATCGATTTTTCTTTCTAGTTTTTCTTTTTTTTGACAAAAAATTAACTATCGAAAGGACATATACCAATAAGCCAAATCGAATTTTTTGGTATGTTACGGTATAAATTGAACTAAAAGATGATCTATTTGAATAAATTGTTCTTCTTTCTCCCAATTTTGCCATCATATTTAAATAAAATTCAAATTTATGAGAGTTCAGCGCTGTAAAAGTATGAAATCGTTATTCACATTTTATTGCTTTGATTAAACAAGGAGAGTCTCCTGCTATCGATTTAGTTCATCTACCTCCGTTGCTTTTGAAGAATATCAATCCTAGACTGCATTAATTTTAGAACGAGCTGATACCATCATAAGCATCCCCTGCATGGCAAATAGCCTTAGCTAAACTCGATATTCCAAGATACTTGTTCGCCATCTCTCATAATTATTTTTAATATTTTAGACTCATCTTCAAGATGCTGAAGTAGCTTGTTCACTAACGTGAAACATCTTCTAAGAATAATGCATGTATTTGTGTTTGTTAAAAAGAAGTTACCAAAGGCGGAAACCATCAACACCGCTAGTATATATTTTTACGTTTTTACCTTTTAAAAACGTTTAAAATATGAGCTCGTAGGTTACAAATAAAATAAAAATAAATGTGTGCTTTATTTATTATTCCTCTGTTCACACCCTCCGTATAAACAATAACAATTACTAGACAATTGTTCGACAGATCTTTGTAAGGGAGATCTTCAAACCTTCTTCAAACACACCGCGACTTCAAATAAGACTGACTGAACTACACTAACTCACTCGCCTGCTTTGCCTTGCCTTTTATACGGGAGAGTAAACAGTCTCGAAATCTCTATAAATGCAAACATCGTTGTTTGTATATTTTGTTTACATTTATTTTTGTAGTGTTTGTTGTTGTGTTTTATTTACATGTTTACCATTTTTTATGCTGGTGTTTGTTGTTTTATTCTTGTTCATATTATAATGTTAAGCGAAACACCAGTATTTAAATTTTTAGCGCGAAAATTACTTTAAGGATGCATATTATATAGGAGATGCATCCACTTAAAGAAGCAACTTTCTCTGGCTTAGATGTGAGGCCACGTTTCAAACACCATATCAGACCTCCCGAACAAAACGAAACACTTAAAATATTTCTTTCGACGACTTCCTCTCAGCAGATTTCTAGCAAAACCTCTGAAAATAAATAAAATTGTCATGAAAACTTTCTCAACAAAAATTTGTCGCTTGGAGTTGACTTTAAACTTAGGTCCCGCTACTCATGTATAAATTAACACACGCAACATAAGTGGAGTGAGAAGTTAGGTCGTATGTTATGTTATGTGATAACAGGCAAGTATCGTCCTCATAAGCAGGAAATATTCCCTTCGCTTATAAGTAACTGGTTGGCTGTCCACCTGTGGAAGTTGGATTATTGTCTAGTCGAAGATAGTAGCTGTAGTAGCTATGATATAGTGGTAATATAACTCAGGTGATCCATCCATTTTAAGAATCGATTACCGATTATAACAGTGCATTGACAGCTTGGCTTACATGGCCAGAGGCTAAAAATATCACTCAAACACTTCTACGGAAACTAAAATATCAGGAAATATAACAAGGGTACCATATATTTTTCTGTAATTATTAGGAAATTAAAAGCTTATGTAGTGTGGTAACCTAATCAGTATTTGCTTTTATTCAACTCAGGTCAATTATTTTGAAACTCTTGCTATTAGAAATACAGAAGAATTTTCTATTCTTTTATACGTCTGCACTTTGGCACAGGTGTTTTAAATATTTGCAAAAAAGAGAGTGTTTTCCCGCTGGCGGGGGTGCAGTAGGAGTATGATAAATGTTTTAAGCAAATAGAAAAACCTTGGGTTTGTTTTCATTTGTGGAATATTCATTTTTTAACTTTTTGTTTGCTCTGTAAATAATATCAAAAACAAACAAAATGTTATGCAGAAAAAGATTGAATGAATGTTGGCGGTAGCTGGTAGCGTTTTCACGCGGTCTATTTCAAGTGTTTAAGTCACGTTTTGTATTAGACATATAAGCTGATACCTGTGAACATAACAGTAAAAATCCAATTCTTTGCAGCGATAATGATAACATTTTAGTTTTATGGAGACAAAAGTTTGGCTTAAAAAATTGACATCTTTTTACAAAAAAAAAAGTTACTTTTAGGGAAATAGCTAAAACTGTGAACATTTGTTAAATAAAATAAGCATTTTGTTAATGCCTATAAAAGTGCCCTGAAATATGCAAAGAATTTTTATTTTTAATACCACAGTTATATGCTTTGATTTCTTAAACAATTTTTCTGAATCGCTTCAAAAACCCTTAAACATACTCAATTTAATAGAATTTGTATTCAAAAATTTATTGCTGCAATAAGAAAATAATTTTATTATCAAAAAGCATAAACATACAGAAACGTGTATTACATATAGGTGAACAACCCTGATACCGTTCTGGCATGCTATGGAACTGAGATTTGGTGGTAAACTTTTGAGAAGAAGAATTGATGGGGACGTTGACTTCTTGGATGAGTTTGGTGGAATTCGATCAGCACAGGGACAGCACTTACCTTTGGCACCGCAACGAATCGATATGCGTGCTCATTAGCGAATTGTTAGGAAGGTCGCGATCGCGGTAGAAAAGTACTTTTGGCACTTCATCATCTAAGGCATTATTTATTTTCTCTAACTGGCTACCACAAGGCATGTTGGCGAAACATGCGATTAAAAATGCCCCAATAAGACCGGGCACCACATGAGCATATGTCATGCCACATTTCTTGAATAAAATTTCTATTGGTATATTTATACTACTATAAGAACGACAATGTATAAAGATTCTAGTACGATAATGCTTTCCACTTCCTAGAGCACTTAATTCAAGAATTCACTGAAGTATTCAGATCTAGCTACAAAGTCGCAGTAGAATTTTTCAGAACAGTTGAATATTAAATTTCCTTGCACTACATAGTTACTATAGTAAAGGGTGTTTTTTATAGAGGTATAGAACTTTAAGTTTGCATTACTTTTCAAGATGGTGACCGATTTAACAGCTGTCAAGTGATTTATCCTCAGTTTGGTTTGGCAATTCATCATGAATAGACTCACGCCTGAACAACGCTTGCAAATAGTGCAATTTTATTTCTAAAATAATGGTTCTGTGCGGAAAACGTATCGCGCACTACGTCCATTTTATCGTCGACATAATCGTCCATCAGAGCAGTTAATTCGATTAACCATGGAACGTTTTCGCACCACGTTTACTCTTATTGATAACTCGCATCCCCAGAGACGCTGTACGGTGCGTACAGATGATGCTATTGCTGCTGTAGAGCGTAGCATTGAGAAGACCCGAATGAGTCCATCCGCCATCGAGCACAGGAATTGGATCTGTGTCCATCCACTTTATGGAAGATTTTGCGGAAGGATCTTGGTTTGCGTACTTACAAAATCTAACTCGTGCAAGATTTGAAGCCAAACGATCATCAAGTAAGGCGTAGATTCGTCGAATGGGCCCAAAACGAGATTACCGTTGTTCCCGATTTTCATAAGCGAATTTTGTTTAGCGATGAAGCGCACTTCTGGTTGAATGGCTACGTCAACAAACAAAACTGCCGCATTTGGAGTGAAGGTAATCCTCAAGTGTATGTGGAAACACCGTTACATCCAGAAAAACTGACTGTTTGGTGCGCTTTATGGGCTGGTGGAATCATTGGTCCGTACTTTTTCAAAAACAATGGTGACCAGAACGTTACAGTCAATGGTGATCGGTATAGAGCCATGATTACTAACTTTTTCATTCCCGAATTGAATAACCATGATGTCCAGGAGATGTGGTTTCAACAAGACGGCGCAACATGTCACACAGCTCGTGCCACAATAGATTTATTGAAAGACACGTTTGGTGACGGCCTAATTTCACATTTTGGACCTGTGAATTGGCCTCCAAGATCTTGTGATTTAACACCGCTAGACTACTTTCTGTGGGGCTATGTAAAGTCATTGGTCTATGCGGTAAAGCCACAAACGCTTGACCATTTGGAAGACAACATTCGCCGTATTATTGCCACAAATGTTGGAAAAAGTCATCGAAAATTGGACGTCCAGATTGGACTACATCCGCGCCAGCCGTGGCGGTCATATGCCAGAAATCATATTTAAAATGTAATGCCACAAGATTATCTTTCGGATAAATAAAATTCATGTCAATCGAATAATCCATCGTTGTTTTATTGCAACTTAAAGTTCTATACCTCTATAAAAAACACCCTTTATAATTCAGGCTAAAACAATGTTTATTTTTTTAAGAATGCTGGGTGTTCACGTATGGGTTCCAGGATTCTGAGTATCAACAAAGCTGATATAAAAATAAATTTGTGAATGAGGATAATGAGAGACAAGTTCAATACGAAATTCATCTGTAACCTAATAAATTGAGTGGCTACCTTTTTAACTGGCCCCTGACAATGAAAGAATTGAATGCAGTAGAATAGAGGCTACATACTCTTATGAAAGATGAATCTTTCCATTAAATAGTGATGCGTCGAGATCAGAGATTGAGACAGAAACTGGTTTTTTAGTGCTATAGTGAGATACTCCGAGCCGTTGTGCAAATATGGGCGCAATCATCAAGTTTAAATCTACGCCATTGAAATATGTGCTCAATTCAATTCAAATAGAAGGTATAAAAGACAGGATATTGCATTACTATCTTATAGGATAGTACTTGGCTCTCCGGAGATTAATTCGAAAAATGTATGAGACTATTTGGGAAAGCTGAATTACAAGTGCAAGGAGACATAAGGTTGCGTTCAGAAGCCTCCAAATGATATGAAAATTCATCGTAAAGAAAAGGAGGAGAGTAACGCACAGAAGACTAAGTGAGAAGCTTTCTTTCAAATAGATATATACGATGAAAGGAATAGTACAGAGAAGCAGAGATTATTCTCAGACCAAATGGGTTAGAGACAATCTAAATCTTAGCATTACTCTGCAGCCATTTCAAAGCAATGAAATAAGATTCCCCATGAACTACAGTCGAAAGACTATTTGAGCACTTTAAAAAGAAATAATTTTGAAGTTGCAGTAACCAATATTTAAGAAAATGTATACCGTTCTACCACTTACCAATCATTTGGCTACTGAATTATAGGGAGAAGCCAGTTAATCTTATCAACTGGCACGTTCTATCAAATAAAAAGTCTGCCACCTGTCTTCTGGTAGTAAATAAATTTCGAGCCACCTACCAATAACGGCTTGTGAACATATAAGCTACCAATTTATTTCAAATTTAAATAAATTTAAACTGCTATATACATATATACTTCCCTCTGTATATTAGTATTCACCTGCTTTTTCTCCCATTTTATCTCTTATGGTAATTTTGCTTAAGAAAAATTATTTGCCATTGTATTTCTTGAATAAGTACATAAGAAACCATTTAGTTCATGTCTTATTTTTTGTTTTCTTTTTTCTTTCGCAGAACACTACTACTACTGTTGTCGTCCTTGAGAGAGAAAATAAAGTGTAATTTTTTTTCTGCCTATATTAGTATTTCTAAAACCATCCTGTTTATTATAGTTTCTAAACTCGTTAGACACCTTCTTTTACTCTTGGTTTTCTTATTTTATGTTTAACGAACAATCTGTGTCTGATGCGAGTTTCGTGTTTTTTCCTGGGGAAATTATGAAAGACTGAAACGACAAGAAAATTGTAAGCTAAATGGGATGAATGGAATGTAAGGGAAGAACGCTAATTTGTTGATGGTAGGGGCGTTGTAGTTGGTACACAGTATTCTGTTGTTTATTTTAAGATTTCCGTTCTTTTTTTAATCGTTTGTGACAAAGAAACTTATTCTGGGTGTTTTACGCTCAAATAAATTTTTTTTTGGTGTAGACATTAAATTAGAAGGGGGAGAAATAGATTATATCAAAAAGTATGTGAAATAAATTATTAAATATTGCTAAAATTCAAAAGTTCGATTCTTTTTTGATTGAAATATAACTTTTTTTCTTCTGGTATTCTTAGCATATATAAAAATATTTTAATAGAGAGTGTTCAATTCCCATCCAATCTCACTAGACCAACTTGCGCAGATTGGTTTTACCAAAATTTTTTTGACTTATCAATAACACCACCCATGTTGTATGTCAGCTACGTTGTAATCATTGTATAGGTTTCGGAAAATTATCAAGAGATCTTGAAGCGTTTACCTAAGTTAAGCTGTTAATCTTGTATCGAAGAGGATTCCAAATTTTTTGGGTTTTTAACAGATCAAAAACTTCACATTCAATAAGTCTCGCTAACATAAGTTATCGTTTCCACAATCTCAATTAATATCAATACATATGGTCACTCCGCTGTTGAAGTCTTCAAATTCTTGTTTGTGAGAGCGAGATCTACCATCCACTGTCACTCACCTGCTAATGAGATGGCTGACCGCTTCAACCGTAGATCGAGCCTTAAAAATACTTCATAATTCTAGCTTATGTATCACTTTTGATACATACTTGTAGTACATACAATTGTCACGATTATTGATAGATTTTGTTAAAAAGTTTTAATAATGTAATTCATTTTAATAAAACTATTTATTTACTATTATTACATTTTGTTATCCCTTTTATGAAATTTGCGCCAAAATTTTTGACATGATGTACATTGCAGTATGGCTTTTTACATAAAAATCAAGCACTTGGTGTTATTTCTTTCTAAAAGTTTCCAATTACTTAGAGAGGACAGCTTATTGTTACTCACATCAGTAATATTCTCAGTTGAGGGCTGGCTGAAACCTGATGGTACAAACCATTCTTGTGATTCATTATAAATATTTGTTGTCAACGTCATGTGGGGTCAAAAAGTTCCCCGTTGCAATAGAACATCGATTATGTCAATAACAATGTTCTCTCTTTGATTCCTCTCTGGTTTCCCGGATACAGGTTTCCCCAAATACTGCTGTAAGTAGTTGCTACGCACGTAGCATGTACTTGAATCTACAACTGCCAATTCGACTTCGGTGGATCACGAAGTTTATAACGACAATCAAATTCAATTAGTTACTAATCTACAGCGACAAAATTAAATATGAGTTGAAAAGGTAATAAGACAAAACAAAAGTAAAGAAAAAATAAATCAATACCAAATATTACTCCGTAAATATCTTTAAGTATTCCTCAATTAAGTATCAAATTACAATTAAAATCGCTGGAGGTAATTTTCATTTTAACGAATAAAACTAAAAAGTTTTTGAATTCTGTTGCTTAAAAAATTTAATTTGAGATGAAAATATACCAAAAAGGAACATAAAAACATAAGCATCATTATTTAAATATATTTTCTTTAATTTTCTTACCTTTTAGACGAACAAAAAATTAAATTTTTAAAAATCTTAAAAAAAGGATATATGGGCTGCTCTGAAAGTATGACAGCTAACCCCAAACTATTTATACAGTATTACTTCTTACCCCTATTCATGTAGTGCATAACCTTGGAACACAGGAAAAATTATTTATAGGAGAATGGACAATCTGCAAAAAATTTCTAACGGCCAGTGTATAGTCGTCGTAGTTTAGTTGGTAGTGTGTTGGTTTATTAGACGTTAGGCCTGGGTTCGAACCCCAAGTCAGACATCAAACGAAAATATGAAAAAATATTTCTTCGGCGACTTCCTCTCAGCAGATTTCTGGCAAAAAAATGAGAGTAAATGAAACTGCCATGGAGAGTTTTTTAAAAAATCTGTCGTTCGGAATCCACTTTAAACATTAGGCTCCGCCACTCATGTATAAAATTAACACACAACATAAGTGGTGTGAGAAGCTATCTTGAAATCCTGATTGAAGGATAGTAATGACCAATTATATACATATGTATGTGTAGTTACTTACTTACTTACTTACTTACTTAATTGGCCATAACAACCCGTTTATCGGATTTCGGCCTGCCGCAACACATCCTTCCAGGCGCCTCTGCTTCGTGCGCGCCTACGCCAGTGGGTCACACCAATCGATGACAGGGCTTTCTCGATTTGGTCCTTCCAACGGATGCAAGGTCGTCCTCTTCGCCGACTTCCGCAGATTCCCGCATCAAATACCCGTTTTGCCGGCGCATCCTCCTCCATTCGAACGACATGGCCGAGCCAGCGCAGCCGCTGGATATTAATACGCTGTACAACGTCCATGTCGTTGAGGAGCTCATACAGCTCACTGTTGTATCGGATACGGAAATCATCGCCAACTCGCACTGGACCGAAGATCTTGCGCAGTACTTTTCTCTCGAACACTCTCAAGGCCGCTGCATCTGTACTTAATAGGGTCCATGCCTCTGCGCCATAAAGAAGCACGGGTAGGATGAGTGTCTTGTAGAGTGTTAGTTTTGTCGTACGAGAGAGGTCTCTGCTACTCAATTGCCTATTGAGACCATAGTAGCACCTGTTGGCAAGAGTGATCCTGCGCTTGATCTCCAGACTGACATCATTTCTGGTGGTAACGGCGGAGCCAAGATAGATGAATTCCTTGACCGTATCAAAAGTATAGTTATCGGCCGTAATCTGAGAATCAATACGCCGCGCGTCTCGACTCGTCGATAACATATACTTTGTTTTGCCCTCATTTACTGCCAAACCCATCTTGGTAGACTCGCGTTCAATGGCACTAAAGGCAGCAGTAACATCTCGCTTCGTACGCCCTATGATGTCAATGTCGTCAGCGTACGCAAGCAACTGGACACTTTTTTGAAAAATAGTGCCACTGCGATGCACTCCTGCCTTTCGCAGAACACTCTCCATGACGAAGTTGAAGAGGTCGCATGATAAGGGGTCGCCTTGTCTGAAACCTCGCACGGTATCAAAAGGCTCGGAGAGGTCCATTCCTACCTTGACGGAGCTACAGGAATTGCTCAACGTCATTCTGCAAAGCCTTATCAGCTTCGCAGGTATACCGAGCTCAGACATTGCGGCAAAAACACGATCCCTTATGGGGCTATCAAAGGCAGCCTTATAGTCGACAAAAAGATGGTGTGTGTCGACTTGTTTCTCGTGGGTCTTTTCCAGGATTTGGCGTAGTGTGAAGATCTGGTCGATGGTGGACTTGCCAGGTCTGAAGCCGCACTGATAAGGTCCAATCAGTGTTTTGACGAGTGGCTTCAGTCGTTCACACAATACGCCTGTAAGAACCTTATATGCGATAGGGAGAAGGCTTATACCCCTATAGTTGGCGCATATAGTAGGGTCTCCCTTTTTCAGGACAGGACAGAGGACACTGAGGTTCCAATCGTTGGGCATACTTTCCTCTAGCCATATTTTGTAAATAAGCTGGTGCATGCACCCTACCAACTCATTACATCCGGTCTTAAACAATTCAGCGGGGAGGCCATCAGGACCTGCCGCTTTATTGTTTTTAAGGCGCGTAATCGCGACTTTGACCTCTTCATGGCTAGGCGGCGGAAATTCCACGCCGTCATCATCCATCGGGTTCGGAACATCATCTCTAAAGGCGGAATTGGTGTCGTCATCGCCTTGTAGCAGAGTAGAGAAGTGTTTCCTCCATAACCTCAGTACTCCCTGCGTATCTGATACTAAGTTTCCATTTTCGTCCTTGCAGGAAGACGCTCCGGGTTTATAACCCTCGGTTAGACGCTTAACCTTTTGATAGAATTTTCGAGCGTCATTCCTACATCTATACATCTCGACTTCCTCACGCTCACGCCTTTCCTGCTCCCTCTTCTTGCGTCTGAAAAGGCGTCTCTCATCCCTTCTCTTCTCTCTATAGTTCTCGACAATGGCTCGCGTAGCGGCAGACTGCAACGTTTTCTTGTATGCGGCGTTGTTCGCTGCAGTTGCCTCGCGACACTCCTCATCGTACCATTGATTTCGTTGGGGTGGGCGTTCGAAACCAAGGACTGTTTCCGCAGTAGTGCGCAAGGAGTGGGAGATGTTGGCCCACAGTCCGCCAATGTCGTTGAGATTAGATGGGGAACGACGGAGCTTATCCGAGAGTTGAGCGGAGAACGCCTCAGCTGTCCTTTGTGATCGCAGCTTCTTAACGTCCAGCTTTCGCAATGCACTAGAGTGCGCAGACCTCGAAGCGCTAATGCGCAATCGAAACTTGGCTGCGACAAGGTAGTGGTCCGAGTCGATGTTTGGACCTCTGAATGTGCGCACATCTAGTACACTGGATACGTGCCTTCCGTCTATCACAATATGATCGATCTGGTTAGATGTTGACCGATCAGGGGACATCCATGTGGCCTTGTGAATGTCGAGATGTTGAAACTTAGTGCTACATACTACCATGTTACGCGCCGCGGCGAAATCGATCAGCCTCATACCATTGGAGGTAGTGTGTGCGTGGAGGCTGAACTGTCCGACAGTGGGGCCAAAGATACCTTCCCGCCCGACCTTTGCATTAAAATCCCCGAGGACGATTTTGGCGTCATGGGCCGGGCACTTATCGTATACGTCCTCGAGTTTAGCATAGAAGGCATCCTTAACCACATCATCCTTTTCTTCCGTCGGGGCGTGAGCACATATTAGGCTGATGTTGTAAAATTTTGCCTTGATGCGGATTGTGGCTATTCTTTCGTTCACAGGTGTGAACCCAGAGACAAGGTGACGAAGTCTCTTATTAACCACAAATCCGCATTCAAATTCGTGCTTGTTTTCATGGCAGCTGTAGTATAGATCGCAAGATGCAAGCCTTTTGCATCCTTGTCCTGTCCATCGCATTTCCTGAATGGCAGTGATGTCAGTCCTACATTTAATGAGGGCATCCGCCAGCTGGGCGGAAGCGCCTACCCTGTAAAGGGTGCGGACGTTCCATGTGCCAATACGTAAATCATAGTCCTTTATACGTTTGCCGTGGTCGTCAACTTTAGAGGGGATCTTTTTATAGGATTCTGTCTTGGTTTTCATTGGATAATTGTTTTTACGTGGTGGGTTCCAAGCCCTACGCACAACCCAAATTTAACGTCCAGGGGATTGGACATTCGCTGCACGCATTAGTTAACATCTAGCGGGTGCTAGAATGCCATCCAGGAGGGGCCACGAGGAGGCTGCGTGTCAACTTGAATACAGCAAGACAAGGATCGTCCTGGTGGTCGCCACGTTGACCACAATCAGAAACTTTACCTTGTTTGCATGCATCCCTCCCTCCCACTTAAAATCATTGGTGAAAATTAAACCACAACCTAGAAACTTGAAGTTTAGCACACTGTCAACTAGACCATCAGGGCACCTGAAAAAAAAGTAATATTCACTCAAGGCACAATAGATGCCACACGAACTCTATAGGATAACAAGTGTCTTAAATGTTTAAAACCCTCCAGGTAAACCCAAAACAGTGACACAGTGACAAGTGCAAGGATGACCAACTGTACGCCAGACAATTTTTGCGCTTACTCAGCATAAACAAGAGAGAAAGAGAATGAAAGAAAATACTGGTAGACATTTACAGCTGGTCATTTGGACGTCATATAGAACGATAACCGTACAGAGATAGCTTTATCAGTGAATGTGTAGGTCACCAGCGTGGTTGCACTGGATGGCTTTCAGAACGCTATCTGTTTTACAAAAAATAAGTCATGCCATTGCAGTGCTTCTACGAAAAACTTGTATTTCCATAGACTTAACTAAGCCTACGTAAGATGTCAATAAAAATTTTGTAAAATTGAAAAACTATTGCATACATTAAGGCTTTTAAACCTAAGCAACTCCTTCGCCTATTTTTAGGATTTTAAAATGAAAATTCTTTATATTCTTTAAGTTAAGCAGAAAAGATACACGATAATTACGAATGTAAAATTTATTATGCAGAAACGAACCATATGAACTATTTTTCATTCAGTTTATGCCACTAATACGGCACTACATTACACACAAGCATATATGTAAACGGACGCACTCACTAGTTGCCATGGCAGCTTATTAGTTGGTTGACTTTCTACTTTTTTTCAACATCAATTCGAATAATAATACCGTATAATAGGTATTAAAGCGAAAACAAAAAACATGGAATAAAGCATAGCTCACGAGGGAGTTTGAAGAGCTATCTACATACACAAATACAAACACCCACTGATTAGCGTATGATCGTGGTTTCGCCTTCTCGGGTATTTTTATTTACATTTATTCTTGCAGTGTTTTTTGTTGCGTTTTTGTTTACTTGTTTATCTTGTAAACAAGTTCATTCTTTTTGTTTTTGTAGCTTTTTCTTGCAATTTAAACGATGTGAAAGCAAAACAACATTTCCATTTTCGTAACAATACTTTACAATGAGAACACGTTTCTTAGCTCAATTTAGCACATTCAAAATTTAAGACTCACTGCTTCGAAGTATGTTGATATTTAAGTGTAGAATAAATATAAATAAGCAACAAAAACAATACTAAGAAAAAACAACAACGAGATGAAAAAAAGAAAAAAACAAGAACAACAACAAAAACTAAAATAAACTTAACTTCAAATTACCTAAAGAGAATGGGGCTTAGTTCAATGTTTTTGTTAAATGTTGCAAGCAGATACCACACAGCATGTCCTTTTTAACTCATTTGTTTATGTTTTTGTTTTTATACTTAAACAGAATACATACAAATGTATTTGGAAAAACTATATACAATCATTTGTAAATATTTATATTTACATAACATGTATGTACGTACCGTGTATCCCCAGTAACGTGGTAGATTCTAGCAACGCTTTAATAGTAAAAGTGGTCTTGAAACAAAAACAACGAAAAAACAAACTAAATAAACAAAATTCCATATATCCACCCATTTTACTACTGCCGAAAAGAGAAAAATAAAAATAATAAAATAAAGTGAAATAGAAAGTAAAAAGATTTACATTGAAATCTCGTATTTATTCTAGTTGTTCCAGTGACACAGTAAAAATAAACAAATTGAAAAAGTTTAACTGCATAATTTTAGGGGCGTTAAAAGGATTTATTTTAATTCAACAAAAGAGAAAACATGTACAGTTCTCGTTAAAATTTTTATAAAAAGATCAATAAAAAATAAAGATATTTGTTGAAATGTTAGAAAAAATTCGATCAAATTGGAATTAAAAGTTAGTAACCCAAACCCAAAATTTTATTTTCGCATGCAAATTTGAAAAGCAATTGGAATTAGATATACTGGTATATAGGGTGGGAAATTTAAAATTCTTAATTTAAAACAAAAACGGTTTGAAATTTTGCCAAATTCTTTTTTTTTTTTTTGTCGAGAGAAGAGCAATTGTTCCGATTATAAATGGCATCACGAATGTTGGCATATTTTTTCTAGTTTGTAGGGATAACACTTTTTCATGGCGCCCCTCAGAAAATAATCCTACGGCGTCAAATCGCAGCTTCTTGGTGTCGAATTAACATCACCATTTCGGCGAAAAAAACGGCCATCAAGCGTTTGACGCAATAAATCGATTGTGGCATCAGATGTGTGGCAAGTTGCACCATTCCATTGAAACCAAGCATCGTTAACATCAATCGAATTACACAAGTATTGCCAGATTCGAAATAACCAATGTTTCAATTTTAACCGATGAAATACCCTATATTTCACCCACCTTTGAAACATGAATAATTTACCAATATTTTACTCAAGCAGACAAACTTTGAAAAATGATGTATTTACTTAAAATTAAGTAGTTGAAATATACTGGTGGACTGGCATTCTTAAGAGAAGACAATAATACTTTTTAATTTCAAAATAAAATAAAATTAAGAGCTTACAGAGCGTTGATCATAAAATATAAATTAAAACTTTGTTTGAAAAAAATTTAAGTTCAAAATAAGGCCATGCCCAAAATTTGGCAGTAAATGACACATGTAGACTTTCGTGCTCAAAATGGTTTAAATTGTTTTCAATTTCAAAAGCTAACCCCACATGAAATTTTGATTTCGGTGAAGCTTTTATTTCTTTATAATGCTTTGATCCTGTCAGTATGTGCAAAATATCGTGGAATTTAAATGACCTCACCTAGCTTGGTTGCAATAGTCGATATTTTTAATGTGGTTATCGCCCATTTTTTTCACAGTTCGTGGGATTTTCAATACTTCAATGCTAGAGTGGTAAACGCCATCGATTTTTTGAAATTACATACCATCCAGTACAAAATCGTCCATTGCAGGCTGAAAGATGACGGTTGGCATATGGCTAATACACAGAATAATTTTTAATATGAACCAATGACACTTGCGCACATAAACGTATACGAAACAGTCACTTCCTCCCGATGCAATGGCTTTAACACATGCATTTTATGATCCTCCCAACCAAATGTGCGACCATTTTCTTCTCGTAAACACCGACTGAAAAACAAATGTCTGAAGCTGAAGAAAATTTTGTTTGAGAACTCTGCATTGAAAGCGTGTAGCTCTAGCACCCAAATAGCATATTTGTGGCTTTGCATATCGTCAGGATTACGACCTAGCTTCTCACACCACTTATGTTGTGTGTGTTAATCCTTAATGTTTTTTAAGGATATTAATAAAAAATTAAACAATTTATAATTTTAAATTTATTGGGACACTTGTAAAAACACTAAGACCAAACCTTTCGAGTTAAAAGTAAACCGATCAAGATAGATGTTATAATTCAACTAATTTATTTCAATTTTTACTTAATCTAACTTATTCTATTTACTTAATCCTAACTGTACTATTCTATTCAGCAACTCCGTTGCCTACTTATTTACTATACTTATAATTTAATGACCTTGTAATTCATATGGTCATGAACCTTAACGTTACGTTATACTAGGGTGATACTTATTTATAGTTTTAAATTCATTATGTATTTTAATTCAATTATATATTATTAAGTATTAGTATTATATTATAGATATATATAATATATTAGATATTATTTATTATGTATATATTTATTGGTTGTTATGGCGCAACATTCCGGCCCCATTGAAGGACTGAGCTTCTTCAATCATTTGGAAGTGGAGCCAGTTTGTGGATTGGGCGCTTATAAACGCCGTTGCGCGTTGCGACCTCCGCCACTCTGACCTTGCCGTCTTCTCCTTCTATGACTTTGACGACTCTCCCGGTCAGCCACTGTTGAGGCGGGCAATTGTCCTCGTGGATGATCACGACCTGACCTAGTTTCAGGTTGGGCGATTCGTTGGACCACTTGGGTTTGCCTTGTAGACCCAGGACGTAGTCTCGTGACCAAGCCTGCCAAAACGTCTGCTTGAGACCACAGAGCAGTCGCCAACGCTTCCATAACTTGGGCTCGTTGAGTTTCCCTTCGCCTACGGATTCTAGCGGCAGCGAACGCAGACCCTCTCCTATTATTAGATGAGCTGGAGTTAGTGCTTCTCCGTCGTTGGGGTCTGGAGACAGCGGTGCAATGGGCCGACTGTTGAGCACCGCCTCTGTTTCTGCGAGCATCGTTTCCATTTCTTCTTGCGTCAGCGATGCGTTGCCCACTGCGCGCAGAAACAGGAACTTCGCCTGCTTGACGGCTGCTTCCCACAGCCCTCCGAAGTGCGGCGCCCGAGGTGGTATGAAGGTGAACTTCACCCCGGACGACGCTGCGTAAGATTCGAGGGCGGGTCGACTCCTGTCGAATGCTTGCTGCAGCTGTTTGAGAACGTTGCTGGCTCCCACGAAGTTCGTCGCGTTGTCGCATAGCACTTCCCTCGGAAGACCTCTTCTTGCAGCGAACCTTTTAAAAGATAAGAGAAAAGAATCAGTCGATAAATCAGACACTAACTCTAAATGCACAGCTTTTGATGTGAAACACACGAAGACCGCTATATACATTTTCAATGGTGGTCGACCTCGAATTTTCAATGAGACATTAACGGGACCACAAAAGTCAACGCCGACGATAAGAAATGGTCGGGTAGCTCTCACTCTATTGGTGGGTAAGTTTCCCATTATTTGGGACATAAGTCTTGGTTTATAGTGGAAACAGTGTACACACTTGCGAACAATTCTACTGCACTCCTCCTTGGCGTTAATTAGCCAGATTCTCTCTCTAGCGAGAGCAATGAGTGCCTTTGTGCCGGCATGGCAATTCTCGAAATGGAGATGTCGCAAATAGAGTGTAACAAAGTCATTTTGCTTCGGTAACAAAAGTGGGAATTTTGCATCATATGGCAAATTTGCATTAAGCAATCTCCCACCTACCCTTAATAGTGAAAATGTTCTCCCTTCCTCAGTGAAGGTATGAATGAAAGGTGTAAGCCTCTGTATATTTGACGGTAAGATCAGAGATTTCTGTAATTTAGAAATCTCCTCAGAAAAATTAGATTTCTGGATAACCTCTACGAGGCGATAAAATGACCATTTCATTTCCGTTGCAGTAGGTATGATACTTTGATTTAATTTTCGTTTCTTTAGATTATCAATGAATCTGAGTACGAAACATGTTACCCGCAGTAACTTCTTATATGAAGAGTATTTCGATATCATTTCCAGTAGACAGTTAGAAGTCCCCTCTACTGCAAGAAATACATTCACCTTTCTCGTTTCCAATAACTTCTGGTTCTCTGTTAATTCAAAATGTTCATTAACAGGCCATTTGGAACTGTCGTCTAGAAGAAATGACGGTCCTATAAACCATATTGAGTTTTTCAAATCTTTTACGTCGGATCCTCTTGACACAATGTCAGCTGGATTCTGCTTAGTAGGCACGTGGCGCCACGAAACTTGGTCCGACCACTCCTGAATCTCAGCGACTCTATTTGACACAAAAGTCGTCAAAGAGGATGGATGCGTTTTTATCCAATGCAGTACTATTTCGGAGTCCGTCCAGAAATAAACATCATCTATTTTAAAATTCATCATACGCTTAATTCTATTCCATAACTTAGCCAGCAGGTGTGCAGCACATAGCTCAAGTCTAGGAAGTGATTTAGACTTGAGAGGGGCAACTTTGGACTTAGCCGTAAGTAGTCTCGAGACGATCGTGTCCGTCTCGGAGCTTCGAATGTATATGCAACACCCATATGCTCGAATTGAAGCGTCAGAAAATCCATGAATCTGAATTCTCGATGTTGATGTGGTATGGACGAATCTTGGGATACTAATTGAATCAACTTCCATTAAATTAGCTTTGAAGTTTTCCCATGAAGTATTCAACCCCAAGGGAATTGATTCATCCCAGTCAAGCTTTTGAATCCAAAGCTCTTGCAACAGGATCTTTGATTTCGTAACAAGTGGGCATAACAGTCCGAGAGGATCGAATAATCGAGAAGACACCGATAATATGTTTCTCTTTGTGGCCTTCAAGTCCTGAAACTTATCCTCCAAATGAAATTTAAATAAATCATTCTTCGGAACCCAATGTATGCCCAATGCTTTCGCAGAGTCGGAATCGCTATGAATTAGTTTCTCTTTCTGTAGAGAATTCAAAAATTCAGGATGGTTAGAAAACCATTTGGTGAGATTGAAACCAGCCGAAGCCAAAATTTCAGTCACCTGATTTCGAATCAAAATTAATTCATCATAGCTTTCAGCTCCGGTAAGTAGGTCATCTACGTAGAAATCACTGCGAACAACTTTCGAACCGATAGGCAAAGTCTCTTTGTATATATCGCTTAAGTGAATCAGACATCTGATGGCTAAAAATGGTGCTGAAGCTGTACCATAAGTAACAGTGTTCAACCGAAAATGTCTCAATTCATCAGATGGATTCTGTCGCCAAAGGATTAATTGAAAATTCCTATCTTTGTCACCAATCATGACCTGACGATACATTTTTTCAATATCTGCAGTGATTACATATTTGTGGAATCGAAAACGGATTAATGTAGAATATAGTTCTTCTTGAACTGTAGGACCAACCATTAACAGTTCGTTAAGAGATACATGTGAAGAAGTTCTACATGAAGCGTCAAATACTACCCGAAGTTTGGTAGTTGTACTCTGAGGGCGTAAAACGCATTGATGTGGAATGAAGTAGTGGGGAGTATCAGGGAATTTGTCCAAAAGAGACATGTGACCCAAGTTGAAGTACTCCTTCATGAAATCATGATACATATGCCTCATAGTATCATCTTTGGAAAGTCTTCGTTCCAAAGAGAGAAATCGTCGCTTGGCAATTTCAAACGAAGATCCTAATAATTTAGGATCGGACTTGAAAGGTAAAGAAACCTCAAACCGTCCCGACGCAAGACGTCGTACTGTCGTCTTGAACTCGTTCTCACATTTCTTATGCTCCTCAGAGTAAATTTCAGTTGATTCGGTTGGAAGTTCTTCTAACTCCCAAAATTTCCGGACGATTGAATCAACATTGCTCTCGTCTTCAATTGAAGTATTTATATGAAATACTTTAGTGTTACAAGAGTCCTTTGAATGATTGTATCTTCCAGTAACAATCCAACCAAGAGAAGTCTTTTGAAGAACTGGAAGACTCGGGCCCAATTTGATTTGGCCAACACACATTAAGTCAAAGAAAGGACCTGCGCCAATTAACAAATCAATTTTTTGCGGCTTATAGAAGCAAGGGTCAGCTAATTCCACGTTTGACGGGATACTCAAACTAGCTATGTTAACCCTACGATCAGGTTGCAAGTTTGTAATTGATTTTAATACCCAAAACTTTGATGTAAATTGGGTAGAGTTGACACTCGAAGTAACAGTCAAATTGACGCGAGATTTTGATAATGAATTTGTTTCACCAATGCCATTTAAATTCAATCTGCCTCCTTCCTTTTTTAAACGTAGCAGTTGCGCTAGTTCCTCGGTTATTAAATTAGGTTGAGAACCGGAATCCAAAAGGGCTCTGGCTGGTATCAGTTGGCCAGAACTACTTCTTACTTTTACCACAGCCGTCGCTAGAATTATGCGTTCATCTGACGCTGAATAGTTAACAGAAGCGTGAGAAGTCGAAGGCTGTTCAGAGTAGTTTATCGAGGCATTATTAGAACTTGTATTATATCGGTGAAGTAATGAGTTATGTGCACCATTACATATCCGACACTTGGAAGATGGACACCTTGCAACTGTGTGTCCCTTTTTCAGACAGTTAATACATGCTGGCACGGATTTGATGAAGTCAAATCGTTTGACTATAGGTTCAGCAGTAAAGGAAGGGCAGTTGTTGATCATATGCTGCGTCGATTTGCAAAATAGGCATCTGTCAGCAGATTGTTTCGATTTGGTACAATTTAATGATGTTCGACTGGTTTTAAAATTAAAATGTTCATTTTTAGGTTTATTAACCCTCGGCCTTGAATTAGAAGACTCGTCAGCAGAGATATGCTGGTAACGTCTATTCAAGGCGGCTTCGCAATCCGACCACAATGGGAGCTTCTCGAAATCAAGCTGTTCTTCCCATTTTGATTTGGTGATTGGATCCACTTTCGACATCACTAAATGTATTAATATTGCATTAGTTATTTTCTTGTCATCACCAATTGACAACAACGAATCGTAAATGGCAGAAACAGTATCGATCATGCTTCGCAATGCAACAGCCGAAGGCTTGGTGATTTCGGGCAAATCGAAAAGTTTTGCAATATTATCGAAAAATATCAAGCATTCGTTATCGTAAACTTTTTTCAAGCTTGCCATTGCTTTGGGGTAATTCTCTTCGGAGATCTGAAAGGCCTTCACTGTACCCAAGGCCGATTCGGATAAGCATGAGATCAAGTGATTGAATTTCTCAATATCCGTCAAAGTCGGATCGTTGTGGACCAGGTTCTCAAATAGGCTCATAAAATTCTTATAATCAGCGTATTTACCACTGAATTTAGGGAGCTTCATATTTGGGAGTCTTGAATGGTGAGCCTGTACGCTAAACGAAGTTTCAGGCACATTCGATTGCCTATTCTTGGCCAACAGACTCATGAATAAACTCTTCGTGGTCACACAAAGATCTTCAAGCTCGGCCCTGTCGTCATTATCGGGATCCAAATTGTCCACTTCCGACTGAAGCTTCATCGCTTGGTCTATATATGATTTCAAAATATCCAATCGACATTCGAGCTCCATCGGATTAAAAGAAATAGTCTTCTCCACAATGGACTGTCGAATCCTGTCGATATTCTTAATGACCTTCGCTTTTTTCGCGAGTAATTTCTCCAAGCTTTCAGCTCTGGAGGGAGAATCTTGGCGTTTAGAGCCCCTACTAGTCATTATGATTGTTGTCTAAAAAAAATTCCTCAAAACAAGAATTAAAAATTGACCAAAGTAAATTATTGGTCGGACTATATTTAATAGTATTTACTTGTTTTGGACAATAGAATTTTATCGATATTATTCGGACACGCAATACCCGAAAGTTCCGATTCCAAAATTTCAGTGACTTTAATTGAGTCAAGATTAACTTACTTGATCTCAGAAAGTAAAAATCTTTACACACAGCCGTCGGTAAAAAAAATTATTTTAATTTACCGAGTAAAATCGCTTAATAATCGATTTGTAAACAATAAACAAAAATCAAATTTCAATATGAACACACAGCGTTATTAATAATAACAATGAAATAATAATTCGATGACCGAAATTTGTGTGAACAATTTTTATTGAAATTATTTGTTTTGATTTTTGTTCTAGTGTGACCACTGTACACAGCTGTAATGTGTAACTTATATACAAGCAGTATAGGAACGCGTGAAACGGAACACTGATCGAAACGAATTTACGAAAAATAAAAGGAAAGAAAAATGAACAAAAGTAACACGAATGGTACGCTGAATGTTCTCTCACAAATAATACAAACGAATTGTTAGTATAATTGCCAATCAAATCAAACACTCGCGAATTTAGTTCACAAAATAAGGGTGGGTTTATCAATTTATAAATAATAATATTCAGGGAAATATTTCGTATATTATAAATATATAAAATAATAAGAAAATATAATGTTCAAATTTTTAAAATGTGGAATATATTCTTGTGTTCTGCTGTTAAAGCGATTAGCAAATTTTTGTTCAATTTACAAAAATCTCTTAAATTCGATCAAATTACAAATTTAAGGAAAGAGAAACACAAATATATTGCACACTTTTTACCTCGAGAGAGTCTGAAGTACTCCCCTTATTTTTGTCCGACCGGCACAAGATGCAGTGACAACGAGGCATCTGTGTAAAATTCCTTTCCTGGAGTTATAGGATTTGGAGTCGTCCAACGATGTGATGGTTTTGCTTGTGTAGTATGATGATTTGTTCGGTGTATTCTTAATGTTGTGATATTTATGGCACTTTTGTGTTTGTATATCTTTGTACACTGTATTTATTTATTTTTTTTTTTTTCAATTTTATTTTGCTTTTCTTGTTCTATCTCTTTTTTTTTGTATGTTAATATGTTCTCACAGCACTAATATACCACTGTATATCTTGTTATTTTGTTATGTTTGTTTTTAATATATATATTTTTCTTTTTATGTTTCGTATTATTTGTTTTGATTCTTGTTATTTCTGTTTTTAATATTTTTCTGCTTTGTTTCGTTTCACCACACACTTTGTTTTTTTTTTTTTAAATTTTATATTATTTTTCTGCAATATATTTTGTATGTTTGTTCAATTTTTTTTTTTTATTTTATGTTTTATGTTGCATTTGTCTGTATCGTTTACTTTGGTTTTTTATTTTGTATTTTCTGTTTTTGTTTTACTAAGAAAATTTTTTGGTCTTATGTACTCAATTTTTATTTGTGGTTTTATATGTTAATTGTAAACCTTAATTAAATTATAAGGTTTTTTTTATAAATTTTAGTACACTTTTTTGTATGTCTAAAATTTATAACACTCGCGTAACTTTTTAATTAATTTATAAAAGGTTCGCGCGGATTTGGTCTTTTTTTTTTACTTTTAGAATAAATTGAAATAATTTATCAAATTTATTATTTTTGTCACTTATTTTCACAAGTCCCTGCTCGGGCGCCAAAATGTTAATCCTTAATGTTTTTTAAGGATATTAATAAAAAATTAAACAATTTATAATTTTAAATTTATTGGGACACTTGTAAAAACACTAAGACCAAACCTTTCGAGTTAAAAGTAAACCGATCAAGATAGATGTTATAATTCAACTAATTTATTTCAATTTTTACTTAATCTAACTTATTCTATTTACTTAATCCTAACTGTACTATTCTATTCAGCAACTCCGTTGCCTACTTATTTACTATACTTATAATTTAATGACCTTGTAATTCATATGGTCATGAACCTTAACGTTACGTTATACTAGGGTGATACTTATTTATAGTTTTAAATTCATTATGTATTTTAATTCAATTATATATTATTAAGTATTAGTATTATATTATAGATATATATATTATATTATATATTATTTATTATGTATATATTTATTGGTTGTTATGGCGCAACAGTGTGCGTTAATTTTATACATGAGTGACGGACCCACTAGTTTAATATCGACTCTGAAGGACAGATTTTTTTTTGACAAACTTTTCATGTCAATTTTATTTACTCTTGGAGGTGTTTTTGGCAGAAATAAGCGGACAGAATGTCGCCCAAGATATATTTTTCCATATTTCCTTCTGTTGGAAATATCTGACCTGGGGGTAGACGCGTGGCCACACGTCTCATAAGGCAACACTTTACCTACTAGAATGCGGCTACATCTAGAAATCATACAAAAATTCATGTAATTATTGACCCTCCTTCAATACATATCCATCGTTGGCGAGGACTAGACATTAGTTTACTTATTCTGTCAACTTTTCTATACGATTTTGTCAATGTTTTTTTGAAGGAATAAAATTTTCATCTCTAAACCATAAATTAAACAAATATTTTTAATGATTTTGACTTTCATTTGTTTTCATTTCTTATTTATTTTTTAATATGAAATAAATAAACAAACAAATAATTTATGTTTTAATATTCTATGTTATTATGTTATAAAAAGGCGGAATGAAAAAAAAAAATAAAATATAAAGAATGAAGTGAGTGTGAGCTTTAACACTTTTCCCCTATTAACGTGAACTCTCATCCACTCTCTCTATGGCTTTCCTTTATTTTTTAAAGTTTTGTTTTGATACGTAAGTTGGTGTTGAAGTATTAATTTGTTACACACATACACTTACAACCATTTGCGTTTGTGCTTTTTTGTTACATTGTTGATTCCTGTTACACACAGAGTTAAAGACAAACCTCTACTACGCTGCGTTGTGTGTGCGATAAAGAGAGCTTAAAAATTTTATACGTTATTAAACAATAAAAACAACAGCACCCAAACACACATACACATACATAATAACTGTACTTAATATAATGAGAAATATTAAATAAATATAGCCTTTTATTTACTTACCAGAGATCAGCAATGAGTATTCAAAAAGATGAGTAGAATCGATTAATACTCATAATTTCTGATACTTACACGCATTCATACTTTTCTTAATATTGTGGAACCTCTACTCATATTCAAAGTTTGAAGTATTCATCATACCCATACTTAACAATACGTATGATGTTGTTGATTTCGACTCTCCGTGACTCAACATTTACAAGAATCACAAAGTAAGTAAGTAAGTATGAACAATGCAATACCCACAGAAGGTTGTGTGTTTGGTTTGCTTGCTGCTCTCTCCTTTTTTGCTTAAGTGCCTTTTTTCTTTTTGTATAAGCAACAATAACTAAGACTGTAAATTTGGATGAATGATTCGAGTCACTCGAATTAATTATAAGTATTATAAGTATTTTTCTAAAGTTATGAATCTAAATGAGTAAACTTATGAATTAAACATATTTCGATTGGTATGAGTTTGATGTCAACGTTGTACGCATACTCATTGTAACCTGTACTTATAAATCAATTACAATATTTACACTCACACATAAATTGCTTATGCATGCAGACATTGTAGTGTTACGACACCCATTCCCAAAAATATTCACCCCTGGGCTTTGTTTTCTTTTGTTAATTGTTTAGTACCGTCTGTCATACAGTTTATAACTTTATTCAAGTTTTTCGAAATTTATTGCCTGCCTTTTTCTTATAAATTTATTAGATTTCTTTACTTTTTGTTGTTGTTGTATTTCAATTACTATTATTGTCATTGTCATGTTCTAATTGTATGCCGCATTTGTAAGATTTTTCTTTTTTTTTTGGCGGTTCATAATGTTTGCTGTGTATGACATTTAATGGCTAAATCACCCTTAAACCCTAAACATATTATGTAGAGTCCAAAAAAATCTAAAACTACCACCCAACAAAAGGCTGTAATAATAGTATGATAATAAGTTAATAAACTCCTTGTTTAACACCATGTAAATTTCTCTGCACAAACACTTAACAAATGTATGCATCGCATCATATCGCTTCTTTTGGCTGTGGCCCATTATGATTATGGCTTCGAAAACATTTGCCCACAAAATTGATTTTGCTTTTCTTCCCACTTATCCGTTAAAGGCATCAAACAAAGGACTTTATTAAACTGTTTAAACCATTTTAAAGGCCGCCAAAGATAATGGTTATGAGCTTTAAAAGCAAAATAGAAAAGAAAATATCAAAAACTGATTCAATGAGAAATTTATTCAGAAATTAAAGTTCTACTCTATGCATAATTCAGGACTCCATTATAATGGAACTAGCAACTGTACCCTAAATGCTACTGCATGGCCAGCCGAGGCAGCCATTTGAATGAAATTATTTTCCATTATTAACCGGAAGGATTGTACTTTCAAATAAAAAAAGAAATTTGAGAAAATATTCAGTAGTTTTTTTTAAAGCATTTTCAAAATAAAAAGTTATTTGGCGGACACTTTATCATACACCGGAAGCGATTATGAGTCATATGCTACGGCTGCAGTTCCTTAAGGTTCTGTTTAAAAACTTCTTTTACATACATACATACGTAATTGGTCATTACAATCCTTTTGTCTCTCTCACCTCATATGTTGTGTGAGTTAATTTTATACAAGGGCGGCAAGTCCTTTTGAGAAACTTTTCAAGACAATTTTACTTATACTCAGAGTTTTTGCCAAAAGGCGGCTGAGAATAAGTCACTGAAGAGAAAGTTTTTCAGACTTCGTTGTTCGAGATGTCTAAGGTGAGATTTGAACCAAGGCCTCACGTCTAAGGATCACATGATTATGTGTTGTAACTCCATACAACTTTGCATATTCTACGTTGATATAGAATTATTAAAGAATGCTTAAGGCGCTTTCATATGTGAGAAATATCTGCATATTTTTAAGATTCTTTACATTAATTTTTACCAGAAAGACACAGCCAATTTAGAAAAAAGTTTGCGTTACAAAATTCATCAAACCGTACGAGCATACATATATTAGCGGATTGTCAAAGGCAATTACATGCCTGGTGAATCTCAAAGCATTTAAATAGTTTTTCTCTCAGTTTTTTCGCAGGAAAATATGTCGCCTTTGATCAATGAGGTTACCTTCCAAAATGCATCAATACAAAATTTGTATGCAATTCTACCACTGTATATAAACTATGTAGATATGTAAAGATACCAAACAATGCATCAACTTTAAATCCGATGACTGCGTTAAAAATACGCATTGACGACGTTTTGAAATAGAAGACATCGTATATATTTTTTACAGCGGATTTTGAAACACGATACGATGTTCAAACACAAAGCAACTAACATTTTGGAAGGCAGCCTAACTTGTATATAATTAAAATTAATGGTTATTTAAAGCAATTGGTGCGCAAACATTCCTTGGATAATGGCAGGCAAAATTGGAGTATATAAATACATAAAAAAAATTTAAATTTAATTCCTATTAACAGCTATACTCGGAAAACGTCAAAAAAAGATATAATATAATAATACATGTTGAAAAAGCAGAAAATTAAATTCTAACAAAATCACGAAAAAAGAATAAACATTTATACAAAAAGGCTAAACTTTTACAGTTGACTTGAATTTGAATCATTAGTGAGAAATTATGTTTAAATTTGTTGACTAAAAATATGCAAGACATTACAATTAATTTTTAACCCCAAAAATTATGCTTTAATTTTCGAGTTTATTTTTTTGTTTGTTCTTTCAGTATTGTTGCCAGTAATTTATTTTTACTTTACGCGTGGTAGTTTTCTTTGCATATTTTTCGTATTAAATTCAGTGGCCTACTTTTAGGCTCTCAAAGAAAAAAATTTTATTAAACTAGTTTTTGTATTTTCAGAAGTATATTATCTTAGGAATTTATGCACAAAGCATTTTTAATTTTTAACACCTCTTCGTTTCTTGGGAATTTTGTATTTACAGTTCATGTTTAAACAGGAAATTACAAATTTGTTGTTTACAAATTAAACGCAAAATATAAAGTCTACTTTTCAGTAGCTGACAACAAGCCCAAATACACTATTTTAAAATTGTGTGCCAAAATATTTATTGTATACATATTGTGAATAAAACGAAGGCAATTTGTTATGCTATAGCTTTTAATTACAATAAATATTTGCAGAGGATTTTAAGCTTCAAACGAAAAAAATAGTTTAAACGTATACTAAAAGTGCCCTAAAGCATGCAAAAGTTTATTATGTATTTGATTATAGCGAATTAATGGGGGCTAGAAAATTTATTGTAATATTATTTACTCTCAGAATTTTTGACAGCATAATGCTTAATTTTTTTAAATATTAAAAGAGTTTTTGTACTTACAATTCATGTGCTATATCTCTTTTTTGCTTAAAGCTGCCACAAAATGAACCTAACTAGCTTGAAAAAAATGGAAAAAATTAAACTAAACTTTGAATTGTTTTAATTTTATTAACTACCAGTTTGAAAAATCATAAGTTATTAAAAATTATTTGAAAAATTTTAAATTTTTTCTATTGCAATTTTTTTTCTGAATTTTATGTACTTTAATAAATAAAACAAAGAAAAGAAAATTACGAAAAAATATCGTTACGAAAATGAAAAAATCTAGATACTGGTGTTTTGCTTTTACATCGCTTAACATTAAAATTATAAACAAAACCTACAAAAACAAAACAACGCAGTAAACAAACCTGTTTACAAATTATCGTACTGCTTAATATAACAACAAACACCAGAAAAAAAAGATGATAAACAAGTAAACAAAAATCCAATGTAAACAACGATGTTTACATCAATAGAGCTTTTGAGAAGGAGAAGTCACGAACATTCGCCTTCAAAAACATTCATCAGACTGTTTACCCTGCCATATAAAACGGAAACCAAAGCAGGCGAGGGAGTTAATGAAGTTTAGTCACCCTTGTGTGAAGACGCGTTGTTTTTGAAGAGAGTAATCGTGGTTTGAAGATCTCCGTTGCAAAGATCTGCTGAACAATTGACTAGTAATTGTTATTGTGACAAAGAAAATTTATCGTTGTTATTTCATTAAAACTAAACACGAATTTTTTTTTATATTTTATTTGCAATCTACGAGCTCTTATTTTAAAGGTTTTTAAAAAGAAAAAACGTAACAATATTTTCCTGTTGACATGTTTTTGTTGAGATAGATAATTTCCTCATGATGCCATAGTCACAAAAAAATTCTCATATAGACCCAGTTGGAGCGCTTTCAACACGCAATGAGTTACAACTAAAAATCATAGACAAAATTTTGACATTGGTATGTGATTAAAGCGCATAAAGAAATATACTTATAAAGCTCCAGCACTTCACATTAAAGATGACGATATTATCACTGTGTCACAGATCGGCAAAGCTAGAATGAAGTCGATTGAGATTACCTATAGCATCCTAATTACCATTACGACCACAAAACAATCGTGTTAGGAGCGGGTATAATCTATGTTTACTACTCAACATCATGAGTTCTTCACGCTCATGTTCACACCATTATATTTATTTTTTCTTGATGTGAAAAAGCATTTTTCACCTCACTTTTTCTCCAAATGTCTCCTGTTCGTTACATGTTACCACAGGCAACTATGTTTCCG
The DNA here is from genome assembly GCA_932273835.1 of Sarcophaga variegata. Taxonomy (NCBI): domain Eukaryota; kingdom Metazoa; phylum Arthropoda; class Insecta; order Diptera; family Sarcophagidae; genus Sarcophaga; species Sarcophaga variegata. The sequence continues at coordinate 89,944,644 of OW026360.1, read as the reverse complement.
AAACTGAAGTATAGTAGTAGTAGACGTTGCGACACTTCTGGCTATATCACCTTTTTCTAGTACTTGGGTTTTGAGAACTACGTACATATTTTGCAATATATCTACTCAGTTAGCAATATTTGCCATTTATATTATTTTAATTGTAGGCCGAGCACTTTGAAGATTAAGGCGAAAAGGCGTAATATGAATGACTCACTCATATCCGACATACTATTATGGTCGGATGAATGGAGTCGATTTCTATGAGTGAAAGAACCATTGTTGTTTATTGGCACACAAGGGCAGCAACAATATTGCATCATCTGTATCTATGTATGTGTGGTGTAAATATTAGGGAGTCCAAAACTCTTAATGTTCTGGGCAAGAAAATCCGGCTACGTTAGCCGGAATCAGCATATTTTGCAAGTGCCGAAAGAAGCATTCCAGTACCTCGGTTTCCTAAGACGGTGGAAGAAATATTTCCTTTCACATGTTCTTCTTACTACTTACATGACTTATATCCGAACAAGATTTCAATACAACTGTCATGTATGGGTCGGTGCCTCGAGGTCTAGTTTGAGGGTTCTCGACCACGTACAGGAGAGGGTGAAAGTGTTCATTAATGATGGTATGGTATACAACTCTATTGATTCATTGGAGCATCGTCGTTTGTGGTCGATTGGCCAGTGGATCGAACACTGCATTACAAACAAACTTCGTTTTTTAGCCGTGTGTGGAAATAACTTCCTTCATAGGTCTTTTCTGTCAGTACTGATATAGCGAGATTCATATGTTATGTCTGCAAACGCTACTCCCTTTTTCCTCCTTCCCATAACGTATTTTCTTAGTTCCAAGAAAATGCACTGTATGAGTTGGTCGTAGAAAACAAAATGAATTAGTTCAGCGGAGTAGCCAGCGGCAACTTATTGTCCGCGAAGATTTTGGGTGACAAGGTAATCTGAATCAATATCAGTAGCATCGAGTTAACGTCTAACGCTCTGGAGTTCCGCCTTTCATCAGTAATAATGTAAAAGATATGAGTCTTTGTTACGTGATCAACGTCACTTTGGGAAAATGGAGTTATTGAAATTTGATGTACACTCAGGTCCATGCAGTGATTAATTCCTGATCCTGACGATGTTTGATAGCATAGCTTGTATGTCGATTAGAATTTTTTTTATTTTTGTTTTATCCTTTTACTCAAAAGAAATTTGTAATCCAACAATATACAAATAATCGGCCATTAAGCGCCTTTAAAGGCCCTTGCTAGGCTATGTAACAAAACACTTTTTCTTTAAAGCTTACAATTGAGTATGATTATATAAAATAGTGTACTTCACTTGATATTAATTTCCATTTTTATTGAACAATATTGTCATTTATTTTCCAGCTTTATTCATCCTCCATATCTCTTCCTTAGTTACCGTTATTCCTGGAACTGCTTATCTTTGTAACACTGTGATGGTATGTCAGTGCATTTCCCTCAGGACTTAATACAAATTTTTGTTTATTATACTCATCCTAGCAACTTCGGTTATTTCTTTTCATACAGCCAGTGAGTATCTGCCTGGGAGTCCTTTCCTTTGCATGTCTGGATGAATGCTTAATAAAGATGAGTTCATAGGACATTTTGTTTTCATTTTTACTTTTCCTGTATTTTTTATTTTTTATTTTTTGTCTTTTTTCTCTTTTTTTTTTGTTGTTGCTGTTGTTTACAGTTATTGACACAAATATTATTTATATTATATTGACAGTATTAAACACATAGAGGCTGCGAAGGGAAGGGAATAATACAATATATATCCAGGTTAATAAGGCTTTCGTAAATTAAGTATGAGGTTTTCATAAGACTCTTAGGAAATGGAAAATTTTCTACTGTCTGGTATAGTGTTTGGTTGTTTTTGTAAATAAGAAAGAAAGATAAACAAAATTATGTATTAAGTTTCGTTGAATATTAATTTAATTATAATTTAATTTATAAGAAATATCCTGCCGATAAATGATTACATTTATGATTATAAACCAATATTTAGCGGAATAATTTTTATTTTTGTTTTAATTTGCATAATTGTTTGTATTCAAGTCCACTTACATAAATAAGACATTCGAAAAACACATTTCCTTGCTTGACATCAAACTTATTAGAGGAACGTAGTGTTAAAATATTAACATAATTTATATGCCAGTAACAAAAACCGGAGAAGTCAATTGCCAGACAATGAATAACAGAAACAAGCAATTAAGGATAATGTAATCAACTATAAAAAATAAAAAATATACAGTAGATTTGGTTTTAATTTAAAGTAAAATGTTATTAAATTCAAGTATTTATAACATTTTAATCAATATAACACACGGAGCATAACGAACATTTAGAATATTTTCAAATCCATTCCTTAGGATTCGTGCATACATACATATGTAATTGGTCATCACAACCCTTCAATCAGCATTACGAACTAGCTTTTCATATCACTTATGTTGCGGGTGTTAATTTTATATATGATTGGCGGTAACTGCAGTTTAAAGTTGACTCCGAACGCCAGATTTTTGAGAAACTTTTCGAGGAAATTTTATTTACTCTCAGAGTTCTTCCAAGAAATCTACTGAGATTAAGTCACCGAAGAAATATTTCTTTCATACTTCGTTTTGTTGGAGATGTATTACCTGATTTTTAAACGGTAGCCTCACGTCTAATAACAACACAACACACTACCTTCTAGACTAGAGCGACTTCTAGGATTCGTACTCTTAAACAGGGATAATCTATTAATTTTCGTAAGAGCTATTTTTCATTTTTATGGCGTATTTTTATAAGCGCGTACAATATTTCTAAAACAAACTAACATTCATTCATAAAAATATTACGCACACTTATAATAATATAAATTATAATAAATTAATATATAATTTTATAAATTATGAACAAAATCCCCTGAAGGAAAAACTAAAAAATTTTAGACCACATGTGCCTGCAATTCAATGTAGGTAAGCCAAATGGAAAGCAAAGGAAAATAATTAAAACTAACTAAAACAGTATTAAGGAAAATAAAACATGAAGAGCAACACACTGACATATGTAAGGGTCACTCAAGTGACCAGGCCTTAACTATGGAAAACAATGAAGCAGAGGAAAAAGAAGTAAGAGGCTTTTAAATCATGTCTTTAAATAAATTAAAAACATATTTCTAAAACTGTATGCAATAAATAAATGCTCTTTAATAGTCCAAACCCAACCAGTCCCAACAAACCCTTGTTATGACTCATTCAAAATCTACGAAAACATATTGCTGCCATTGCCTCGCCAATCTCATAAGCTTACCCGAAACGTATTTAAATTTTAAAACTATTTTTTGACCATTAAAGCATTTTAAGCCATATGTTTAATGGTTTATGGCTCCTATTTTTTTTTTAAATTTCCTTTTAACTTTCTTTCTCCCTTTTTACTTTTTAGTTGTTTGAGCATTTTTCCATATTGTACACTGGAGAACAACTTTTAATCCGATTAGTGTTTGATAATTGTGTTCGCATGCAAACACTATACGCTAAAGAGATTTTATCCGATTTTAAATCGTTTCTTTCCTTCGAATAGAATATATGAATTTTAACTGTGATGTTTTCAAAATATAAAGTTGTTAAATCAAATATTTAAGTGTATATGCCAATAAATGCTGGTAATACGCGAAAGAGCTTGCAATTACAATAATACTGTTACGTTTTTATCTTTTAAAAAAGTTTAAAGTATGAGCTCGTAGATTGCAAATAAAATAAATATAATTTTGTGTTTAGTTTTAATTAAATTCTTTATTATTCGTACAATTCTGTGTGCCACTGTTCACAACATGATGTAAACAACAGCAATTGCTTTGTTTGTTATTCCTCTTTGCATTCTTTTGAATACACAATAACAAATCACTAGATAATTGTTCAACAGATCTTTGTAGCGCAGATCTTCAAACCACGATTTTTCTCTTCAAACACACCTCGTATTCACACAATACTGACTGAACTTTTACTGACTCGTTGCCTGCTGTGCCTTGCTTTTTATATGGCAATGTAAACAGTCTGATGAATGTTCTTTTTTTTATTATAATTTTTTATTTGCAATCTATTTTACAATAATAAGCAAATTTGATCATAAGTAAATATTAACAGAATCTGTTGAATCCCATCAGAAACAATAATATAAAATATTTATATAAGAACAATATAAATAGTTTTAACAGTACAGGAGAATTTAGAAAAATTTATAGAAATATGTATACTATGAAAATAAGAGATCTACAGAACAAAGATTTGACTAATATAAAAAGAAAAGGTGATTTAATTAAGCATATGTTATAGAAATGGTAGATCTAATATATAATTTCCTTTAAGTCTACGGGTCTCATCTGTCTCATCGAGAAGTGCGATTGCCAAAACATTAGAATGATTACTAAGTCTATTTAAATAATTATTACAAAATTTTTTGATTTCAGATTTCACAAATGGTATTTGAAGATCATTATGTAAAGTGTTATTTGTGACATAGTACGGAGCGTTTGTAATTGATCTGAGGGCTTTTGACTGGAATCTTTGTAGTATTTCTATATTAGAATTACTTGCAGTTCCCCATAACTCTATTCCGTAGGTCCAAATTGGTTTTAAAATAGTTTTCAGAAGCAGCGCTTTGTTTTCCAGAGAAAGCTGAGATTTCCGTCCTAATAGCCAGTACATTTGTTTAAATTTAGCATCGAGTTGTGTTCTTTTGGCCGTAATGTGATTACTCCATGTGAGTCGTCTATCCAGATGAAGCCCAAGATATTTGACTTCATTTTTACTAGGAATTTCGATACCATTTAAAAACACAGGAGGACAGGTCTGTTTCCTTACTGTAAATGTGATATGATAAGATTTTTGTGTGTTGACAACAATATTCCATTTATTAAGCCAAGATTGAAGGATATCTAGTTGTATTTGTAGTCTACTTGAAGCTTCGGACGCTATTAAATGTGATGATAAAAACGCTGTGTCATCAGCGTATGTTGCTATTGTTACATCTTCTGTAAATGGCATATCATATGTAAAAATGTTATATAAAACAGGACCAAGAACGCTGCCCTGAGGAATACCGGCTTCAATTTGATGCATTTGGGACATATTGCTGTTAATTTTGACGTAAAAATATCGATTACTCAAATACGATAAGAAAAACGTATAAAATGGGGCAGGGAAGAGCAGCTTTAACTTATACAACAACCCTGCATGCCAGACTTTATCGAATGCCTGTTGTATATCTAAAAATACAGCGGAACAGTATTTCTTCTTTTCAAGAGCATCAGATATAACTTTACAAATACGGTGGCATTGTTCAGGAGTACCATGCTTTAGTCGAAAGCCAAATTGATGATCAGGAATTATCTTGTTTTTTTCCAGAACAGGTAGTAAGCGATTTAGTAGGAGCCTTTCAAATATTTTTGAAAATATAGGCAGTAGGCTAATTGGCCTATAGGAAGATATATTATTTACTGCCTTGCCTGGTTTCAAAACCATTATTATCTCAGCAACTTTCCATTGGGATGGAAAATGCTGCAATCTTAATATTGCGTTAAATATTAATGTCAGGAAAACTATTCATTTTTCTTGGTAAGTATTTGATAGCAGTTGCATCTATTTTATCATAACCTGGGCTCTTTTTGTTGTTCAACACCATTACATCCGCTTTGGTTTCATTTGGAGATATACTTTTTAATGGGAAATCCATTTGGCACGCCACATCTAAAAAATTTAGAATGCTATAATCATCTACATTGATGGAGTTTGGTTTAAACGTTTGCTTCAAATGATCTGCAAAGGCTACAGATTTCGCCACGTCATTTCTACACCATATGCCAAGCTCATTTTTGATCGGAACGTTACTTTTTGCAGGACGTTTTAGATATTTGGTAGCATTATACAGCTCAAATTCTTTGTTTTAATTATGTGGCTTTAAATTTTTTAAAAACTGACCAATATTTTCATTTCTTTCCTTCGCCAAGAATTCTGAGCACAGTTTAATAGCCAGATTCCAATTTGTTTTGTCAGTTGGATTTCTTGTACGATGCCAAATTTTTCTCAACCGCCTCGATTGTCTTATCAGTTCCCTTGCTGTTGCTGAAGCTCGAACTTTAGATCCCATATTCTGAGAAAACCGCAAAGTGGGAGTAGATAAAACAGCAGCTTCGTGTATGGAGGAAGTAAGTATTTCGACTGCGTCATCCAAATCATTCCCATATTTGATCGCCATGTTGAGGCTTAGATTATTTTCTATTAGCCGACTATATTCATCCAAATTAGTATGTCTCTTAATTAATTTAATCTTATTTGGAACTATCTTTACGTTGGCATTGTAGTTGACAATGAGTGGAGTGTGATCGGAACTAAGACTATCATCGTTTAAAATATCAAGAGAGTACCTGGAAATATCATCATAAACTACGAAATCAAGTAGATCCGGAATTTTGGTGGGGTCTGAGGGCCAATAAGTTGGACTATTTCCTGATAAGGTTTTAAGGTTGTTTCGTAAAATACAATCATATAGATTTTTACCTTTAGGATTAATTAGTCTAGAGCCCCACCAGGGATGTTTAGCATTGAAATCCCCGGCAACTATGAAACAATGTCCTAAACTGTTGAAAAAACTTTCGTAATCGACAGATTTTACGCTATGCCTAGGTGGAAAATATATCGAATAAATATTTATAGGTCTACTGTTGCAGACTATTTTTACACCAGCGGCTTGCAAAAAGTTTTTAAAGGTTTCTACAGCAACTTCGTAATGAATAGTCGATTTTATAAATAAGCCAGCTCCAGTATGAGATTTGTTATCAGGGTGGTTGGTGAAAACAAAATCGTATCCTTTAATTCTAACGTAAGATCTGTCAGTTAAATGCGTTTCAGATATAAGAAAAATGTCAATGTGTTTAGACTTCATAACAAATTCAATTTCGTTTAGTTTATTTATAATTCCATTTGCATTCCATACAGCTAATCTCAGGTTTACTTGCATAATTTGTTTATAAGGAGTGACATCATGTTCATTAGCGTATTGGTTAATTCGATTTGCTTATTTAAAAGATTTTCTATGTTTTTAAAAATACTGTTGTTTACATTCTGACTACCAACATTTGCATATGTTTCACCAGGTGTAAAATTATTTGGATTGGTATAAGTCCTACCTTGTGACTGTTTATAGTTTGGGTGTAAGCTAGGAAAGTCATTCTCGTTAAATGAAAATTTGTTATTTACAACTGGCCGCCTATCAGCTAACCTCTTCTTTAAAAGCTTTTGGTAAATTTCGCACCCTCTATAGCTAGCAGTATGTTGCTGTAAACAGTGAACGCATCTGGGAGGGGTTTCAGCTTCCTTAGGGCAATCGGACGAAGGATGTCCAAGCCCACATTTGACACATATGAACGGCCTTTTACAATATGATTTCGTGTGCCCATACTGCTGGCAGCGGTGACATTGGACAATTTCGTTAGTACTTTTAGGAGGTTCAATTTGTACGGCGCATCGGTTAATTTCCCGTATTTCAAATACTTTTTTATTATTTGGGCTCGGATCGATATCCACGTAAAACATTGGTAAGGGATTTTTAGAGATTTTGCTTTTTACGTTAGTAACAAATCTTACAGCAAGACCTTTAAGTAGAAGGTCGGCTTTTATATCCTCTACATTAGTAGTATGATGCAGACCCTTGATGACGAATCTGTAAGCGCGATCACTCTTTAACTGGTAAGTATGGTAACTTAATTTGTTGGAGTCAGAATATTTGGTTAACTTCCGATACGCGTCAACCGACTTTATATTAAGTTTAATCTGACCGTCATTTAAACTTTTATAATTAAACTCATTACCAGAAATCACACTACAAATGCATTTTATCATTTAATTTATATTTGTTACATTATTTACAAACATAGGTGGCGGTTTAATAATTTTCTCATTTTGCATATTATCATCATCATTATCATTTTCTTCATCATCTGCAAGAGTAGCAAATTTATTTACATTCGAAGAACCAGGCTCATCAAATCTCTTATGCCTTTTTTCAATATTTGTTGGTTTTAAAATTTTTTTTCGTTTTGATATTACATTTTGCCAGTTAAGCAAATTACCATCACTTGAACTGGAATCATCATCACTATTTGTTTTCATTCTTAATCCCTAATAAGGTATAGGGATTAAGAAACTTGCTCGACCAGTTAGTGTATTTGTTTTTTCATTTAATCTTCTTTCTTGTTTGTTTTTAGCTAATTGTTCACAAATTGTTTTTAATTATCAAACTGTTCTTTTTTATTTAGTAAATTGTTTGTATATTTTAGAATTTTTTTTTTTTGAGTTATTTTTTATTTCGTTTGGTTTTCAAAACACTAAAGTTGCAGAAGACTTCTGTTCACTTTGAATGCACCAATGATGAATGTTCTTGAAGTCAAATATTCGTGGCATCGTCTTCTCGAGATCTCTATAAACGTTGATCGTTGTTTCATTATAGTTGTTTGTGCATTTTGTTTACGTTTATTCTCGCAGTGTTTGCTGTTGTATTTTAAGTTTTTTATACTGGTATTTGTTTGTATATTTTTTCTGTACTTATTTATCATGTGAACAAGTTCATTGTTTTTGTTTTTGCAGCTTTTTTATAATTTTAATGTTAAACGATTTAAAAGCAAAACACCAGTATGTAGATATTTCCTTTTCGTAACAATACCATACGCCTCTTTAAACTGTTTTATAGGTTTTATGGTGTTAAAAGGTCTGTTTGGCAAAGCTATCAAATTTTAAATATTTTGAAGCGTTTACCGTTTACGAATATGGCTCGCTTAATAACTGACAAACGCGTAAAAATAGTCAAAACTATTACAAAAGTAGTGATTCAAAGGTAACAATTTTTCTGACAATATGGTGTAGTTATGGTCGTCATAGTGGCGGCGTGGTGTATTGATCGAAACAGCTAGTCTGCAAATGGAAAAGCCCAGGTTTGAATACCAATGAAAGATAAAAAAGAAAAACTCAGATTCGAATTCCAATGGAATATAATAAAAAAAAACGTTTATTATGGTTTTGGAATTTCAAATGAAGTGGCTTTATCAGCCTCCAAAACAATTCGTCTAAGAAGCCACCTCACCTACAAATGGAAAAAGGATAACAACACAGGAAGGTCAGGCAGTGTGGCCACCTAGCAGGAAAAGAGATAGGTATCAAAAATCCAGTACACCAAATACTCGTACTTGTTCCTAGGCAACGATAGGTGGCATTATCGTAGGACGTGCTACAGCAGAAAAACAAACTGAGAAAGAAAATGAAACAAGGCAAATATGGTTTGGGGAACAATATGCACTCAACAGTGGTAATGGAAAAAATGATCGTAATTGTGTAGTGTGTTGACAAGTTTATAAGGAGATTTGAAGAAGAAAAATCGCTTTGTTGATTCCATGCTGTCGTCAGCATTTTGGCCTATCTTACGTCTTATCGTAACATGGCTTGCATTTGAAACTCTAACCCTATAGAGTGTAACTACCTCAACAATTGAAGTACAGTGACCAACACCGCATGTGATTGTGAAAAACCGTTGCATTCTAAAAAATTATTGCTGGTATGCTGCAGGAGTCAGTTTAATAACGTTTCAAAATTATGATTTACTTTTAACAGGATAGTGCCACGAGCCACACAGAACTTCCGATTTTGGATTTATTTTATAAGAACTTGACAGACCAAGAACATATGGTTTTTATTTATTTGTGGGGCCAAGTAAAAAAACATTTCGATTATTATACCTTAAAGTTGGAGTATTTAAAAGAAATATTTTTTCATATTTCGATTTGTTCGAGATATCTGACCTGGGGTTTGAACCCCGGCCTCATTTCTAATAAGCCAACACACTCCCTACTAGGCTACTGCCTACATGGCTTGCTAAACTTTATTGAACAGCAATGTTAAGTCTATTTTTACATACTCAGCTTTCAAACCATAGCTATCGTTATCAATAGAGTTCATGCAGCTAAATACATACCCGATAGTCTGCTTTAAAAGTCTTCGAAAATCGTTTTTATTTATATTAACTTGCAAGATGTCTTATCCTTCGTTTGTGACCACACATATCCATTTAAATAAAAATGACTTTGCAATTGCGATCTAAAATTGAGGCTCTCAAAACCATATTTGACCAAAGCAAAAGCGTAAGACAATAACAATTTTATGTGCGTCATTAGATTTTATTTCGATTACATCAATTACCCCAAAAAAAACGAACCCAGACTGGAAGGATCTTTCCCAAAAATAATAAAAAAAAGTTCGAAAGAAATAGGAAACAAAAACTAGATTACGAATATAAATGTTGGCAATTACAAGCTAATAATTCTGTTTACCCAGAATAGCTTTAAGAGTTTATTCACCAGAGCCATTAACGAAAAGGGAACGTAATGAGACTGCAGTGAGAGCAAATGAATGAAAGGAAAAAAAATTTACCAAATTTAAAATATTAGAAAAGTTAACGATTCTAAATAAATATGAATAAATTCTCCATAAACGGGACACCTATTACTGAAACTCAACTGAATTGAAATCAACAAAATAGTCCATAAAAAGGTAGTGGAAAAAAGAGAGGAGAATTAATCACAGCGATTTTCTTTTCGCATTTTCATGAAGCCTCGGATTTAAAGATTATTTTCCCGTGTTTTATTCTTCTCAACATGTTCACCGGTTTTATTTTAAAATAAATGGCCATCACTTAAATCAACATTCATCTGTTTTTTTTTTTGTTCCGTTTTCCTCTGGCATATTTCTTTTTATTGGCTTCCAGGCAGAAACGTGAAATTCACAGCCAATAGCTGGCTAGTTGTGGTGGATGAATGTGATAGCTATCGGTTTGAATTTGACCCATCTGTTATTTCGAATCTGGCAATATTTATGTCATTCTATTCTGTCACAAAATTCAGTACATTGTTACGAATGTTGTTTACATTTATAGAGATTTCGAGAAGGCGAAGTCATGAACATTCGCCTTCAAGAACATTCATCAGACTGTTTACTTTTCCATATAAAAGGCAAGGCAAAGCAAAGCAGGGAGTGAGTTAGTGAAGTTTTGTCAGTCTTGTGTGAAGACGCGGTGTTTGAAGAGTGTAATCGTGGTTTGAACATCTTCCTTTACAAAGATCTGTCGAATAATTGTATAGTAATAGTTATTGTTTATGCAAAGGGTGTAAACAGAGGAATAAGAAAGAAAAGCAATTGTTGTTGTTCACATCACATTTAGAAAAGTGTCACACAAAGTTGTGCGATTAATAAAGAAATTCAATTAAAACTAAACACAAATTTATTTTTATTTTATTTGCAATCTACGAGGTTATATTTTAAAAGGTAAAAACGTAACAATATTATCTCCACTGAACGCAATGAATCGATTTACACTTGAGCAATGTTGGGATTTATTGGGCCAACGAGAAACTGCCGATGGCGCCTATTTTGCCCAAAAAATTATCTTTTCGGATTACCTCATTTTCATCTTGGTGGGTATGTTAATAAGCAAAATTGCCGTATTTGGGGCTTAGAAGACCCAGACGTGATATTACAGAAGCCAATGTACCCATTACGAGTAACTGTTTGGTTCGGCTTGTAGAGCGCAGGCATTATTGGCCCATATTTCTTTGAAACTGAGGACGGCGCAACCAATACGGTCGATGGAGATACCTATTGCACCATGACTACCGTTTATTTGTGCGCTCTTCTCAACATCTTCTTTGATGTGGACGATGTTTGGTTTCAACAGAATGGTGCCACTTTCCACACATCTCATGCCACAATCGATTTATTGCGCCAAACGTTTGATTGCCGTTTAATTAGTCGAAATAGTGATGTCAATTGGCCACCAAGAAGCTGCGTTTTGAAGTTGTTGGACTATTTCCTGCGGAGCGAAGCTAAAGAAAACTGTTATGTCGTCAAACCAGAGGCAATTGAGCATTTGAAGGGCAAAATTCGTGGTGCCATTGCAAGGATGCGACTCCATACACTCGAAAAAGCGCACGAAAATTGGTTCGATCGAATGAAGTACTGTGAGGCCAGTCAAGGCAGCCATATGAATGGTATAATATTCCATTTCTAACCGGAACAAATTCTCTTCAAAAAAAAAAAAAATAAATAAATTTGGCGAAACTGCAAACCGGTATTGATTTTTTGCATTTTTAAATTTAAACTTTTAAATGGAGCACCTTATACAACAATAATGCCATTTTAGCCAGTTTTTTTTAAACATTGACATTCACCGTGAATAATTGCATTGGAGTTTGAGTACTGAGTGCCTAAGCCTTGATATTCCTTTAATTCTCATTATTTTGTTGCCATTCTTTTGTCTGCATTGATAAATTAAAAATATATTTTGCACAATAAAATCAAAACGTTTCTCTTTTCTTTATTTTTTCCTGTAATCCCTACTAAAACCAGATGGCTTTCAATATCATTCTCTTTAGTCTGTTGGAATAATTTATTGTGCTAGTCTTTGCAGGATTTAAAGAAAATATTTTAAAATAATCCGCTAAGAAATATTTCGCAATAAAAAACTAAATTTAGAAGAGAGCGCATGGCAATTATAGTAGACAAATGCTTGTAAAGCGGTAGAAATTTTTAATCAGGGACTGCTTCAATTATAATCTACTCTTATCAATATAAGGGGGAGAATTCTTAATACTACCAAAGCTTTTAATAAATAAAATGATACGATATTAGCGTATAAGAACAGAGATATCGTCGGAAATTGCATTGCTGATGACCTTGGTCTTTACAGGGCATAGGTATAGTTGGATATTTTTCCACTCATTTTACGAAGAGGTTCAATCTCTTTGGCAACAGGAAGTTACGTGCAATATTGCCGGACTCTGTTGGACACGTATGGACAAGTAGGAGACTGTCTCACTTCTTTCCTTAAGTCATATGGCCATTCGGAATCCCAACTAATGACTTCTGAAGGAAGTGTGTGAAGGAGGACGAGACTGTCTTTCCCCACATGTAACAGTGCTCTGCCCAAGTCATAAAGAAACGGAGGTATCTGACCTGTCATTTTCTGACATCGTCGACCGAAGCCTGTAATATAAAGATTGCTGCAATAACGATATTTATTTTGGACTCGGGATGATTTTCTCTAGATAATAGTTGACCTCCGGGTAGACTAAGTCGGACCCCTTCACTCGACGGGGTTCGCCATCTAATCTAACTTAACCTAGCATATAAAAATCAACCACCATATGCTGAGAAGAAAATTAGGAAAGAATTCTGCTTATCACAGTGCAGAAATCAATGTTGTCAGTTTTTTTCACCAAAATTGTTTAGATCGGTCGGTTCTTCTGCTACGACAAGGAAGTCATTTATGCAATATTTCCAACAAATTTTTAAGTTGCTTTTAATAACGGGTGTTTTTTTTTTGATATTTTGTTCTTCAGTCTAACAAAGATATTCGTGACGTGCGGCAATAACCAAGATATTCAGTAAGGTTTGCAATTTCTCAATAAATAGACTAACAGCACTTTCAATACACTTTAGTTAGGATAACAACCTAGCTCTTCACACTACCCATGTTGTGTGTGTAAATTTGATATACTTATGGTCCTACCTACAGTTTAACCGCGACTCCGAACAACAGATTTGTCCAACTTTTCAAGGTGATTTTATTTACTCACAAAGTTTTTGCCAGCAGACTACTGACAGGAAGTCGTCTAAAGAAATGTTTCTTCATTTTTCGTTTTCTGCGAAATATCGGAGTTTGAATCGGGTTTGAACCACGGGGGCGTGACTTTAACTTACAAATCATTGAACTTTATCACCAAAGCACAAATGCTGAATATGTGAGAAATGTGCTTTCCATCGACAATTTATAGTTAGTCGAGGCAGTTTAGACAAAAAAACTTTTGTTCTCCCTTCTACAGAATCTTCTGTCGTTATTTTAAACGCATTTTAATCACCTATTTTAGCTTAAGGCAATACAAAGGGGATTAATGTTTGAAACTGGCAAATTGGTGCTTTCCAACAGTTGTGCTACTTTATACACTCATAAATTCTGGCAAGGCAATATAACATCACTAGCCATCTAATTTAGAATATATAAATGTCATAAAGAATCCTTCTGAGGTCACTCAAACTACTTGACCGTCTGTAAGAATTAATATTGAATCCTCAGAGATTCCTAATGCAGTATATAGTATAATATATTGCAGACACTTTGATTTAGAAGATATTATAACCATGAGCCGATAGTAAAACTCTATTTGATTCGTCTTCCCTCTCATAGTGCCTTGCGCGAGCGATGGTTGTTAATTTGGTCGGTGAACCTATTTTTAAAGTTGCATGTTAAGTGATATTCCCTTTAATTAAATTTTTTTGAAATACAGTCACACCGCAGTCTTGTAGGTAGCGAACTGTCTTATGAGACGGGAGCCTGTAGTTGAAATCCCAGGTCACATATCTCAAACAAAACGAGATATGAAAATATTATTTCTTTAGACTTCTTCTGGCAAAAATTCTGAAAGAAGTTCATGTTGGCATGAACAGTTCCGGTGTTTTGTCGTTCGAAGTCGACGCTAAACTCTAGGTCCTGCTACTCGTGGACAAAATTACCACACACAAGGTGGGTGATGTGAGAAGCTAGGTCGTAATCTCGGCTGAAGTGTTGTAATGAGCAATTATGTATGACTTTATAATAAATGTAGTCTTTAAAGGACTACATTTTATTCATTCCGCTCCTTTTTTGCAATTTATTTCAATTTATCTCTTTTCTTGACTTTAACTGTGCTTTAAATTAAATTTCTTTCTCTTTCAAACTAAGAGTAAAAAATTGACAAGAACAACATTTACAGCGAAGTTATAAATATATTCCGTCATTTCCTAATTTCATCTGGCAAACTCTGCCAGTATTAAAATTCTTAACTTCCTATAGTAAGCACAGCATAGTAACAAAACTGAAGCAGCATTGATAGATACCGCTGATTAACGAGCAGCAGTCTTACTATCATACGCTTAACTGTATTGGTAGCTATAGAAGGAGCAATGGAAGTAATAGGGCGGCAGTAATTTTAAATCTAAAATCACAAAATATTTGCTCATCAAGTGTAATTTATTACTCGTCTATTATTATATAATTTATTCGATATAATTTAAGAGCGAAACGTTTTTCTTTGGCGCCAGAAAATAATCAAATAATAACGATGATAATAATGATAATACGAACAACAATAAAATGAAAATCTGTCACAGGATTGAGCCAGCAGAGGTGGCAAAACTGAGCAGGCATTTTTTTGTATATTTTTAGTGATAAATGGTTGGCTTGTAGGTGGTGGATGATGTTAACTTAATATTATTTTGTTATCATGGTTCGTTAAGCTTAAGGATAACAGACACATACGCATACAAACTTCTTAAGTAGTGTCTGTATATGTGAGTGTGTGCTGATGTGGAAGAAGAAAAACAAAATGCACAAAAGGCAGAAGAAAAAAAAATTAAATCGAAAATGAGAAAGAAAAGAGACTTACCTTTAACAAATCCTTGCGTGAAATAAATTTCAAATGCAACACATTGCGCTCTGTACCATCTGGTAGCAATTCAAATGAATCATCCACCAGAGCATTTTAACGCCATTATGAAACATAAGGTGATGGTATGCCACCGCTCGATAAGCATGTTAATTTAACACCGTCACCTTCTAAATAAGGACCGGCAGTATTGTCAGTTTTACGGGTGGCACTACAAAGAGAAAATGAAAATAAATTAAAAAAGAATCAGCACAGACAGTAAAATGATATTTATTTGTAATTACAACAAGAAAAAAAAAACAAAGAAACGACAACAAAAAACAGATAAATTATAAAACTTAAACGCTACAGGCCAGTACTAAAAAAAGAGTAAAATATAGCATTGAACTCTATTGCAGTAGCCAGCAGTTTCAACACAATAATGTCTCTTTGTCTGCTATAATAGCACAAAAACTGAAAACACACATTCAATTGACACAGAGATTTAATTTCGTTCGACCAAAAATAAATTGGAAAACATATGTAAAATGAATGAATTCATTCTGTGTAACGGAATATTTCAATAGAAATCTCTATCAGCCAGTAGTTAGAGAGAGATCATCATATGCTCTGTTAAAATAGCTCAAGTAGGGCTGACTCCCCACTACTCGGTATAAAAAAATTGACAAAAGTTGAAGAAGAGAGAATACAGAATTTATAGACAACGTGAAATGGAAAGACGTGAAAGAAAGTAAGGAAAGAACTGGACATAACCCTCAAAGGTAATCTCCTTCATTTCTGTTAATACGCGACGTATATTAACGAGAATATGAGAACCAGAAATATGGTCTTCAGAAGTCTCACGAGAGCATGTGCCATGAAGAAAAAGATTTTAGTGACTTTGGAAGAGTCTATGCTATTACTTTTTGTAACAGGAGTTGCAGAGACTTCCTCGCAGCAGATTTCTGGTTAAAACTCTGAGAGTAAAAAAATTGCCATGAAAAGTTTATCAAAAATCTGTCGTACGGAATTGACACATAATATAAGTATGTAGAGTGAAAAGCTAGGTCGTAATGCTGACTTATGGATGTACGTATTGTATGCATATGGGGGAGGATAAAAAGATAGCAAAGGTAAAAAAAATTATGTTTAAATATTTGGGTACAGGATAGAGTTTTTAAATTTTATAAAAAAAATTTTTTTGGTTCAAAACTATACCGTTATCTCGGAACGTTAATTTGAAGCACAGAAAGAATATCTGTTTGTCTTTATTCATATATAAAAGTCAATATGTGCTCGTTTGTATGTACATATATAGGCGGCTAAATGGCTGAACTGACAACACAAAATAATACCTTTCGAAATGCGACACGATTTGTGAAAATAAAAACGAATATAATTTAGAACGAAGACGTTGTTAGTCATACAACGCAATGTGTTGCTGACTACACACCATTTGGTACCGTGCCATCTATCTACTAATTTTAACCGCCACATTCTATAGAAAAATCCTCTTCATCGCTTCTAGCAGAACTTCTGATGCTTTAATACAAACACCTTGAATGTCATTCCATCTCCAACAAAACGAAATATGAAAAATTATTTCTTTGGTGACTTCCTCTCAATAGATATCTGGCAACAAATCTGAGAGTAATTACAATTGCCATGAAGAGTTTCTCAAAATCTGTCTTTCAGAGTCGACTTTGAACTGTATGTCCCGTAAAAAATTGTCATGTAAAAAATTGACACACACAACATAAGTGGTGTGAGAAGCTAGGTCGTAATCCTAGCTGATGTGTTGTAATGATCAATTCTGTATGTATGCAAATTTAATATTTATATCAATAGTCCTGTACGTTAACATTCTACAAAGAAATGCCGCTCAATCTTAATAAATTTCAAATAATAGGCAAGCATCACTAATTTCGTAGAAAAAAAATTAAATCAGAACAAAAATCTCCGACAGTGAAAGACCACAGATTTCTCAAAGTATAAAAAGGCTAAAACAAATAAAAAAAGGAAACCAAATAAACCAGTCTTATTTTTAAATAAATTTTCATCAGCCCATGTAGTGAACGGCCTTTGGCATCAAAACTGTAAAGAGGGGAAAAAAGAAAAATTAAATATAATTTTCATTTCTGACAACAACAATAAGTGAAAATAGTAAAGAAAAAAAATAAATAAAATGAGAAAATTGATTCTAATCCCTGTATTCTATGTTGCAGATGATAATGATGATATTAAAAAAATAATCATGACGGACATATTTTTCCTTTTGGGAAGTTTTAAAACTTTTAATATTTTCATATTTGTTCTGCTTTTTCTTTTGTAGTTGTAATACAATATTTGATGGTTTATATATTTTGGAAGTCCTGTTTGTATATAATCAGACGTCGGCACCAATAGTCTCCGGGGGCCGAACATCTTCGGCTTTTTACACAAATAGGACACGAACATCAACAATGTTCGTTAAAAAGAGCGTAAAAATGCATTCAGTTGCTTGTCAGCTTTCAGTGAAACAGGTTGTCGTCACATTTGTTTAAAAAATTTTTGTATTTCAATTATACACCCAAAGAAAAATTAAATTAAAATGTAGAATAAAAACTGGGAAACAGAATTATTTTTGCTTTAAATATATTGACTGAAGATGAGTGCGAACTTTTCAAGGGCTTTCGCAAATCAGTCGCCACAAAATTTCCATACATTATTATGTATGTAAATCTTTCCATATTGATATTTTCTACCTGGTGAAATATTGACATCCTTTACATTGGGAAAAATTCCAAGCTTTTTCTTTGAATTTTTAAGTGAAATATGCCTATTATCACAAAGAGTAATAAATGGCCTCAAAATTTACAATAGTTTGTAAACAATATTTGTTCGAACATTGCTTAAAACAATA
Source organism: Sarcophaga variegata (assembly GCA_932273835.1). Classification (NCBI taxonomy): domain Eukaryota; kingdom Metazoa; phylum Arthropoda; class Insecta; order Diptera; family Sarcophagidae; genus Sarcophaga; species Sarcophaga variegata. The sequence continues at coordinate 89,926,254 of OW026360.1, read as the reverse complement.
ATTACTAACAATTTTCCTCTGGGTTATGCACATGCCTCTCACAAATACACTCACATTTTTATCATGTTCTCTTTGTCTGTATATAATTCAGATTACATGTGTTATTTGGAAGTTGTAGAGGAGGACAAAAATATAGCAAAGCTAAGATAAATTTCATTTAAATACTTGGGTGCAGTTTAGAGTTTAAATTTTATAAAAGTTCGGATGTCAATATATGAATAACGGGTATTATTTGCTTTTGTTGTAGTTATTGGTTTTTATTGTTAGAAAAACGGACAACTACATTTAAAGTTTTTGACGGCAATAATTACAAACCACAAGTAATTATCCAAATCAGTTGTATTGCTTTTTGTTGCTGTTGGTTTTTGATTGAAGTGTCATTGGCAAAGGGTAGGTAGGGGTGATAGGTGGTTGTCATCATAAATATTTTTAACAAACAAACTTTGTGAAGTAAATACATAAGAACATAGTTGAGGCCGATAAAACAGCAACTACTTAAAATTCTGCTATTGCAAGTGGCCCAAAAGCCCTTCAAATATGTTTTGATCGCTACTAAGCGATTTATCATAACGATGCCTCATGGTATGCTCTAGTAAAGTACGGAAAATTGTTTTCTGGTTTCCTTCTCTTCAAGGTAGATACAATAACCAACTTGCAACGACAATTAAGAAATTTATTAATATTCAGTAAAACCTCTATAAGACTGTAAGTCATTGGTGCAAGACAAGAGCTCTGAGCATAAATCGTGACAGGACTACAGTAGTGTCATTTAGAAGAAGGAGAAAACTTCTAAATTGGAAGAATATTAGACTCCTGATACTAAACGGAAATAAAATATCTGTAAATATTATTTGATAGTAAATTGGTAAGTAGAGCTCATGTAAAAAGCCTCTCAGCACGTATGCCTTAATAATATGAAAAATGGTTGCAAGGAAATCCTGAGGACTCATCCCTGGTATTGCGTACTGAATGGGCACCTTGATAGTCAGAATAATATTGATCCAAGGGGATCTGAAGAATCTGAATAAACTGAACAGACAGCCTAGCTCTAGGAAGGACACAGGCGTTAGTACAACAAAGTGGATGTTGGGAAAGTCATGATCAAAGAAAGGGAAGATAAAAAGAGATAAACACTCTCTCTTCTGAGTCTTGCATCAGACAAATAAGGCGTAAGATTATCGGTCTTATGACAAGGCACAGCCGACTTACAAGTACAATTCACCATCATCATCAGAATGAGAGCTATATCGAGGACAAATGTAGATTCTGTGGATATGGGAATGACTCATCGAACATATTCTTGGAACCAAGTGTTAGGCAGGGAATTGTAATTTTTGACACAAAGCAGCATCTTTAAATTTTTATGGGCAATATCCTTGGAGGAGACATTATGGGGATAGCCTATAAGGATTGAGGGGGTACAATATATCATATTGCCGCAATACAAAGGCACCTTTTCATTTGAGCGTGAGCTGCTAAATGATTTTGACTCGATAAGACTTTATAGAGTTTCCAAGGTACAGCGTTCTTAGTATGCTTCGGTGTGTATGCGAACCTCAGAATGAACTCATTTTCACCGATAGAAATTAAACGTAACCTATATAAATTAGTTAACACTTACATGTGTTAAATCCATATTAATTATGCACATCTAAGTATCATGCCTATCGTCAAAATATTCCAAGAACCAAAGCCTTCAAATTTATTCTTTCATACTTCAACTCTTAGAAATCTTGTTGACATTTTATGATAATGATCTTTAAAAAAACAATACAATTGAGAAAAAAAAAACAAAAGAAAAACTTACATGTGATTACAGATTTAAGCAGAAGAAATTTAAAGACATGCCAAGCGAAAAAAAGGAGTCTCAAAATAAAGTACTGCAAATGAAAAAGGGAGAAAATTTGTAATCAACACGTTGATGTCTGATGTGACATAGATAGTGACACGAAGACAAGAATTCGATTAAAAATTCTATTGTTGTCGCATGTATATGTTAAATAATTACAGTAAAGGAACGACACCAATAGCATCAGCATTCAACTGCGTCAATATCGTTAACACGACATAGAGAAAACATCAAGGCAATGCGATAGATTGAACATCCACTGAGACATCAATTTCCCTCGATTGTAAAAAAATTTATCTGCTCCTCTGAAGGTGGCATGCGTGTTTGTGATAAAACAAAATGATGTTCATCTATGTAAAGCTAAAGGAAAGCAATACATTTTCATCACTTTATTGGCAATAACTAGAAAGAAATACAACAAAATCATACAAAGGGGAGATACAAACCCCTGTTGTGTGTCTTTAAAATATTTTTTTTTCCTTGAGAGAATTTATGTGGTAGATTATCCTACATCAAATATAAGGGGCAATTTTCAAGGAATACAAAGTCGGAAACGAAGATTATTATCTTCTTCGAATGAAATAAGGACAAGACAGAGTTCTTAGTCAAAAATTTGTTTTCAACAATTTATTTCCGCATCTACCTTGAAAGCCGTAACATTGACGGTCTAATTGACAGCTAATTTAATCAAACGAAACGAATTTGACCTTTCTCGGACATATTGCACAGTATATGGCCCTACCGCTTGCATACACTGATGGTGTCTGGAAGCTTGGCCGGGCTATGGCGCAGTATCCTTTATGCCGGTCTAAAGTTGTTGTTGATTCTTCATTTAAAGGCTTTGTACATATTACGCTTTAAATTTATATTTAAAATATATGTTAAAGATCTCAAAGGAAAGTGCAAAAACAATTTTTTATACGCTGTATATGCGAACCTAGTAGTTATAATCATCCGATAGTGAAAAAATAGTTTGGAAAAGTAGTATTTTTGGAGAAACATTAGGAATTCTGATTTGGTTTTTGATTTTAAAATACTGACAATGATTTACGGAAGGAGTTCATACCCCGAATCTAATGGCGGCAATGTGAGTGCATCAGCCACCAGTTACGTCGTACTCTATCAGTTACGTCGTACTCGTACCGAATAAGCCAACTTCATCTTCAGTACCACACTCCAAAAAGCATCCACACGGTACTACTTTACGGTAAGGTCACGTTCTAGGCTGTTCTTTCAATAGATACCCTCTTTTCAGTGGCTTTGCAGACCTTCAGGATCCATATCCATTCTATATTCGAATTATTGAGAACAAATTAGTTAAATGTCGTACTCTAAAAAGTATACGTAACAGTTATAACCTGGCAAGAATTTTTAGGTTGTAGTTGATCGCTTCATAGCTTTTACCAATCCATCTTTAATATCTGAGATTAGTTTATGTCACAACCGAACTTTTTCCACTCTTTGTTATTATGGGAATAATTCTGATACTACTCTATTTGCTTCCACATAATAGCAACATAAATAATACACAACCTCAAACAGCTAATTTATCTGTTAACTACCCTCTAATTTAATAGTGCCTGAATCTCCCTGTATCCTCCTTTATATAGCGCAATGAGGTTCAATAAATTCAAAACTTTATTTTCCTTTCCATGTGTGTCGCCGTAATCTAGAAGGTAGTACGTTGGCTTATTAGTCGTAAGGCCATCATAATCGTGAAGAAATATTTCTTTCGGCGACTTTCTCTCAGCAGATTTCTGGCAAAAACTCTGAGAGTAAATAAAGTTGACATGAAAGTTTCTCAAAAATTTGTCGTTCGGAGTCGACTTTAAAAAGTGGGACCCTCCACTAATGTATAAAATTAATACACACAACATAAGTGGTGTGAGAAACTTCCTGACTGAAGGGTTGTAATAACCAATTATGTTTGTATGTATGTATATAAAGGGTGGGCCATATAAAAGCTTAAATTTAAAAATGTCGTAAAACGAAAACGGGTTGAAACTTTGCCATTTGTTGAGAAGTTCCGGTCAAAAAAGGAGTTTTATTTAATTAATATGGTTGCCGCGGCTGATCTCAGAGTACTTCACTCGATCAGAACAAATTTCTTGCACTTTTTCGAAAGTATGGGGTTATACCTCGGTAATGGCATCACGAATGTTGGCCTCCAAATGCTCAATTTTCTCTGGTTTGCCTGCATGCCGCTTTTCTTTCACGGCGCCCCACAGAAAATATTTAAACAGTGACAAATCCGAAGCTTCATGACGGCCAATTGACATCACCATTACGGTTAATTAAACGGTCATCAATTATTATGCTTAACGCAATAAATCAATTATGGCATGAGATGTATAGCAAGTTGCACCATCTTGTTGAAACCAAACATCGTTCACATAAATGCCATGAAGAGGCGGTACAAAAAAAATCGGTTATCATGGCGTGATATGTGCCTCCATTGACCGTAATGGTTGAGCCGTCCTCATTTTCACTGAAATATGGGCCAATGATGCCTCCGCTCTACAAGCCGCACCATACAGTTACTTGTAATGGGTGTATTAGCTTCTGTAAGACAAAGTGTGGGTTTTCGGAGCCCCAAATTCGACAGTTGTGCTTATTAACGTACCCACCAAGCGAAAACGAAGCACATGGTCATGTGGCTTCAACTCTTAAACCAATTAAATTTTGCATAGCATCATACCGAGATCTTTTCGCAAAATTCGACGTAAACTGGTGGGTGAAATGCTGCAATGCAACCAATGAAACCAGTTTCACGAACTTTAGCAATAAACTTGCGTAAACCCGGTTATTATTGGTCCTTCTCTGCGATCAAATTTTGTACGAAATTTTCGTGCAATTTTTGCCCAATTGTCTATGTTTAGATAATAAATTTACAATAAATCCCAACGTTGATCAAGCGAAAGTCGAATCATTTAAGTTAAATGGAGATAATATACTGAATTTTGTGACAGAATAGATTGACACAAGTATTGCCAGATTCGAAATAACTCATGGTTCAAATTTATATTCTATCATAATAATTTGTTCAATCGGATAAGAAATCAAAGAAACCAAATTTTTTTTTAGCAGTCCTTTTATTATAATAGAAATTCCAGTTTTTTTTATTAAGACAAGTTTGTTGTTATTAAATGAGTGATGTTGCACAACAAATTGAAAGATTTCATTATATTAGCTTGTGTTCCGTAAGTTTTGATAGGCGCTGTTTATGTACATACACACGCAGCATAATAAAATGTTATTTGTTGTCTTTATTTGATGTTTTCTTTTTAACACATTCGTTTAAAGGAACAAAACAGGAAACATTTCCTGAGGATATGATAGTTTTTTCTCCTTTTTTTGTTTTCGCATAAATATAGGGGAACGTAGGAAAAAAAATAAAAGTAAGATGTGTCGAGATGTGAAGTTATCTAGCCTTTCCTCTTTTCTTGTCTTGTGGTTTAAATATTAAAGAAAATTGTTTCAAACTTAAACTGAAAATGATTTCGTATAATAACCGAAACCAAACAAAAATATTGAAAATAATTCAATAAAAAAAACATTTGGTGATGTTATTTCTGACATGAGGTGACAAAATTAATTATTTTTTTTTTTGTTGTGAAATTTTTTTCTAATCTCTTTATTGTCTTCTTAAGGGCACGAAAAACTTTTATCTTCAAATCAGATCATTTCACATTTCTTGTTGAAGACGGTATAGAGTATATATGTATGTATATGTATATAAGGAGATAATAAGAAAATTTGTGTTATTCAAAAACAATTTTGTTGTTGCCTATGATTTTTGTGAAAATGTAAAAAAAAATTCAGGTTGAGGCATTTACCAAAAAAAAAAAAAAAAATAAATTATAAAATATGTTTAGGTTAGTCAGTGCGTCTGCTAAGGTATAACGGATATGAGATGAAGCAAACTACACAAGTACGAAACGATTAAGACAGCATGGAGTCGTGTTATTTACTATACATACATAATTGGTCATTACAATCTTTCAGTCAGGAATACAACCTAGATTCTCGCACCCCTTATGTTGTGTGCGTTAATTTTGTGCATAAGTGGCTGAACCTACAGTTCCGAATGACAAATTTTTGAGAAAACTTTCATGGAAATTTTATATACTCGCAGAGTTTCTGTCACAAATTGCTGAGAGGAAGTCGCAGAAGGAATATTATTTCATATTTTGTTTTGCTTAATATGCCAACATAGTGATATATAATATGCTGACATCATAAACTTCCGAGCTAACCTTGGAGTCGGTTCACCTCGTGCATTCCACTTAAGTGACGACCATTTTGCATCTGATGGGAAATTTTTGAATCATGTTTCATCCATTGTCACATCTCGATACACAATTTCGGCTTTTTCATGGGATTACGGATTCAAATCCAGCTCAAAATCAATAATTCGTTATTGTTTTTGATTGAAAGGAATCGTACTGTAAACACAGCTCTCGCATACCCAAATATTAATGTAAAATATGTCCTTAGATATTTTTCAGTATCTCAATAAAAGACATTCTGCGGTCTTCCAAAATTATTTTGTGAATTTTTTTTGATGTTTTTATCAATAGCAGACTCAATGTGGCATCCATTATCTTCAGTGCTCATTTAGCCTCGCGTATTTAGAGGTCAAACAATACTCACATGGTTAACAAATCGCCGTTATATCGATTAATATTACACTTGTAAGCATGATCAGATCCTTTATTGCCTATAAAGAAGTTTCTAATAGACTAATCTAAATTCTTTAAATTTTTACCGAAGAAATTATAAAAAGTCGCTCGCATTGTAATTTCCTTTTGGAAATGAAAATGTCTTTTTTTAGCACTCACATATCACCTGTAAATGCCTCATTCTAGTGTTACGAAAATGGAAATGCTGTTTTGCTTTTACATCATTTAATATTAAAATTATAAACAAAAGCTACAAAAACAAAAAATATGAACTTGTTTACATGATGAACAAATAAACAAAAATATACCAACAACACCAGTATAAAAAAGGGATAAACAAGTAAACAAAAAAATGCAACAATAAAGATTAACTGTAAACAAAATACACAAACAACAATGAAACAACGATGTTTACATATATGCAGATCTCGAGAAGACGAATCCACGAACATTCGACTTCAAGGTCATTCATCAGACTGCTTAAAAACACGTATAAAAGACAAGGCAAAGCGGGCAATGGAGTCAGTAAAAATTTAGTCAGTCTTGTGTGAAGACGATCGGTGTTTAAAGAGAATAATCGTAGTTTGAAGATCTCCGTTATAAAGATCTGTCGAACAATTGTTATTGTTTATGCAAAAGAGTGTAAAGAAGAATGACAAACAAAGCAGTTGTTGTTGTTTACATCAAGTTGTGAACAGTGGCACACAGAATTGTGCGCACAATAAGGAATTTTAATTAAAACTAAACACAAATTTATTTTTATTTTATTTGCAATCTACGAACTCATATTTTAAACGTTTTTAAAAGGTAAAAACGTAACACTATTAACGATTACACCACTTAATTTGAAACATAATGACTGGCTGACTAACTGGTTGTGTGGCCAATAATTCAACCAGGCTAAAGAGCTTTGAGGCATTTAATTAATTGTTAAGCCCTCAGTATTAGTCTCAAGTCCAACCATTGTCTTTAAGAGAAAAAAGACATTTTCGTAGTTTTTTTGTTATTCTTTTTCTTCTTTTTTTACACCAAAGTGCATTTAAGTGCAGGTCACTCAAATAAAGAAATAAAGAAAGAATTTAAGAAAACTTAAAAAGACTAAGGAATTTCAAATAAAACAGTTACTTTAACTTCTTGTGTATCAACATCAGCATTACAGCGTCATGAAAAACGGATAATGAAAAATTTTCTTTTCAAAATTTTTTTCATATTCTTCTTTATTGCTTGAAGGACATGTTTATAAATCAATAATAGAAATAAAAAAGCGAAAATGAAATAAATTTCATAAGTTTTGTGGCATTATTCTTTTAATTTTTATATCCTTACCCTTGGTTGTGGCGACCATTGAATTTATGGTGATGTTTGTTTGTAAGCTATTGTTTTGCTCTTTTTAGGCTTATAATATTATAATAATTAAGATATAATTATTAAGACATGCTGTAAGTAATTGTCCATCACTCGTTCGAATTTGTTAGCAATATCAGTTCATATAAAGGCAGATATTCAAATATATTAAGAGATTATATTTTATGAGGAATAGTAGAAAAAAACGCAGTTAGACCAATAAACTTGGGGATGGAGGTTTAGAACCTGATAGTAGAAACATTGCGATCGAAAGAGGAAAGTGCTTAAAATTAGATTTGAAAGAAGAGCTTTCTTCTCTTAGCGATTATGATTGTCTATCGCCTAAACTCTGATATTCTGTTAAGGCAGAGGGTCGAGTTGTTGGCGGTAAGACTCCATGCAGTCTAATTCTGGCCCAATCTGGGCTATAGACATCCTTCTATTCTGGGAAGATGTAGACACACTGTGGTCGATTATATGATTCCCTATAATTTTCAGAATAGAAAATTTTATTTTAGAATTCCAACTAGAGAGTTTTGGACAATGCTTTGAAAACACAGCAGAGGTCATTGTAATTATCAAGGCTGCGCAATGTTTGTTGCGTGACGGGATTTACCTGAAAATCTTCTGCTTCTTGTCCATGAGGATTTCTCACAGAAATTTAGGTTCATTCAAAGGTAACTCTTATATGTGTATGGACATAGGAATATCGTTGGAAATTGCAATGCTGACGAGCTGACCAGGGCGGTACCGAGCTGGCAATTTCCGACATGTTAAAGGGCATAGGTATTCCCATTACGTTTTACGAGGAGGCTCAATCTTGTTAGCAGCAGGAAGGTACGTGCAACATGGCCTTACTTTGTTGGACATATATGGACAAGAAAAGGACTAGATTCACTTCTGTCCTTAAAATGCGTGGACACCCATAGCACAATGGCGATACTTTAGGGCAACCTTTTGGTAGGCATGCCGAAAGACTCGGCAGTCTGGTCTGAGAAGCAGGAAGATATTGTCTTTCACATCATGTGTCAGTGCCCTACTCTTGCCATAAAGATATAGAGGTTTCTGAAAAAAATGAGTGTTACAAATAGACGATCGGGTGAAACCGTACTAAAGCATAGAATACTTCCTATCACCCACTGTTGTCACACTGTATGTAGTACTCTTATTCATAACAAAGTCACTCAGGTCCTCATTATGACAAGAAGAGACAGGCCTAACAAAAAATATTTAAAAACTTGTGCTTCAATAAGTATCAACGTATGGGATAGCTGACGTATAGCCATCGAGAGGAGTTCATGAAAATTTTCTTTTGGGGTAAAGAAATTTACGAACCACCAACAAATTTGTTATTTGGAAAACCCTTTTAAAAATTTCTTACCAGAAGAAATATTGAAATTCCTTTATAAAGACTTGTTTGTTTTCAGTATGAGATATATAAAATAAGTGACAAGTGACAACTACAATAACAAACACAAAAAGTGGAAAAACCAGGTCGAACTTAGTTAGGATGTCATGTGAAATGATCTGGAAAATTTTCGAATCAATAAAATGTTAACACTTATTAACTGACACTTATTAATGTTAATAAAACACATGAAAACTAAAGACAGCGGTGAGAGCAATAGAAATGAAAGGAGTGAAACTATTAAAAATACGGAATAACATTGAAGAAAAGAAAAAATTGTGTGAAAAAAATAAAAAAACACTCAAACACTTAATGGTTGAGTGGTAAGTTGAAATTGTATACCTATACCGACCGAGGTATGAGAAAATATTTCCTTCGGTTGTATAAAAAGGAAACGGAAAAACGGTATTCCAAATTAATATTTGTAACAACGATTTTATGTTTTTAGTTTCTCATTTCTTTGCATTTTTCTACAGTTTTCATGTTTCGTTTTAATGTTCCTTAACATGCCACAAGACTATTTATTGTTTTTCTTTTTTTTAAGAAGGGAATCCTGTTTTTGTTGTAATCCCTTTGACGTTTTGTTTTAAATGAAATTCTTTCGTTTTCCTTTATACATTTTCTTGCCATATTTTCAATTTCCATTCCTATTGTTTTGATTTCTTGTGAAACCGAAAAGTTTATAAATGCCTTGAATGAATAATAAAGTGCTTGGATGAAGTCAAAACAAAGAATTACAACTAAAACGCCCCAAATTTTTTCTTTTTTATTTTCTTTTAAGCAAAACAAATTTAAAATTAAATTTGTTGATGGTTTTACAACAAAATTTAATTTGAACCATATTTACTACAAGTGTTGGCTTAGTCAAGCATAGTTGAGTCAAAAGAAATCACCACTAGTACCGCCTTCATTATCATTCACTTATAAAATACAAGCAAATGTCTGTTATGTCGGCAATTGTTACAAGTCTTTATTGAAATCGTTTTGTATTGAAGAAATCTTTGAAATTTGAAATTTCAGATACTGACAATTTTATTTGACATTTCATTTGACAATTTGTTACAAAATGCTGCATATTGCTAGCATTTGGTAAGTAAAGCTACATACATACATACGAATATAATTCATTATAATCCTGCAGTCAGGATTACGACCAAGCTTCTCACAACACTTATGTTGCATTGTATACAATAAATGACGAACAGTGTTTTCCTTTACATCTTTGAGGCTCCTGTAAAATTCCAATGCGTTTCGGATGAGCGCCCATAATCCCAGTGACTAGTAATGTCAACAAACAACATGCTGAGCGTTCTCCTTTGGAGTTTGAAAAGACTGACATCTCTGCAGAGCTCTCTTAATAGTTTTAAATTAAATTCCATAGAGGCCTACCTAACGCAATTGGGTCAATTTATATTTGAATTCGGCTTGGATAGAACACAACACAGCATTAATAAGTGACAGCTAGGCCACCATCCAAGTACTCGGCTCTAATGAATTTAACTCGAAGATAGTTGGGGTTTCTTTGGAGGAACTGAATCAGCTAGTTTCAGAAAATAGGGCTAGGACTTGGCTAGGTCCCACAACATGTGGGAATTTGGGGCAATGTACAGGTAGGTGAAAAAGTGCTCGTCTTTTCAGAATACGAATCGAGTCAATTTTTGGTACTCTGTTTTAACAGTTTATAATGAATCACATCCTTTTAGTCCCGCATAATTCAAAGCATTATCTAGACATGGAGATTGTGTTTGGCCATAGATTTTGCTCGATTCTTGCGCTTGAAATTGTCGTGATGAATCTCAATTCCCTTACATGTTGCTGTTAAAAGCTTTAAAATGGCTGCCTGTATTCCGCTTAATGATTGTGTAAGCTCCTCTGGCGTCAGAGAATGGCATTCGTATATTAAGCAGCCCTCTTTAAATATTTTTTAAAAATGGATATTTCATGCACTTTCTATAATGGCGAAGCATATAGAAGAGACAATATAGTGTGTTCGTATTTAATGACAATGATAATAAGACTTAAGATGTTGGTGGTGATGGTGATAGTAATAGTGTTAGCAATGGTGGCATTAGATGGTTTTAGACAGGCGCCACTAATACCATTTGTTATGTTTCATTAATTGTCTTTGTTTTTTTTTTCCACACTCCCGCCTTCGTCATTTATACACACACTTCATAAGAAATACGTATAAAATTGTATGGTATGCTTAAGAGAGTTTTGTTGCTGCATGTTCATGTTGAACGAAATAAAACAAATTAACCTTTTTTGTCTTTAGTTGTGATTATTAATTAACAAATTTATTTGTCTGAATTCAAATTTGTTTGTTATTTTTATTTTCTCCATATGATTTACAAAACAAATGAAATTTTCTTTTTAATTGTAATACAATTTAAATTGGAGAACTGCGGGGAAGCTACTATTTTAATGAGTGACTTAATTTGCTATTGCTCTGCCTACATATTATATGGTGTGTCTATTATTATTTCAAACAAAGTTCTTTTCTGATTTGTTACGAAAATGGAAATGATGTTTTGATTTTACATCGTTTAAAATTAAAATTATAAGCAAAAGCTACAAAAACCAAAACAATGAACATGTTTACATGATAAACAAGCAAAAATATACCAACAAATACCAGTATCAAAAATTCCAAACAAAGAAACAAAAATGCAACAGCAAAAACGACAAGAATAAATGTAAACAAAATACACAAACAACAATAATGAAACAACGATGTTTACATTTATAAATACCTCGAGAAGGCGAAGCCATTAACATTTGACTTCAGCATGGTTCATAAGATTGTTTACAAAAGACTGACTGAACTTTTACTGATTCCGTTGCCTTCTTTGCCTTGCCTTTTATATGGCAACAATCTGATGAACGATGCTTCTCGAGATATTTATAAATGTAAACATCGTTGTTTCATTATTGTTGTTTGTTTATTTTTGTCTGCATTTATTCTTGCAGTGTTTGTTGTTGCATTTTTGTTTACTTGTTCATCCCTTTTTTATACTGGTTTTTGTTGGTATATTTTTGTTTACTTGTTTATCATGTAAATAAGTTCATTGTTTTTGTTTTTGTAGCTTTTGTTTATAGTTTTAATGTTAAACGATGTAAAAGCAAAACAACATTTCTATTTCCTTATGAACAATTTGTGAATGTTTTTATGGTAATACGCAGAATGAAGCAATTAAGAAATGTGTCATCAATCACTGTAAATCTTTGAAATACATTTAAATTAATATCCGAGAAAAAACCAACCTAATTTTGCAATTATTTCATTATAAATCATTGTAATTATAAATCACTTGTAAACCATTTAAATTTTAAACAATAAAAAACGATTTAAAAATAAATAATTTTTATTTGGTATACTTACTTATAAATATGCTTAACATTGGTCTGGAGATATTATATTTGCAATTATCGGCTATCATAGTGGCTGCCATAAGATCACAGGGAAAAGTCGTCTCCTCCAAACCCACCACAGAAAATCTAAAATAGAAATCGTACAAATAAATCGATTAAATAAATTCAATAATTACATAACGATTACAAAATATTTGATTTATTAAAATGCCCCTCCACCCATATGCCATACAGAGGTTGCTACATATGTTTACCATATTAGCAGGGGGTGTCTTAATTAACTTTGAATGTTTTCTTAATGCCATACAAATTGCCCAATTAATTAAATTTTTATTTATAAATAAATGCATAACAATGATTATCTGTGTATGTATATCCATACATGCTTCCAATATGAATTCAACATATGGAGGTTTAAGGTCCTAAAATATTTCTTCAAATATGCCAGCTGCCGAACAAATAAAATAAAAACCGATTTTTTGCTTAAAAACTCATTAAAACAGTCCATTATAGACACAACAAAGAGATATAAAATTCAATAAAAAAATGTTAAGTTTTAATATCACAAAGTGACTGAAAAGTCAGTCATTAAACTCACGTCCGTTTGATGAACTGCCAAATTTTCTGTCTCTCTTCTTCACTTTTCATTTTGTGATGTCAAGTTTTTATATGTGAAGAATCATTGTTTCGGCGAAATGTTTTGATATCAATTAAGTTGAAACGAAATGAATTCCGAAGAACTGAGAAGAGAAAAATTTCTAATGAAACTAAAAATGACGAAAATTTAATTAAAAATGTCACATACCATCCGTATCCTAAACTTTCGTACTAAAAATTCTAAATTTAGGTAAAAGTTTTGAATAACGTTCAATGCAACATTTATTCTCTGGTGACTATGAAGTAATTGTGGTTTTTTAAAATAATCAGCATTTTTAAGGCCTGAGCTACGTTGATGATTATAGAGGCATGAAGATATATTTGGTATTGCAAGCGTATAACTTTGGTACCAAAAAATCCAACACACTCATCAAGTTTTTTATTTCTTTGTACGCCACGGATTTTATAGGTGGAGCGCATCCATAATGTCACTTTTCCCATAACCCTGGCATGGGTTATGCTGGCTTTGATGCGTCTTTAGAAAAGCCAACAAGAAAAAACGTAACGGGGTCTAGCAGGCCACTTCATACTATTTCTACGTGAAATCGGAATGCCTTCAAACCGCTCATGCAGAATATGCAATTTGGTATGAGCCAATATTCCGACCTAAAGAAATTAGTATTCTTCGATCTTTAGTGCTCGCTGTTGTCGCCGTTCTCAAAGAAATATTGACCCATGACGCCAATAGCACAAAATCGACACCCAACAGTGATGTGTCTGTATACCCACGCGCTACGACGTTGCCCCTTAAATCGCTTGTGCAGAAAGTGCAATTTGGCATGAGCTCTGTGGTGCGTAGCACTATCCTATTGAAACCAATATTCAGGCTCAAAAAAGCCACTAGCTCATAATAGACACCTAATAGTCCCTTTTTCGGTATGTATTAGACACTCATGGATCTCATGTGGACAGGCATCGCACCAAATTCGACAATTTTGTTGTTTACACAACTTTCGTCCAGGATTGTATCTCAATGCTGATTATGATGTTTCGATGAATATTAGGGTTAGTTGGCAAGTTCCAGGGTCCATTTAGCGAATAGACGTCGTTGTATACTTTTGTATACCTTCAGTTCCAAGGCCAATTGAATATCGTATGGGTGCAGGTCCAAGTCATGATGCAAATTTACCCAAATTGTATTAACACAAGGCCACTCGAAATAAAAGCTCCTGCAGACTCTCACGGACAGCGGCAGTATTTTCGTTGCAACTTGTGTTTCGTTGACCATAAATTTTATGAAAAACTCTCTTCCTTACTTCTATACTCTTACAGATCCAGCCTATGGAAATTGAATTGTGCTTTAAGGGCCCTATTAAGGCCTTCTTATTTGGTACGATAGGGAACGTTGGGCTGTCTTCGTCAGGGTTTAGCAGTCGTTGGTCAGAATATTCGAAGAATTAAGGGCGAATTTTTATACACCTTAGTTAGTTGGTGAATTAATAGAAAAGAGCCCGTGGTTTAAACCCCAGTTAAGACATCTCGAAATAATCATTCCTTTCGGCGATATCTTTCACAGCGGTTTTCTGGCAAAAACTCGGAGTGTAAATAAAATTGGACTGTAGGTGGTCCCGCCGCGTTTTTATAAAATTGAGAAACACAACGTGGATGATGTGATAAGCTAGGTTGTAATCCTGACTAAAGAGTTGTAATGAATTAAGTAATCGCGTTGTTGCACTGTTGTTGCAAGCTCTCTGGGGAAATCCTCTCTTTTAGAAAGCATTGCATTTACGCTTAGGCACCTAAGGGCCTTTACGACCATAATTTAAAATACAAGAATATTTTCATAATTAAAGAATTATTATTCATATTAGAATAGTCGCTCATAAAAATATTTCATTCATTGTGGCCTTGAGCATCTAAAGAAGACAAAATTGAATAGAAAGACTGTAAATTGACAGCAAATTATTTAAAGAGGAAATAAATGAATAGAAATAAGTAATGAAATGAATTATGAAATAAAGAAATGGCACGCACTTCCAGCAACAAATGTGACAAAATTCTATTTCTTATGCCAAACACTCTAAACAACTATACTACAATGTTGTTGTATTTTTTTATTTTTTACAACTTTCCTATTTTTTCTAAAGCATTGTTTTGTCATAAGTTAGCAAGTGTAGTGGAATTCAGCACGTATAAGAGTTAGACTTCAAGTACATTTAAAAAAGAACAAAGTGTTCATATGGAAGTTCTTTCTATACCAGTATTGTTTAATAATTACTCTACACTCTAGTGAGATAAAAGTGAAGTAACATTTGGCCAATTCACACGACTTTGTATCGGGTATGTTGCACTGCCAATTGCGAAAAATATTAAGAGTACAAAAAAAGAGTATCATGAGAGCGTTAGTAGCATTATACGCTGTTAACATTACACACAGTATACAATTTAATACATTTGTTGGCTTTTTCTATTTCTCTCTTAATTATCTTCAATACTCTGCTTTGTAGAGTTATCCGGTCCTTTATAAAGAACTTAACGAAACGCGCACTTTAATACGTATTGCACTATAATTACAACTAAACACACACTTGTTTGTGCTATAACAGAATGTTTTAATTCTCTAACCCTCTCTCCTGAAATTGCTAAAATATATTGAGTGCCTAGCTTTTGCTAAAGTTCAACAATTAAGTTAAAATCTAAAGCCTCTGTGTGAATTCTTTTATTAATAAATTTTATAAATTTTTCTTCTGCAACTGAGAGACATATAGTGTACTAGTGCAACAATGCATTATTACAACAATGCATTAGTACAACAATGCATTGGTGCAACATGTGGTGCATTAGCTCAGTTGGTTAGAGCGTCGTGCTAATAAAGCGAAGGCCGCGGGTTCGATCCCCCCATGCGCTAAACTGAATTTTTTATTTTAATTTTATTTATAATAACAATTCAATCTTGTCTGTATACACATATGAATGTATATATGTAGTCGTAATTGATGTTTATTAAATTCATTTACACTTAGTGTTGAATTAACATACATACATACATATGTTGGTGAAAAAATCTACCACAGCAAATTTTAATGAAAAAATATACAATAGCTCAGTTCACAATCTTGGGCATTTAAATGGTAAATTTATACCATTGTAAATATTTGCCGTTAATTGTAACGGGTTTTTTTATTTAACTTTGCAACACTTACTGCAAACTTATCAACACACAGCTGACTATCAACAAAAAAAATATTTCCACTTTATTCCTTAAAAAGTGCAGTTGTGCAAAGCAACAAATAATAGGAAAAATAATAATAATTTTATTTATTTCGTCCTCTGTCCATTTTTTATTCGTCTTTTCTCTTTTAATTCGTTTTTTATGTTGTACGTTTCAATTTTTTTGACTTTCTTTCTCAATGTTTTTCTTTTATATGATCAGCTGTTCATTTGTTTAAGTATGGCAATGTGTTGGTTAAATATAAACTACGGTTTTGAGTGTGGGATATTTGCCAAACCGTGGCAAGGGTATTTCTGTGTATTTTGTTAGTGTATGGTAAAAGAAATACCAAACATTTGCAAATGCCATGATGCCAGACCATTTGCTCAAGATTGTGAACTGAGCTAATATATTGAAAAGAAATGTCAATGATTGGGTGTAATTTTGCAGCTTCCTTTGCAAATAAATCAAATACATCTGTACTGTTCCACGTAATACCATATTGGTTTTAAAAGTGAATTATGCAGTCCAATATCAAACAGAATATTCCGCTAATATTTCGAAAAGTGTTCACTTAAAACATACATAATTGGTCATTATAACTCTTTTGTCAGGATTACGTCCTAGCTTCTCACACCACTTATGTTGTGTGTGTTAATTTTATACATGAGTGGCAGAACCTACAATTTAAAGAGCGATGGATTTTTGAGAAACTTTTATTGACAATTTTATTTACTGTCAGAGTTTTTGCTGGAAATCTGCTGAGTGGAAGCAGGTGAAGAAATATTTTTCATATTTCGTTCTTCAGCTGTCTGACATGGGGCTTGAACAGAGGTCTCGCGACATAAAGGACATACCCAATACGTTTATTGAAATTGAGTAATAATTACCAAATAAATGGCTTATACTATAAAAAACAAATCTAAAGAACTTTACTTATAATAATTTAAGGATACACTGACTGCTCAGTTGTGGAGTATTCACTGAAACTATACTGATTTACAGAGTCAAACATACTGCACTTCCTAACATGCTATAGCTCTTGAATATCGCATGATATGGCGGTTTGTTCTCATGAATAAAGTTGACACACATGACATGAGTGGTGTAATGATCAATTAAGTAAGTAATCATAGGGGCGCTCTTTCATAAATTAGATTGAAAATTGTGAATAAATTCAACTATAATGCCACCACTTTCTTTTTTAAAGAGACAATCTACTCGACCACTATTATATTATTATCTATCTACACTCAGCCACAAAAGTATATATGTATATGGCTAACAAATTTCAGGAATTTTTAAAATAATCCGTTTTCGTGGAAAATATTTATAATTGTCTGAAATCTTTCTTCGATTCTAAGACGGCCTTTTGCATTGGTTCAGAAATTTGTGAAATTTGTAAATCGGATGCATAGCTTTGTGGGCCTGTGCAGGGCCACATTTCTGTTCAATTTCAGAAATTTTTTAACCAATGCAAAAGACCGTCTTAACATCAAGGAAACTATAAAGATTTTCAACGAAAACGGATTAGTTAAAAAATTTATGAAATTTGTTAACCGTATGTATAGTTTAGTAACTGTGTGTATCTATTATTTCAATCTACTGCTCCAAGATAAATTATATCTATTCAAAAATAGTTGGGATTTCGAGCTTACTAAAGCTGGGCAATGTCTCAAAAAAAAACTTTCATCATTTTAATGTATTCACAACATGCCCAGCATTCCATTTTATCCAACGCACCTAGATATGACACAGGATGTTGTTCCGTAAGAGCGCTCATCGCTCATCAAGTCTCCTTTAAACCGTCTCAATATATTCAAAGTTTTCCTATTATAATACTTACCACAGAGTTTCTTCAATGGATCCGTTTGA
This sequence comes from Sarcophaga variegata, assembly GCA_932273835.1. Taxonomy (NCBI): domain Eukaryota; kingdom Metazoa; phylum Arthropoda; class Insecta; order Diptera; family Sarcophagidae; genus Sarcophaga; species Sarcophaga variegata. The sequence goes on along the minus strand of OW026360.1, from coordinate 89,907,916 downwards.
TTAAGAAGTCGGAATAGTATATCGTTGGATAATTTGTTGTTAATCGAGTATTAGTGCAGAGTCCCAAGCATATTGGGGAAATAAAGGGTGTTTTTTATAGAGGTATAGAACTTTAAGTTACAATAACACAACGATGGATTATTCGATTGACATGAATTTTATTTATCCGAAAGATAATCTTGTGGCATTACATTTTAAATATGATGGATGTAGGATGTAGTCCAATCTGGACGTCCAATTTTCGATGACTTTTTCCAACATTTGTTACCGTATATCGGCAATAATACGGCGAATGTTGTCTTCCAAATGGTCAAGCGTTTGTGGCTTTACCGCAATGTTAGTAGACCAATGACTTTACATAGCCCCACAGAAAGTAGTCTAGCGGTGTTAAATCACAAGATTTTGGAGGCCAATTCACAGGTCCAAAACGTGAAATTAGGCGGTCACCAAACGTGTCTTTCAATAAATCTATTGTGGCACGAGCTGTGTGACATGTTGCGCCGTCTTGTTGAAACCACATCTCCTGGACATCATGGTTATTCAATTCAGGAATGAAAAAGTTAGTAATCATGGCTCTATACCGATCACCATTGACTGTAACGTTCTGGCCACCATCGTTTTTGAAAAAGTACGGACCAATGATTCCACCAGCCCATAAAGCGCACCAAACAGTCAGTTTTTCTGGATGTAACGGTGTTTCAACATACACTTGAGGATTACCTTCACTCCAAATGCGGCAGTTTTGTTTGTTGACGCAGCCATTCCACCAGAAGTGCGCTTCATCGCTAAACAAAATTCGCTTATGAAAATCGGGAAAACGGTAATCTCGTTTTGGGCCCATTCGACGAATCTACGCCTTATATGATGATCGTTTGGCTTCAATTCTTGCACGAGTTGGATTTTGTAAGCACGCAAACCAAGATCCTTCCGCAAAATCTTTCATAAAGTGGATGGACACAGATCCAATTCCTGTGCTCGATGGCGGATGGACTCATTCGGGTCTTCCTCAATGCTACGCTCTACAGCAGCAATAGCTTCTTCTGTACGCACCGTACAGCGTCTCTGGGGATGCGAGTTATCAATAAGAGTAAACGTGGTGCGAAAACGTTCCATGGTTAATCGAATTAACTGCTCTGATGGACGATTTTGTCGACGATAAAATGGACGTAGTGCGCGATACGTTTTCCGCACAGAACCATTATTTTTGAAATAAAATTGCACTATTTGCAAGCGTTGTTCAGACGTGAGTCTATTCATGATGAATTGCCAAACCAAACTGAGAATAAATCACTTGACAGCTGTTAAATCGGTCTGTCACAAGGGCTGGCTTTTGCTTCAAATCCCAAAGCTGATAATGCACACACTTTAAATTATTCTTATGTAGCACCATATTACTGAAGTAAAAGTAACCAAATTTGCTCTTTGAATTCTAAAAATTGCCACTTCCTGCGTATCTGTAATGTTGTTTCCTTTGGATTTAAAAATTTTCAATTTTTCAGGAATGGAGTACCACTCTTATGGCAACTTCTTTTATTCGTCTAATGCAACATGTTTTAGGACGATAGGATTGCTATCTTTCTTTGCCTAGTATTTACGCACTAATATAAATATGAATTGTGTTGAATTGTATGATGTGGTAGGTATTGTGGCAATCAGACAAGTGTGAAAACAATCAAGGGGGCTATAGTCGGTTGGTTTAACTGTATAATTCCAACTGTAATCTATCCTTAAGAAAGAAAAATCTTTCCGCAGAAACTAAAGGTCTACACACGAGCTAGCCTACCATCCCATTGATATACCCTTTAAAATGTTCATTCTTTCAGCACGTATATTTTGCTTTCCAGCACGACTACAAAAGATTTGAATTTATCAAACTTTGGTCCACTCTTAATGAGAACCTTGAAGGCATTAGTTGTATTCGTATGAGAACTTATAGTTTACATGGTGGTAAAAGCAGTCATTGAAAGAGGTTGCATGGGTTGCCCTTATATTTTCTCGAGAGTTCCTAAAAACTGTTTGCATGGCGTTGTCCTAGTCCAGTTTCTGATGTTGTTGGACATTTACAGTGGAAGCAGTCTCCTTTCTTCTTATTCAAACAAATGTTATGAATATACATTTTCCATGAAACATCATTTTAAACTAATTGTTGATCTGACCGTACTATCTACAAATGCGTTGTCAAATCGATATCGGTGTAAATGTGTATTCTAAAGTTCTACAAAATTTGTTCATACATACACATACATAATTGGCCATTGCAACACTTCAGTCAGGATTACGGCCTAGCTTCCCACACCACACATGTTGAACAGTTGAACTGTTGAGTTAAAGGCAAAAAAGCCTCATTTTCATTTACCACAAGCTGCGATTTTGAATTTCAATTTGTCAGTGTTTATGTAATGATTTATTTATTTATTTTGTTTGATTTGAAGAAAATAAAAACAACAACAACAACTATAGTGTTAACAATATTAATTGTTTACTTAATTAGTGACAACTAAAAGCAAAGGAATAGCAAAGTGAAAAATCCATATTACGAAGGAAAGCTAAAGTGATACATTGAACATATACTCATGCATTTTCATCAAAAGAATGATTTTTATAAGAATTTTTCTTTATGTTTCACTAGATGTTAAACACTTTTAAAAAAAATTAAACACTGATAATTTTGTTTTAACTGTGAACTGTTCTTCTTTAATGTTTTAAATAGAATGATCTTTGTGCTTACAGTTTGATAGAATTTAGCTTCAAACGTTTAAGTAAATAAAAACAGTTAGGAATGTGAAAAAGTAAGAAAGAGCAAAAAAAGGAATTCCACAATAACCGATACGGTATTTAAAGGAGTGAATTAATTATAAACAAACAATGGTATTTAAAGGAGTGAATTAATTTACAAATAATGATTTAAAGGAATGATTAATTTAGAAATAGATTAGATTAGAATAGATTATTAATTAGATAATTTTAAATACAATTTTAATTTAATGATGTAGATCTGACCAAACATCCTCCGCCCCATTGAAAGACCTCTTTCAATTAGCTTCGTCAGTGTTTTAAGATCAACAACTCGTACTTTTCCATCCCGACCTGGGAACGTTTGGATAACACGAGCGAGAAGCCAGAATTGTGGTGGAATGTTATCTTCGTGGATGATTACTAGAGTGCCTTCTACGTTTTTGTGTGATTTGAACCATTTAGATTTATTTTGTAGGCTTAACACATAGTCGCGCACCCATTGCTGCCAAAATTGTTGCTTTAAATACGTCACAAGTTGCCATCGTTTTAAGTATGTAATTTTTGTGCAGTTGTTAAAAGTTTCATCAGGCAGCGCCATTAAGGAATAGCCAATTAACATGTGTGCAGGAGTTAAAGCCTCACCGTCATTTGGATCATCTGATCTGGCTGATAAAGGCCTTGAATTTAAAATAGCTTCAACATCTATGAGGACTGTTTGGAATTCTTCGTATGTTAGATTGGCTCGAGGCATATTTTTCACAAGGAGTGTTTTTGTAGCTTTCACAGCAGATTCCCACAGGCCACCAAAGTGTGGAGAACGAGGAGGAATAAACACAAATTTAAAGCCTGTTGCTGCGCTGTAGTTCATTAATTCTTTTATGTTAGCTTTATCCAAAAACAGTTGCTTTAGATCTTGAAGTTTTGAGTTGGCACCAATAAAATTTGTTGCGTTGTCGCAATATATCTTCTGAGGAATTCCACGACGACCTATGAACCTTTTTAGACATAAAAAAAGTATTAGTCGAGAGATCTGATACTACTTCAATATGTATAGCTTTAGAAGCAAAGTAAACAAAAATAGCTACGTATGTTTTATATGGTGGTTTTCCTCTAATACGATAGGATGTGTAGAAGGGGCCACAAAAGTCTACACCAGAGACAAGAAAAGGCCGTTGAGCCTTTAAACGATCGGCAGGAAGATCACCCATTACTTGTTGTAGTAGTTTTGGGTTGTACCGAAAGCAATGAACGCAGTTACGGACGATTTTTCTGACGACTTCTCTAGCATTAATAATCCAGACCTGTTGTCGAAGTATACCAAGAAGCGCTTTGGACCAGCGTGTAAATGTTTGCGATGAAGGTATTCGACGAAGAGTTTTGTGAAACGATGATTTTTTGGCAATAAAAGAGGAAATTTAGTTTCATATGGTAACGAAGCATTTGCAAGCCTGCCAGCCACGCGAATAATCTTAATAGTTGAATTGCAGCACTGAATCTCATCAAGAAAAGGGGATAATTTTTGAAAACATGGTTTTAAATTTTGTTTTTTGTTGAGTAGATCACTGATTTCTTCCTTAAATGCCAATTGCTGAACGTTATAAATAATTCTCAAAAATGATGATTTAAGCTCTTCAGACGTGATGAATGAATTTCGCTTTTGTTTATCAAACACACGATGAATATAGGCGATGATGCGAAGGTTGCGAAGATATGAGGAATGACGAGAAAGTAGATGATCAATAAGTGATTCGACGATGATTGTAGTTTTTAAAGAAGTTTTTCTCATTTCTTGTTGAGCTAGTTCGACACTATCTATTTTGTGTTTGGGCCAGTTTTCTTCAGATTCAGAAATAAATTTGGGACCAGTAAACCAAATTGTATTATTTAAATCATTGGCCAGACAGCCTCTAGATACCACATCTGCAGGATTTTGTTTTGAGGGCACGTATCTCCATGAAATGTTATGTGTTAAGTTTTGTATTTGCAACAAAGCATACATAGGACGATGAATGATTCGTAAGCCAGTTCAGAGCTATTTTTTAATCCGACCAAAAAACTATTTGGAAACTAAAACGATGAAATGTATGTTTGATTTTATCCCAGGTTCGGCTGAGTAGTAAGGCGGCGCATAATTCTAAGCGTGGTAAAGTTTTGTGAATAACAGGAGCTACTTTTGATTTGGTGATAAGTAAATTTGTTTTAATCTCATTTTCATGAGGCACTCGTATATAGATGCAGCACCCGTATGCTAATTGAGAGGCATCTGCAAAACCATGAATCTGAATTTTTGTTTTTACAGATGTACATACAAATCTTGGGACTTCAATCTTATTAATATATTGAAAGCTTTCTTCAATTTGACGCCAACGGTTTGATAAACGCACGTTAAGTGGTACATCCCAATCTAATTTTTGTTTCCACATTTCTTGAATTAGAATTTTGCAGCATACAACAATTGGGCAAAGTAAGCCAAGAATATCAAAAATTTTTGCTACTGTAGACAAAACCGATCTTTTAGTTGGTATTTCAATAATTGGAAGTTCAAAACGAAAACAAAAAAAGTCGTCTTTAGGTTTCCAGGACATCCCTAGGGATTTAGTAATGTATTCATCATTCGCTTTTAAATGTAGCTCACCGTCACATGATGCAATCTCTGGACAATTTGAGTTCCACTTGGCTAATTGTAGAGCAGCCTTTTGTAGTATGTTTACAATTTCGTATTTTTTAGATTGAAGCTCCGAAAACTCATCTGCGCCCGTCAGAAGATCATCAACATATAAATCTTCTTTAAGGACTTCGGAACCAACGGGAAATTCCTTTTTGTAAGAATCAGCTATGAAGAATAAACTTCTCACAGCGAGAAATGGAGCGGCAGAGGTGCCGTAAGTCACGGTGTTTAACTGATATAATTTGATTGAATCATGAATATTATTCCTCCATAGTATTAATTGAAATTTGCGATCCTCTTCATGCACTAGGAATTGTCTGTACATCTTGCAAATGTCGGCTGACAGAGCGAGTTTGTTCAAACGAAAAGATAAAAGCGTTAATATCAGTTCCCTTTGGATTGTTGGACCAACCATTAATGCCTCGTTTAATGAAATGCTCGTTGACGTGCGACATGAGGCGTCAAAGACTACTCTCAGTTTTGTTGTAGTGCTTTGAGGGCGTAAAACAGCATGATGGGGAATGATGTAATGCGAAGAATTTAGGTTTTCAAGGCTAACGGGTGACATATGCCCAAGTTGAATGTATTCGTCCATGAACTCTGAATACATTTGTCGAAAATCTTTATTTTTTAAAGTGCGTTTTTCCATATACAAAAATCGCCGACGAGCTGTTTCTAAAGACGTACCAAGTTGTTCTAAATTGGATTTAAATGGTAGACGTACCTGAACTCTCCCATTTGCATTAAATGTTGTATTTTTAACAAAATGGTCTTCACATAGCTGTTCTTCTTCAGTCCAGGTCGATTCTCGTTTTTTAAATTCTTCAATCTCCCAAAATGCTCTTAACAATGAATCCATATCTTCATGTTTAGTTATGACATTACAGGATAATGCTCGCTGTGTAGACTGCATGTTGATACTGCCGCCGACAACCCAACCGAGTGATGTATTGATCAGACAAAGTAGACCACTTCCAAAGGTAATTTTGCCTTCAAGCAGTAACTCAAAAAATACTTCAGATCCAAGTAACATGTCAATACGTTGAGGTACATTAAATAGCGGATCTGCTAATTTAAGATCAGTTGGTATAGTCCAGTTAGAAGCATCTATGTTTTCAGCTGGATGATGAGAGGAAATAGATTTTATTACTGAAAAACATGTTGTGCACTCAAATGCAGAACCACGTGATTTAATAGTGGCAGTAAAAGTGTATTTTAAATGGGTTCGAAGTTCTGAAACGCCAGAAATGTCCATATACGATTTAATTTGTTTTAAGCGAAGTCGATTGACTGCTTCCTGGGTAATGAGGTTAACTTCTGAACAAGAATCCAGTAAGGCTCGAAGAGGTTGGAGACTACCAAAGCAATCTTTGACAAAAACAATAGCTGTTGGAAGTAAATTCATACGATGATTGCGTGTGACAAGCGACGTGAACTTTGTAAAATGAGTTGAAGCTGAATTAGTTGACTTATGAGTTTCTACCTGCGACGAAGACGATGAAGGTTGAAAGGACGATGAGCGTGGTTGTTGAAACGATGAGTTTAAGTACGGGCCTTGTTGGACCGATGAGCTGGAAGATGATTGATATGGTAAGAACGACGAATTTGAAGTTGAATGCTGTTGCGATGAGTGTGAAGAGATATTTGTATCATTTGAGTAATGAAGTGATGTATGATGCGATATGTGGCAAACACGACAGCGAGATTTTGAGGGGCATTGAGATACAACGTGCCCCTTTTTAAGGCAGTTAATGCATAATTTTGAACTTTTTACGAAAACGAAACGACGAGGTATAGGTAGTGACAAATAGTTAGGACAGCTTCCAATGAAATGTTCTTTACCTTTGCAAAATTCGCAAAACATGCTTGATACAATAAACGATGACCCTGGACGTTTGGGGTTTTGTTTAGGTTTCGTATCACGAACATGAAGTGACTCTGTTTCTGCTGCACGGCTTTCCAAATATTGGCAATGACGACTTAAAATTGAGTAGCAATTATCTCATGAAGGCAGAGAACTAAACTCTTGTTTTTCATCGTATACCTTTTTTGAATCTCCATCAATTTTTGATAGAACAATATGAATTATTATAGCGTTCATAACATCAAGTTCTGATCCCAACGCGAGCAATGGACTTCTAAGAGCGGATACAGTGTCGATAATTGAACGGAGTGATGAAGAATTCGGTTTAGATATAGGTGCAATTGAAAACAAGGAGTTGATATTATCAATGAACATTAAAGCTTTATTATCGTAGCGTTCCTTTAAACGATCTAGAGCTCTTTGATAATTTGCCTCTATAACCTGAAAAGGTTCAATTACTGCCAAAGCCTGGCCCGATAGACAATTAAGTAAGTAATTGAATTTGTCAATAGTTGGTATTTGTGACTCATTATGCACTAAAGTATTAAATGTACTTATAAATCGCGAAAATTCCGAATATTTTCCATCAAACTTAGGTAATTTAAGTTGAGGTAAGCGATTTGGTCGTGATAAAATGGGTTGAGTGGCATTTAAAATGCTTTGATCCATGTCGCTGGCCGTTCGCTTCTGATTCATAAGAGTTACCAAGTGCGTCTTCGCAGAAATAAAAAGTTCTTCTATATCAGAGCGACTGGTGTCATTTTCATCTAATCTCTCAACCTGTGTCTGGATGTGGCATATTTGTTTGAAGTATGACTGAAGAATTTGAAGTCTACATTCTAATGTTGTAAAATCCGATGATTCACCATGTTTCTCAATTTTGCCCTTCATCTGCGCAATATTCCGTTTCATTGATGCCCGTTGCGACTTTTATGAAGTCAAAGTTTCTGATTTTTCTGTACTCATTTTGTAATAAATTGTATTAAAATTATATAAAATTCACCAATTTCGAAATTTAATATACGCCACACAATTTTTATAAAGTACCAAGAGGCCGAAAATTACCCAACACTGATGTAATTTATAAAAAGGTCCAACACTGATGGTTTGCTGCTGGTACAGCGTGAATGTATATATGTATGTATATGTATGATCTACTTTACTTATTATGTTAAATAAGAATAAAAGAAATGATGAAAGCACGAAGAGTAAATATTTCTCCTACTTACGTTTGTGGTTGTTTTATTCTGACCTACCAGAAGGTGACGAAAAAGTGTGTTTGCTGTGTATGGTATTGAGTGACGATGACGATGATGATGTTGATGATAATGACGATGACACTGGTGGTTTGCAAATGATGTTGATGATGATTTAGAAAACACTGGTGGTGGCTTGCAAATGATGTTAATGATGATGAAACTTGCAAATAATGAAGTTGATGGTGGCTTGGAAATGCGATGACGATGACGATAATTTATGGCTTTTATTGTATTTTACCAATATTACTGTTGCTGTTGTTTTTTTTTTTAATATTTGTTGAATTTTTTTTTTTAACACACTGCCTTCCTCGATAATTGTTTTTTTTTTTTAATTTATTTATATTGTCTATAAATTTAATTATAAAAATTATTTTGTAATTGTCCTGTCACGGTCGCCAAATAATGTTTCACTAGATGTTAAACACTTTTAAAAAAAATTAAACACTGATAATTTTGTTTTAACTGTGAACTGTTCTTCTTTAATGTTTTAAATAGAATGATCTTTGTGCTTACAGTTTGATAGAATTTAGCTTCAAAAGTTTAAGTAAATAAAAACAGTTAGGAATGTGAAAAAGTAAGAAAGAGCAAAAAAAAGGAATTCCACAATAACCGATACGGTATTTAAAGGAGTTAATTAATTATAAACAAATAATGGTATTTAAAGGAGTGAATTAATTTACAAATAATGATTTAAAGGAATGATTAATTTAGAAATAGATTAGATTAGAATAGATTATTAATTAGATAATTTTAAATACAATTTTAATTTAATGATGTAGATCTGACCGAACACTTTACATGGTTTTGATTTTGTTTTTCCTAAGTCCTATCACATGTCAAAACTTTAGGAAGAGTCCTAGAGGCGTGTAAAGACACTACGAAATGATGAAATACGAGGGTTTATTTGTTCTGTTAATTAACTTCAATTTTTTTTTCTACTTTTGATAAGACAACAGCTTGTTAAGCCAACCTAAAGGCAGAACATTTTATGAAATTCGTATGAGGATATGAACTTCAAGAGAAAAATTATGATATAAATATTTGAAATCATAATGAGACTTTTAAGGCAACAAAAAAATGAAAACCAAAAACAAACAAAAAGTTAAAACATTCTAAGATTATGCTGCCTAACAATGGATTACTTTCATACAATTCACTCCAAGCATTCCAATTTAAAACTCTTTCGCTTTAAATATAAAGTTTTACGTACACACAGAGACCGCAGTGGTTTATTATTAAGTTTTTAAATTGGTATTTTGTTTTAATTTAAATGTAAAATATTTATTAACCAAATAATACTTAATTGGTCACTACAATCCTTTAGTCGGGATTACAACCTAGCTTTCCACACCACTCTTGTTGTGTGAAGCAATCTTATTCATGAAGGGCAAGACTTAAAATTTAACGTCGAATGCGAACGACTGATTTGAGACAATTTTCATAAAAATTTTATTTAGTTTTTGCCAGAATATTGTTGATATACAGTCGCCGAAGTATTTTTGTTTTGCTCGATATATCTGGGATGGAGTTTCAACCATGGGCTCTAATAAGCCAACACACTGCCTGCTAGATTACGGCGACTTCAACAATGCTTTCAAATTGTATAAATGTACTTTGCAAAGTTCGTAGAGTACTTCGTTTATTTTGAGGTCAAAATTTTGGGCATAGTAACAACATAGTCGCCATAGTCTAATAGGTAGTGTGTTGGTTTACTAGACGAAGAGTTAGGGTTCAAACCCCAGGTCAGACATCAAAACGAAAATATGAAAAAATATTGCTTCGGCTTCTTCCTCTCAGCAGATTTCTGGCAAAAACTCTGAGAGCAAATAAAATTGCCATGAAAAGTTTCTCAAAAATTTGTCGTTCGGAGTCGACTTTAAGTTGTAGGTCCCGTCACTCGTGTTTAAATAACATTAACACACACAACATGAGTGGTGTGAAAAGCTAGGTCATAATCCTGACTGAACGGTTGTAATGACCAATTATGTGTGTATGTAGACCGAGCTTGTCAGCAAAACTGGCAATAGAGCAGTATCCCTTTAGAATTCCTGTTGTAGTGCGAACCGTTCTCCTGTGGAACGCAAGTAGTTTTATGGTTTTCTTGCTGTCCACTGTTGGACACAGCAATTTTGAAATTTGGCCGCCACCTTTGAACCACCTTTGGTTTGTTAAATTTCATTCTGCTTTTTCTAATTTGAAAAAGTATTCTTGTAGGGGCTCATATATCCTTTCTATTGTCTCTTCGTCAGACATCTCCGATACATTTCATGCCAGTACGTACTCCTTTTCGTTTTCTTCTATGCCACAGTGACGCGGAACCTAATAGAGGCGGGAGTTGTGTCGCTTGTATGTTGTAGAGAGTCCATGCAACTTTTGACGCCATTTGAGATCCCAGCACTTTGATTGCTGCTCGACTGTCCACATATGGTCAACTTCGAAGCAGGTAGGTTTCTGGTTTCAATCATATGGGCAGCTTGTTTAATAACAATTTACGCCTGAAATAGTGCCAACTTATCCGAATATATCTCAGATCCATTTCCATTAGACATCGTAAATATTAGAAAAAAAAGAAAAATTTAAAACAAACTTTCTTATTCCATAATTAAGTTAAAAATTTGAAACCTTTTTCATGCTTTTGTGTAAAAACTTAAGAAAATTTTTCTTTAACGCCTAACATGTTTTCATCCATTATTGTAAAACAACACGTACAATGATCATTAAATTTTGCGTTAGTTTTCTGTTTTCGATTTGCTTTACAGTTTTCAAGCATTCATTTGGTTGTGTAAGTAAGGCAAATTATGATAACATTTTACATTATTTTGTAGGTGGTTCACACTGCCCGACTTCATAGACTGCAATTTTCCAGACAAACAATAATAACATAATTTGCTACAGTCATACACCCGAATTATATATTTTCATTTCAAATGAGCAACAATTTTGTGCTGATTTTATGTAAATCAAAGAAAATTTAACAATTACCCTGTATTAACAAAATGGCAAAGTGTGGCGGCATTACAAAATAAAGGCAGAGGTTCTTAAACAATTTTCAAAGAATTAAAAAAAATTACAATTTCAAAAAAAAAAAAATTACTATTTTTAAGTAAAATTTTTTTTCTATCATTACGGTCAATGGAGACAACGAAATTTGTGCACGAAAATTGGTCTGATCGAATGATGTACGGTGAGGCCAGCGGCAGCTGCCATATGAATGATATAACATTCCATTTCTAAACTAAATTTGGCTAAATTTAAAACTATTTTCTAAATTACAATATTGTTACGAAATTAAAAAATTACATACTGATGTTTTGCTTTTACATCGTTTAACATTAAAGTTATACACAAAAGATACAAAAACAAAACAATGAACTTGTTAACAAATTAACGCACTGCTTACTATATAAACAATCACTAGCATTAAAAATCGTAATCAAGTAAACAAAAATACCATAACAAACGCTACGAGAATAAATGTAAACAAAATACACAAACAACAATAATGAATGTAAACAACGATTTTTACATTTATAGAGATTTCGAGAGGGCGAAACCATAAACGTTCGCCTTCAAGAACATTCATCAGACTGTTTACGTTGGCATATAAAAGACAAGGCAAAGCAGGCAACGGAGTTAGTAAAAGTTCAGTCAGTCTTGTGTAAATACATGGTGTATTTGAGGAGAATAATCGTGGTTTGAAGATCTCCGTTACAAAGATCTGTCGAACAATTGTTATTGTTTACGCAAGAGAGTGCAAAGAGGATTAACAAACAAAGCAATTGTTGTTATTTACATCAAGTTGTGAACAGTGGCACACAGAAATATGAGAACAATAAAGAATGTAAACACAAACTTATTTTTATTTTATTTGCAATCTACGAGCTCATATTTTAAGCGTTTTTAAAAGGCAAAAACGCAACAATATGTTACTTACTTACCTTATTTTACTGGGATACAGTTTCTAAAATAAGTACAATTTTCGTTATTTCTAACGTTGAAAAGAAGTCTGTTTTTCGTTTGCATATTCAAATATAAGTTATAACTCCTTATAGACTAAAACCCGAAAAGAACCAATTTTTCGTAGAAGTGTTATTGGCAGTCTTGAATTTAATGTATAATTTTTTTCTTTCTTTTGCTTTGCCTTCACAGTCATTACAGCATATTCTTAAATTATCATCGTAAATTATTCTTTTCCAGTGAAATGTGTAGCCTAAGGAAAAGTTAAAGAGATTATGAAAACGTTAAAAAGGAAAAGCAAATAAATGTAGGCCCAGTTTTTTCTATATTTTTCTTCCTTATTAAAGTGGCAAATAAGTAAAATAATTGACATATAAATTGCACGTGATATTGAAAATCTTGTTTTTATATTCAAATTTGTTTAACAAATTTAAGGCAAAGCGAACAAATAAGAAATTTTTATACAAAAAAAGCAGAAATTTGAATGAATCCTACAAGTCAAAATATTGTTTATGGTCAAAAATTTAATAAAATCTTACAAGGATTATGATTTTCACAATGGTTCACTTAGCATAATGAAACTACATCAGTTAAATAAGTTGTCATTTCTTCAGTCTCTTTCGCCGAACCAGCATGGACGCGTATGGAATTCAACAGCAAGTAGAAATGTGCCGTGCGCTTCGCCCATAATCGATTGATTGAGAAAATCATCGATCGATCAAATGCAAGATCTGCCGAAAACTTTTCCGCTGTGAGAGTGTGCAATAGAATCACAGGCAGTCGATTTCTTGACGCATACCACAATTCGCGTATTTCGCGTCGTGAATTAGGTCTGCGCCCATACAAAATTCAGCCCACATATGAGTTGAAGGTAAACTACCGTAGAGCAGTTGACAACTGACTCCAATTTTTACCGAAAAATCATCTTCTTGTATGAAGCCCATTTTTAAATGAATGGGTACGTGAATAAAGAACATTGTCAAACTTGGAGTATACCAAGCCACACGACATCAAAAAGCGTAAAATACATCCCGATAAAATCGATTTTTGGTGTGAATTTTCTGCTGACAACGTCATTAGACCATATTTTTTGGAGAACGATCTTGTCAGACCATTACTGCGATCATTAAAGGATTAACAATTTCTTTTGGCCTGAATTTGATGATTGGGACACCAACTATATGTAACATCTACAGGACCATACTACGTGCCACGCAGTTCACGAGAGATTAGAGATGATATGGAATTTCACCGAGATCGTGTGATTTGACCCCGTAAGTCCCTTTTTGTAATGCTTTCTTAACTCGCAGTGGTCCTTAAATCCAACTAAATCCATGACATCGCTCAAATTTAGTCTGATTTATACGCTAGAGTCATGGAATACCGGAGCTTTTGGATACGCTCCACCTACAGAAGCCGTGGCGGACATCCTACCATGAAAGGAAAGAAAATGTCATTTAAACGACAGCGTCTGAATTGTTTACAGCAGTCGACGATAACTTGCGAATATAGCGGTCTTCGATATAGTCCCACGAAAGACTATATTAGATGGTCTAAGTAGCAAGATCAAGCAAGTAGAATAACTTCTTCTAGAAACTTCTCATTCTTGTTGACGTTTTGTTGATGTTCCGTTAATAAGCTTCACTTGTAGCCTCCAAAAAAAAACCAATTATCATAGCACTTTGAATAGAATTTGGTGACTAATGGTAAGTTGTTGAAGCTACAGTCTATCTAGTTAATAAGCTTTACTTGCAGTCTAAAAAGTGTCATAGCGATGTGAATATAAGCTGAAGGTTCTTCCTGCGTCACACCTACTGACCCTAATGCACATCAAACAATAACTTTTTCGGAATTCGATATCCTTTCCACAATCACTTCTTAAATTTCAAAGCTTCATATGCCATATTTTTTTGTCCTTGACGTGAGAAATACGCTGAAGATAGTTTTAGTCGAAAATAATCAAAATTGAACCCTTAGTACTTTAGAATCCAATTAGTTGTTTTATTAATACTAAGTTCTTTTTTTTTTTTTTTTTGTTCGAAAAGTTGAACGTTATATAGATGCATGTGCAAATTCAAATACGCCATATTGGACCGTAAGATATGCCCAAATGCTGAGAACGCAGTAGAACCGACAAATTCGGATTTTCAGCCACACTTGTAGAGTATCCATATTTTCGTCTAGTTGCAACACTTCCATTCTGATGATGAAGAAAGTCCAAAAAGTCAGACACTTTAATAGGCATCTGTCATGCATGGCGTAGGTATGTTTGGCAGCCAACAAAATTATGGTAACCGTTTCTTTTTTTTTTTGGATTTCTCGCGGTAAACAGCAAATAATAAAATAAGGATTTGAAAGAAAAAGCAGTAAATATTCCACGACGCCGCATTCCCTACGGGTCAGAGCTATGTGAGAGAGACAATGCAGAATGAGCAATTCTCCATAAGTAATTCTCCATGAGTAATTCTCATTATATAATTCAAGGTTTTACTATATTTGGTGAATATTTCGAAAGCAACGATATATTGTTACGTTTTAACCCTTCAAAAACATATTAAATATGAGTTCGTAGATTGCAAATAAAATAAAAATAAATCTGTGTTTAGTTTTAATTAAATTCTTTATTGTTCGCACAATTCTGTATGCAACTGTTCACAACTTAATGTAAACAACAACAATTGCTTTATTTGTTATTCCTCTTACACTCTTTTGCATAAAAAATAACAATTATTAGACAATTTTTGGAATGACCTTTGTAACGGAGATATCCAAACCTCGATTACTCTCTTCAATCACACCGCGTCTTCACACAAGATTGACTGAACTCTTACTGACTCCGTTGCCTGCTTTTCCTTGCCTTTGAAATTGCAGGGTAAACAGTCTGATGAATGATCTTGAAGTTGAATGTTCGTTGTTTCATTATTGTTGTTTGTGTATTTTTTGTTCATTTATTGTTGCAGTGTATGTTGTTGCATTTTTGTTTACTTATTTATCTCTTTTTTATACCGGTTTTAATTGGTATATTTTTGTTTAATTGTTTATCATGTAAACAAGTTCATTGTTTTTGTTTTTGTAGCTTTTGTTTACAATTTAAACGATGTGAAAGCAAAACACCATTTCCATTTTCGTAACAATATGAAGTAGTTTTGTAAAAGATCACAGATTTCAGGCAGCTGCAAAAATTTTGCAATTTGTTACAATGCTGATGTTATTTGCTAGCCACACATTCCTTAGCTTTGACAAATGCCAGACGTGCGTTTTCTATGCGTCGTAGAATGTCGGGCTTAGCATCTCAGTTGGTCGAAAGAACACTACCGAAATATGTAATGTAACTGGCAGTATTTTCAAAAGATTTAATTTGTTGATATTAAGTGTAAACCAAGGTTTTTAGTGTTTCCTGGTTCGATTGCATGTGAGGATGCCAATAGGAGGGAAAAGCAATGTCAGCGACGTATTCAAGGTCCCAATGACAGTCATTAAGACGATGCAAAGTAAGTGATTAGACCCGTAAAGAATCTCCAGCAGAGTGTTGTACAGTTCCGGTAAGGGAAAACATCAACATTATCAGAGATAGAGAAATTTTAATTATAACAAAATTTATTAAAATTTTATAACAAAACCAGAGGTCAGCAATAAATCCTTTTTTCGCTTCTCATGGAATTTTAAATGTAAGTGAGTCAACAATATTAAAATTTAACTTCTCTCATTCATTCGTACTCACTACAAGGTTGATTTGTAAGTACAGCTTGTAATGAGTATGCGTACAACGTTTACATCAAACTCATACCATTCGAAATATATTTGATTCATAAGCTAGTCATTCAGATTCATAACTTTAGAAAAATACTTACAAAACTTATAAATGATTCGAGTGATTCATTCATCATTCATCAAAATTTACAGTCTTAGTAATTATTGCATTTGCAAAAAAAATAACAAAAAAGACACATAAGCAAAAAAGAGCAGCAAGCAGAGCAATCACACAACCTCCTAGTGAGTATTTTAGTGTTCGTACGCTAGTCGTACTTATTTCGTGATTCTTGTATATGTTGAGTTATGAAGAGTCGAAATCAACAACATCATACGTATTGTTAAGTATGAGTACGATGAGTACTTCAAACTTTGAGTATGAGTAGAGGTTCCATGATATTAAAATAAGTATGAATGCATATAGGTATCAGAAATTATGAGTAAGATTCGATTGTACTCATCTTTATGAATACTCATTGCTGATCTCTGAACAAAAGAAGGCAAAACCGCTGCCACATAATTAGAACTTGAGAAAAAAAAAGAGATTTTTTTAAAGGTATGTTGTTCAACTGGAGAGCAGTGTATATCATGCGAACAATTTTTTTCAATTTAATAATTGTGTTTATCCTTCTAAATCTATTATTTTCTTTTTAGTATGTATAATGTTTGTAACATTAAATCAAATATTTAATAAATTTATGTTCTATAAATTAATTTAGACCGAGAGGCAGACTAAAATTCTAAGGGCCATTATAACTTGCCGTTAAACTTAGGAACTGTAAAGTTACCTTTAACTTATTTTCGTTATTACAACTTACAGATACAATTTTTCAAAAATATGGCAGTGCCGGAGCAATGTCGATAAAACTGCTCAATTATACAAGTTTTTTTAACACAGTGGCAACCAAAGGCTTCGTTTTTTGTTGTATGTATATGCTCATTTTGTTAAAGTTTGAAGTTGTCATAATGAAAATAATATATAATATGGCTAGTTCAAACATAAAGTGACCTTTAAATGTTAAAGGTAAGATGATCCTCCCTTTAGCTTAACGATCACTTCTATCTTATTGGGTACTCATAATAACGAAAAACAATTTATGTGACCGTTAAAATCCTCCCTTTAGTTAATGGCAAGTTGTAATAATTTCACTTAGAATCAATAATAAAATGTAAAGTGAATATGGTGGATGAGGAAGTGTGAAATTATAGGGTATGAAAATACACACACTTACACGCTCCACTCCACTTGACTGGTACAAGTAAACAGTTTAGAACAAAAACACAAAGGAGGGGAACAAAATCATTCAATAAATTCAATAAAATAATATACAGACAGGCAGACAGACAGACACACATCCATGTAAACAACAGACAATCGACAAAAATACTTAAAACAAAAAGTGTTTATAAGAGTAGGACATAAAAATAACACGCTCTGCCGTTGTGTGTGTGTGTTCTATTCAGAATGGGATTTTGTTGCTGTTGTTGTTTTTATACAATCGACACATTCGTTTATCATGTCAAAGTTTATAAGTAATTCAAACCATGAAAATCACTTAATTTTCCTACAAAATCCAAAATGTATTGAAGCGTCTAGAACAGTAAGAACAACAAACAACAGAACAACTTTCGGAATATGTACTGAATAAGCATATCGAGAAAAAGAAATATACAGAGAGTTTAAGAAACAAACAGTAAAACAGAAGCAAAGTAAGGAATATAAAATGATAAACTGATTTATTTCGTTTTCCTTTTTATATCTGTCGGATATTCTGAAAATTTTATAAACAGAGTACTCTGCAGTTCTTTAAAAGGGTATGGCATAAGATTGATGTTAAAGAGTCTGTTTTACTGCATGAAAAAGTAAATTCAGCTAACTGAAGTTCTTTCGAATGAGAGCCAACAAATATTTAAATAAGTTTTATATATTTTTAGGCAATTCAGCTAACTAAATTGACTTTCAGCCATTCAGATGACGTTTTTTGCTAGCTGAATTGACTTTCAGCTGGCTGAGTTTCATTCAAATAAAGAACAATATATATGTACATCAGTTTTACGTATTTTTAAAGCAATTCAGCTAGCTGAATTGACTTTCAAACAGCTAAATGCCACTACAAAGAACAAAAATAGATATTTGCATACATTTTATATATTTTTTAGCGAAATTCAGCTAGCTGAATTGACAATAAATTGAGAAAATATAATACGGCAAGCTTGTCCATAAAAAATCTAAGTAGAATACATATTGAAAAACGTTAACAACATTTTTATTCTAATTTCGATTGCTGAATTTAAAAGGTGAGAAATTTAAAAGTTTAAATTTAAAAATGCAATAAGACAATACCAGTTTGAAATTTTGCCAAATTTATTTATTTGTTGTGAAGTACAATTGCTCCGGTTAGAAAGGCTATGACATATGGCTGCCGCGGCCGGCGTCACAGTACCTTATTCGATCGGACCAATATTCGTGTACTTTTTCGAGTATATGGGGTCGTATTTTGGCAGTGGCGTCACGAATATTGGCCTTCAAAATGCTCATTTGTCACTGGTTTGTTGGCATAACGACGTCCCATCGAAAATAGTTCAACGGTGTTAAATCGCAGTTTTTTGGCGGCCAATTGACACATCATTTCGGCTAATAAAATGGTCATCAAATGTTTGACGCAATAAATCAATTGTAGGTTCAAATGTGTGACAAGTTGCATCATCCTGTTAGAACATCGTTCACCTCTATACCATGTAGAGTTGGTACAAAAAATCGGTTATCATGGAGCGATAGGTGTCTCCATTGATCGTAATGATTGCGTCGTCCTTATTTACAAAGAAATATGGGCCAATAATGCCTGCGCTCCACAATCCGCACCAAACAGCCACTCGTAATGAAAGCATTGGCTTCTGTAAAACCAGGTGTGAGTTTTCCGAGGTAATTTTGCTTACTAACGTAACCATCAAGATGAAAAATTGATTTTTTTTAGCAAAATCGACATCATCGTGCAGTTTTTCGTTTGCCTATCTACTGAACTTAAAACGAAGTGCATGGTCATGCGACTTTAACTCTTGAACCATTTGAACTTTACCGTCATACCGAGAACTTTTTCAAACTTCGATATAAACTCATGCGTGAAATGTTAAATTCTTGATAACGATAACGAGCTGACAAAGTTTCGATATTTTCGGGTGTAGCTGTCATACGCGTTCTGACAATTTAATTTTAGATTTCGTTTTTTTATTCTATTAAAATATTTATTCAGCTATCTAAACTAACTTTTTGAACTTCACATGGCAACAATTTTTTAATGAATTAACTACAAAGTAAATAACATACAGACATACACACATAATTGGTTTATACAACACTTCAGTTATGATTACGACCTAGCTACTCACACCAGTATGTTGTGCGTGTTAATTTTATGCATGGTTAGCGGGAGCTACAGCTTAAAGACGATTACGAACACAGATTTCAAAGAAACCTTTTAATGCCAATTTTAGTAACTCTCAGAATTTTTGCCAGAAATCTGTTGAGAGAAATTCAACGAAGAAATCTTTTTCAATGTCCGTTTTGTTGAGGATGTTCGGCATGGGGTTTGAAGTGTGGCCTCACATTTAATAATCCAACACACTACCTACTAGACAAAGGCGGCTACAATTCCGTCTTACTGCTCCACAGAGTTTCGGTGTCTCATCGGTGTCGTGGAAACTATTCTTCTGGCAATCTGCTCCGCCTGTTCATTTCC
Source organism: Sarcophaga variegata (assembly GCA_932273835.1). Taxonomy (NCBI): domain Eukaryota; kingdom Metazoa; phylum Arthropoda; class Insecta; order Diptera; family Sarcophagidae; genus Sarcophaga; species Sarcophaga variegata. Next base: position 89,887,945 of record OW026360.1, on the reverse strand, counting down.
TCGAATTCCTACAAAAATTCTTGCCGGTTTAGTTTTCCATTTTAAATCTGGTTGCGATACTCCACAACATCTACATAAAAATAGGTAAAATATGCCCATCACTATGTACACCTCCATGAGACTTAGGGTACCAAAATATACCAATTGAGACCAAAGTTCTAAATTATGGAAAATAATTCATTCTGACCTTTAGTGCTATTCAACAGCAGTCTATGAAGATGGGTCTGGCAGTAAATGATGGCAAAACGTAGTATATGTTATCAACAAGTTGGGATATGCGGCGTACTGGATCTCAGATTACGGCCGATAACTATACTTTCGATGTAGTCAAGGAATTTGCATATCTTGGCTCCGCCGTTACCACCAAAAATAATGTCAGTCTGGGGATCAATTGCATATTCACTCTTGCAGGTCCTGCTATGGCCTCAATAGGCTAGTAATAGAGACCTCTCTCATACGACAAAACTAACACTCTACAAGACGCTCATCCTCCCCTTGCTTCTTTATGGCGCAGAGGCATGGACACTATTAAGCACTGGTGCAGCAGCCTTAAAAGTATTCGAGAGGAAAGTTCCTCGGGCCAGTGCGAGCCCCTCAAGGAAATGGACGTTGTGCAGAGTATTAACATCCAGCGAATGGAGCAGAATACTCCAGCGAGACAGGTATTCGATGTGGAGATTTGCGGAAGTCGACGAAGAGGACGACCTTGTTTGCATTGGAAGGACCAGATCGAGGAAGCCCTGTCATCGATTGGTGTGACCAACTGACGTAGGCGAGCAGGGAATTAAGGATGTGTTAAGGCAGGTCGAAATCCGATAATCGGGTTGTTAATGACCAGTTAAGTAAGTAAGTAATTCATTCCGACTGTATTCAGCGGAGAAAAAAACAGTTAGTTTGGTTTCGATTGCACAACAATTTGCAGTACTTTTCTGTATAGACAGACATGTATAGTTTATAGTTTCCTCGACTTCTGAGAAACTCTACCTTGACAACAAAAAATTAAATTCCTTTTTAACTGCAAGCAGTTCCAAAAACTTCAGACAAAACATATGTGTTTGTGAACTCATACATACAGACACTTGTCAATGCTAAAACTTCACACTTTGCAGCTTTTGTGTTTACATTATAACACCGTCTTTATCATATTTTTTCTGTTTTTTTGTAAAACATTCCCCTTATTGTCGGCAAAGATATATGAGTCCTGCATTATTTATGATGATAGGCGGTTTATGTGTTGTAATACAGTAAATGCGTGTAAACATGTACGAAGGAATAACAAATCTATTGTGAAGACATTCACACAAATAATTTTTGAAATCTTTTCTTAAACGTGCCAGTGATTTTTTCGTACCATTCAACATTACAATATTTGCTTAAATGTGGGTTTTTGTTTTTATAGTGTTTTGTGATTATAAAGGAAAAAATCGAATAAAACAAATGTTTTGATTTCATTTTCAAACGTTTTTCCTTATTCGATTTTATAAATTTTTTTTATTTCAAAAATAAAACGAAATAAAAACCGGATAAAAATAAAATACGGAATGAATGACGGCAATAAATATTTTTATTGGAAGCTAGAGCCCAAGTAAAACCCAGAGTGTATAATACCTTCAGAACTTGTCAATCAACATGTTAAATTTCAGTAGCATGCCTATATGATTTTGGATTACGTATTTTCAGATGATAAACAAAAATTTTAATATTTTCGATGTGAAAAAAAGATTTTATGGTATCAAATTACTTTAATAAGATGAAAAAAATAAAAAAAAATACGTTAAAACGTAAATTAAAAAATTTCTTTCATATGTAATAATATGGCCTTGAAAAGTTTATTCAAAAAGGAAGCAAATATACTAAGAAATGCAATTTAAGAATCTAAAATAAAATTCAATTCATTGCTGGATTTTCGCGGCACTTTTGTGTCAGTCTAATTGGGTTCTTAGGCTTTTTTTATTTCAGATAATTGTACAATAATAAATATTTTACATAGAATTCATTTGGCCTCTGCGCCCTAAAGGCATTTTAGAGGCAAGTTGGCAACTGTTAAACTTAACGTACAATTATAGTAATAATCTAATATTAAATATTATAATAAGTATCTAACTTTATAAAATTTACTAAACAAAATGTTTTACAAATGCGTTTCTATTGAATTATTCAAAAATTCTTTACATAATATTTTAAATATTGATATACTACCGGCAGTTTTTAGTTGTGAAGGTAAATTATTATAAAGAATGCCACCCATATAATCAATTCTTTGTTTAGTTTTTTCTAATCTACACCTTGGGATTCTTAAATTTGAAGAATTTCTTGTTAAAAATGTGTTTGGTTTTGAATAAATGGAATTGTATGATCACCTATGTTGTGGAGAACATACAAACAATAGAACCTGATATATATATAAGCCATTAATTGGCATATATTTTCACATATATCTTTATATAGCAACAATGTTGAAAAAGTACTTGGTAAATTATAAACAATTTTTAAGGCTATATTTTGACAACGTTGTAAAGATTTTAACAATACATTGTTTTTATTAAAAGCATAAATACATACTAAATAATTCAAGTGCGATTCAATTAATGCATTTTAAATCATTTTTTTAGATCTTTGTGATAATTTATTTTTAAATTTGTATAAGATACCAATAGCTGGGGCTATTTGGTTCTTAACACTATTAATGTGATAATCCCAAGATAAGTTGTTTTGTAACGTAATTCTAGGTATTTAATTGAATTTGACTCATAAATGGGGTTGCCATCAACATATAGAAATAAATTGTTATCAGAATTTACTGCACGAGGTCTAAATCTAACTAACTTAGTCTTTTCAGAATTTATTGACAATATATTCAAGCGAGTAAATTCCATTAATAAAGCAGCATCTCTTTTAATTTGTGTTTTCAAAACTAAATCAAAATTAAATGGATAAAACAAGCAAATGTCATCAGCAAACATAAATAATTGACCCGTTATATCCAAATTCTTTAGATCATTTAAATAAATTGTAAAAAGTAAAGGGCCCAAACCACTTCCCTGAGGAACCCCATATTCAACAGTACCGAAAGAACTTTTGAACTGTTTAATTTGTACAAACTGTTTCCTGTTGATGATATAATTTTTAAATAACATAAGTTCACTTCCTTGAACACCATAATATTTTAACTTCTGTAACATTTTTCCATCATCTAAACCTTTACAAGTATATCTTACCACGTTTAGGACTGCATCTTGAGTGCTAACACCTTTTCTGAAACCAAATTGATATTTGTACAACATACTGTTCCCCTCTAGATGTATCAAAAGCCTATCATATAGCACTTTTTCAAAAATTTTATCTATTGTTGATAGAATAGCAATGGGTCTATATTTGTCTACAGTGCACGCAGAAACTGTTTTTGGAATGGGTACTATTTTGTGAATTTTTAAAAAGTCTGGATATTCAGAGGTATTAATAATTTTATTAAATATATCGAGTAGTATAGGTAAACGTACTGTAATACATTCCTCAACGAATTTTAAAGACATACTATCAAATCCTGGTGATTTATTTAATTTCATATTGAAAATAATGTTAATTATGTCATTTTCATTTATCTCATTTAATATGAAGCGATGACAAGTAGCATTAAGTGTTCTCAAAGACTTAATTGAGTCATTTCGCAAAGTATTAATATTTTGCTTAAGTTCTTTTACGACCGAAATGAAATAAGTGTTTAATAAGTTTGCTTTTATCTGATCATCTAATATATTTTCGAGAATTGCGTTTTAGTAACAATTCTCACTTTCTTTTTTCTACTGTGAGTAATTACGTATAATATCAGACAAACAATCTGATAATCACAAACACCCGCATCCAATCTCCGGTGGGAATCGAACCCACGACCTCGGCAGGTAAAATTTAGCACACTACCAACTGGGCCATCGGGACACCCATTGCATTGTTTTTGCATACTAAAGAAGTACTGCGTTACGTTGCATGAACGTCAACTAACACTATCTTTGCAACTATTCGACTGTCTATTAAGCAAATTCATAGCCTCAATTGAATTTGAAGTATAACAAGCAACTGCTTTTATTAGATTGTGTTGACAACTCTGAAACTGCATCCTTTCTCACGGGTAGGTCCGTAAATTAGGTCGTAATTCTGACTAAAGGGTTGTAATGACAAATACGTACATACGTAAAATGCTTACCTGCAAATAACTTCTGCATGAGACTGTAAAACAATAATCAACAGAGCTACAGTTTCTACATTATAAATTGAAGTCAAAACAAAATTCATCGAACCTTCAATCTGGTTTTCCGATTGATTGCCAGTTGACAAGAATGTCATGCTTTAAATGTGAAGTTTTTATGTTGTTAGTCAAAACCGATTCATGTAAACTTGTCCGTTAATTTTGAGATATCGTTTTATACATAATTGGTCATTGCAACCCTTCGGTCAGGATTACAACGCTTATATTGTATGCGTTAATTTTATACATGACTGGCGGGCCCTACAGTTTAAAGTCGACTCCGAACGACAGATTTTTAAGAAACTTTTCATTGCTTTCAGAGTTTTTGCCAGAAATCTGCTGAGAAGAAGTAGCCGAAGAAATATTTTTTCATATTTTCGTTTTGATGTCTGATCTGGGGTTTGACCCGCGGGCTTTCGTCTAATAAGCCAACACACTATCTACTAGACTACGGTGACTTTGAAATTATCAAAGTGAGGAAAAATTGTGGCATTTGTAAGTTTCCAATTGTTCTGCATTAATTTGCGGTGCATGTTTGTTGTATACGTGCATAAGCCAAAGATTTTGAGAGCTTGAGAAGCAACTTTAGTAAAGGAGTCTAAAAAGGTTTTAAGAATATATAGTCTAACGGTATACGTGCTTGAAATATAATAAAAATACTGCATAAGTAAAAGCTCACATCTATTTATCTATACTTTCAAGGTGTACATAGTCTAAGATTTACGTTTGTTTTTAAGGGTGTCCCTTTAGGGTTTATTGAAGAAAAGTTATATTTCGAGTAAAATTTTCAGTTCTTTAAGGTGGTTTCTTAAAACCTTTCTCCACACAGACAAAAGCAAACATGATCCCGATCCAGATGTTTCCTACTGAAATGCATTAACGCCACACAGATTCATCAAAGAATTTACATTCGAGTCGAATCGATGCCTATTCTCATCAATATTTTTCAGTCAGAAAACCGTTCAGTCTTATTCAACATACTTTTACCTCAAACCTATCTGGCTTGAGAATTATGCTCACCTTCTTCAATATTTTCGTCTTGCTCGGTATAACTTTTCAATTTTTTCTTCAGATTTAATAAAAAGATTCCGACTCAATCCAATACACTTGTTAGGTAGAGGTGGCTGTCCATATAAGAGAGTTGGATGCACACACTTAGGCCACATAAGGCTCATTGTGTTACCTCAGATTTCCGCTATTCGCTAGTCTCAGAACTACTCTGATATCCTAATGAAGCGACTTAGACTGCCAATGTCAATCCGTGACAGTTTCTTCAGATCATATATATAGTAAGCACCAAAGTATCTTTTTCTCCTTTGACAAGTTGCAGGACATGTGCAATTGACAGTCTAATCTCTTCCTTTTCCCTGCAGCTTCTGCAGAAATCATTATCAAGGTGTCCAAGACAAATGCGCCCGTAAATGTACCCATAATGCAATGTCCCGTAATGAATCCGAGAGTTTAAACAAACTTACCGTGCGCCCTTAATTCAGCCTTGGCCAGATGTTCCGCGCCATTCTACCCGTGTCCGAGGCCGCTCATCTGTCTTTGACGGTATCGACGATCGCATTATCAGTTATGAGCACACAGGTTCCTATTGGTATTCCAAGAGTCGAGGGACTCTGATCGGAGAGTTCGATGGTTGTGCCCGGCCTAGGCAGTTCACCAGCTCTACACTTACCCGGAATATCACCCACCCACCTGATATGAACATCATATAATTCTGTTATATATTTAGGATAGCAAATTCGCCATCTAACTTACTTAATTGGTTATTACAACCCATCAGTCAGAGTTACAACCTAGCTCGTAACTCATCATCCTTGTTGTATGTGGTAATTAATGACCTACAGTATGTAGTCAACTGCGCACGACAGATTTTGGTGAAACTTTTCATGGAAATTTTTTTGCCAAAAATCTGCTGAGAGGAAAACTCTGAAGAATGAATTTTTTGTTCGGGATGTCTAAGCTCTCTAACCATAGACTCGCGTCTAATAAGCCAACATACTTTCTGTTACTCTGCGGCTACTTTTCATTAATCAGGAGCATCATTTAATGACTGACGTACTGACTCTGCATGAAGGAGGAAGCAACCAAAAAACACATATTTTGTGCAATTGACTGACTAGAATCAGTCAGATTACATGGACGCAATTACGTTTGCTTTCTAACGGGAATTATTTACATGACTTCGTGCGGAGGGAGTAAAAAGTTACAGTTTGAACCCGGTATTCAGGGTAACTCTTACTATTGAGCAAATTAGTGGTATTGTACCGGCGAATGATTGCAGCAATTTGAATGGTTGTGTATGATTTTTCTCTTTTTTGTTTTAAATTTTCATTTTGAAAACAGACTCTCAATATATATTTTTAACGGAAACCCTAACAAACATGTGAATATTTATTAACGAAAGTATGACCATATTATCGTAACAATAGTGTTTTTATACCACAAACACGTATAATTTATGATAAAATTTGCGCAGAAAATTATAAAAAAGGAGGTAGAAAGGATACACCCATACAGAGAAAGAAGTTGCAGTGAAAAATCATACTTTTGAACTGGAAATTAAAGCAAAATAAAGCTTTAAACTTAAATAGAAGAACGAGAATTAAAACATATGGGAGCACATAAATAATTCATGTTTCCGCAAGAAGTAAAAAAATTAAATATATAAAATATTCCCATAAAACAAGTGAATAAATTAAAACAAATTTTGTTTTACATGAAAACAAAAATGATAACGACCGAAACAAAAAAGATTCAAATAATATTCGTATTTAATACAGGACGCGGTGTTCATTAAAAATAACAAAAGAATATTTCATTGTCATTATTACGTTTTTTTAAATAATCAGTGTATATGTAGTAGTAGATATACATACATATATCCGCCATACGTATAAAGTCCTTTCTCGTTAATATAAAATTCTTCCTAGTCAGAGTTAATTTTTTGTACTCCTGTTGGTTAAACAATAAATGCTTTATGCTGGGTTTATTTGTTATGACATATTCATGCTCCGGGCTGCTTTTATTTGCAATTTTTTTTCAGGATGATTCACAGCATTAATTGGCATAATGGAGTGAAAAGAATTAATTTATTTCATAATAAAATAATTAATATTCATAAGGATTATCTAATACTATACTATTACGAAAAGCAAAAATCTAGAAACTGGTGTTTTGCTTTTCATCATTTAACATTAAAATTACAAACAAAAACTACAAAAACAAAACAATGAACTTGTTTACAAATTATCGCAACAACAAACACCAGCATATAAAAAATGGTAAAGAAGTAATCGAAAATATACCAACAAATACCAGCTAAATCAATGGCAAACAAGTAAACAAAATACAACAACAAACACTAAAAGAATAAAGTGAACAAAATACACAAACATGATGAATGAAACAACTATGTTTACATTTATAGAGATGTTGATGTTGTTGTAGCAAACAAAGCAATTGTTGTTGTATACATAAAGTTGTGAATAATGTGCGAATAATAATGAATTCTAATTAAAACTAAACACAAATTTATTTGTATTTTATTTGCAATCAGCGGGCTCATATTTTAAACGTTTTTAAAAGGTAATGTTTTTCAGAATAAATTGTTGGCTAGTTAACCTACAACTATTTTCCGAAGGCATACCCAAACTACGAGCAATAGCAATACTCAAAGAAGAAAAATTAAAAAAGATTCCATCAAGTGGACACACTATTTACGGAGACAAAGGCAGATGCGAAATGATAAGAAACTACTCACAAAAGGGTTTTCTGCACAATTAATGACATCCTTCAAATGGATTTTGAGATTAACTTCAATGGTTTAAGTTAACAGTATTGGGAATTACTATTAACAAGGAGGAAAATATGCTTAAATAGTGATCACACGAAAAATATAAAATAGTTCTGAACATTAAACTGATGTATCCTAAATACAGGATTATGCAGTGAGAAGCAGGCGATCACAACATGTAGAAGGTTTGCAGGAAAAGTGCAATTCAAGAATGGTTTATTGGACATATACTAAGATGATCGGAACAATTATGACCTCTGGGACTGGAACAACTATTTGTGCCAATATAACGAATGTGAAGACATCACAAGTGAAGTTTGATAAGATACAGCGATTAGCACGCATGTTTATACGCGGATAATGAGAATCTGTCCATTTCATATAGCAGTGAAGACCAAAGCTATGACAACTAGTGTCAGTTAGTTATAACACGACACTCACCAGAATGTATGATGAATCAACAACTACAGTGGATGAGTGGCACTCTGAATTAGCTAGCCTTGGACTATAAGGTCGTCTTTAGCTGGACCACGAGCATTGACAAGCATATAAGCTTGCAGATGGAATTGGCAGAACGTTTCTGTGGACTGGAATGTTCCATTAGAAGGCTCATTATTATTAAGAGAATGTTTTCCGATAACGTGATTCAAAACTCAAATATCTTCTCACTGCACCTTTCTTAATTAGTCGCTAAAATCCTTTAGTCAGGTTTACGACCTAGCTTCTCACACCACCGATGTTGTATGCGTTAGTTTTATCCATGAATGGAAGGACTTATAGTTTAACGTCGATCCGAACCAACGATTTTTTTCTTGGCAGTTTTATTTACTTTCAGAGTTTTTGCCAGAAGACTGCTGAAAGAAAGCCGCTGATGCAATATGTTTTCATTTCTCGTTGTTGGATTATTGATATTGACATGGAATTTATAGATCTTCTTGAAAATTTTTCTGAATGCGTAACGCTGATCAGTTTTAGATGAAGTAGTCGTATCAACCAATAATACGGCGGCATTGAAATGTCAGTTTTTTTCATGAACATAGGGAAAATTTTGTTGGCATTTTACTCCACAGACATCGATTCTGCCTTTTGGATTTTATACAATAGTTGATGGAAAACATGAGAGGAACTTGAATTATTTTAGGGAATCCTACTGCGAAGCTATTAGCACCAGTTTTGAGGGGATTATTTGCAATTGCATGATTTTTGCGAAAATAGAAAAATCTAGAGACTGGCATAAAAACATGATAAAGAAGTAAACAAAAATATACCAATAAACATCACAAGAATAAATGTAAACAAAATACACAAACAACAATGTAAACAACGATGTTTACATTTATAGAGATTTTGAAAATGAGAAGTCACGAACATTAGCCGTCAAGAACATTCATCAGACTGTTTACTCTGCCATATAAAAGGCAAGGCAAAGCAGGCAACTGAGTTAGTAAACGTTTAGACAGTCTTGTGTAAAGGCGCGGTGTGGTTTGAAGATCTCCGTTACAAAGATCTGTCGAACAATTGACTAGTAATTGTTATTGTTTATGCAAAAGAGTGCAAAGAGAATGACAAACAAAGCAATTGTTGTTGAATTTTAATTAAAACTAAACACAAATTTATTTTCATTTTATTTGCAATCATATTTTAAACGTTTTTAGAAGATAAAAACGTGACAATATTAAGTGCCATAATAGCAAAACAGAAGAATAATTAGTAGGACGAAACTAAAATTAATTAAATTAAAAATTAGAAATTGATAATTGATTCAGTAGGTATAATTGGTCTCTTATGTTCAATACTGGCTTTAACAATTTTTTCGTCAAATTGAACTTTCCTTAAAGCGACTTTGAATATGAAACAAAATGTGATACGAACATGCCCTATTTTAGAATTTTATTCAAATATTTCTTTTAATTTTATTAATGCCATTTAGTAGAAAAAATATGTCAAGTAAAGAAATCATTTATCATTCCATTTATGTTTTTATCAAATTTAAACAAGAATATGATTAATATGAGAGAGTATACTTACGTGTTAGACAGAAAAAAATTTAAAATAAAAATCAAAAAATATGAGAATTCAAATACCAAAATTAAAATACATCTACAGAGCAGGACTTTTTGTACCACACAAGTGCTCTAAATTTCGTTCTCATTTCATATTTCTTTTATTAGATTAATGCCTTAAATATATACAAAAAAAGTAAAAAAAATTAAAGGCCTCTTAAGGATTCTACATAAAAGAGATTCTCTTCCACTTTTCGTAAAGTCGCCATTTTTTTAAGTGACACAGACAAAAATTAAATAAATTTTCGTGATGATGAATTGGTTTTAGATTGACATTAAAAAAATAAAAATAAAAACCAAAAAAAAAAATTTGGAAATCATTTTCTATGGTACAGCATGACCAGGAAATGTTTCTTCTTCGTTAGATCTGTTGGTTTTTATCTATTTTGAAGAAAATTGGTGGTCATTGCGACACAGAAAACCAAAATTTTAAGTGGCTTCATTCGTATACAAGTGGACTCTAATATATTGCAAATGCTTCTAAAGTGTGTATTGAAACAGAAGTAGGTATATGTAGATAAACAATAAAAAAAACAAGAAGTCACGATGAATTTTTATTTTAAAACAAGCAACATGATATATTAACGATTAATAAAGGAAATAGAAAAGGCAAATACTTTAAGGAGTTTTAGACGTTAGTTTCTAACATAAGAAGAAAAACATGACCGCCATAAAGATACAAATCAGAGAGATACTCAATCATGAGTATTCAAAAAGATGAGTAGAATCGAATAATAATCATAATTTTTGATACTTTGATACGCATTCATACTTATTTTAATATCATGGAACCTCTATTCATATTCAAAGTTTGAAGTACTCATCATATTCATACTCATACCTCATACTCATATCGAGTCGCTCGAATCATTTATAAGTATTATAAATATTTTTCTAAAGTTATGAATATGCATGAGTAGGCTTATGAATCAAACATATTTCGAATGGTATGAGTTTGATGTCAACGTTGTACGCATATTCATTGTAACCTGTACTTATAAACCAACGTTGTAGTGAGTATGAATGAATCATTTCATTATTGTTGACTCACTTCAAAATTTTATTAATGCTTATGAGTAACGAAAAACGATTCATTGCTTATCTCTGTTACAAATCCAAGGGCTCATAGAGTAGCTGGAGAGTCATTTAATTACGTTTCATAAAGAGTAGTTGCACAACTGAAAATTTTGAATTGGAATAGCAATAAATATTGTTGCTGAAGTGAAATAAACTTGAGTATCTACATCTATTTCTACTGTAAATATATATGCTGAGAAAATCCTAATCAATGCCATTCAAAATATTTCAAAAATGTAAACTGATTTGAAATTGTCTATAAAATGTGTTTTTTTAATTTTAAACATTTGAGAAAAGGGAATGCTTTTGCAATCTCGTCTACGGTGTTTGTAATAACATGACCTAAATATTTGCAAGTTAAATGTATTTCCCAAGATAAACTGATATAGGAAGGCTCTCCAAAACATAGCAAAAATGTGAAAATATTTTTAATTCTTCATCACAAGCAGCTTGTATCTCGAAACAAGTTTACAGCAATACTTAATTACTTAAACGCTTTATTTATAGAAGCATATCTTTTGCAGAAGTTACCACAGTCAGTATAGAAAACGAAATATAAAAAATATTTCTACGGCGCCCTCCTCTCAGCAGAGAGAGCATTACGATGAAAAGTTTATCAAAAAATCTGTCGTTTGAAGTCGACTTTAAACTGTGGGTCCCGCCACTCATGTATAAAATTGACACACACACAACATAAGTGGTGTGAGAAGCTAGGTCGCAATCCTGACTGAAGGACTGTAATGACAAAGTCTGTTATGCTGCCGTCTCCAGTTTTTATTTTTGTTCATTGCCTGGCTACAAAGTGTACTTCATATGAGCGTCAAGGCACAAGTGCCTCCATAGGAAATATTTATTGCGTACGAGCATTTTTTGTGTTGGCGATGACATCTGTAAAACATATTCAGTATACACTCAAAGAGTAAGCAAACAACATCATATGTTTTCATCGCGTTGAAGATGGCAAATTTTATACCGAAAAGCGTTAGTTTCTTTGTTTTCAATTGAAGAAAAGAGCTGGAAAATCGCATCAAAAGGCTGTCGCGGAATTTGGTGATCATGTTCTCAAAACCAACGTACAGAAGTTGTGTTCGATGATTCAGTGACAACGATTTAGATGTGAAAAATGAAGAACGTCAAACAAAATGTTTAAAGTCTTCGAATTGCAAACAATATTGGATGAAGATGACACGATAAATTTGCAACAAATGGCGGAAAAGTTAAATGTTGCACCACAAACAATTTCTGACCGTTTAAAAGTTATGGGAAATATTAAAAAGATTTTGAAACTGGATGCCACATGACTTGCATGACAGATAGAATGAAAACCGAAAAATCACTTGTGCAATTTTTCTTCAAACACACGATAGAAAATCAGTGTTGCGTCTTCACACAAGACTGACTGAACTTCACTAACTCACTCGCCTGCTTTGCCTTGCCTTTTATATGGTAGGGTAAACAGTCTGATAAATGTTCTTGCAGGCGAATGTTAGTGGCTTCGCCTTCTCGAAAGCTCTATAAATGTAAACATCGTTGTTTCATTATTGTTGATTGTTTACATTTATTCTTGTAGTGTTTGTTGTTGTATTTTTGTTTACTTGTTTACCATTTTAATGTTAAGTGATGTAAAAGCAAAACACCAGTATTTAGATTTTTCATTTTCGTAACAATATATAAAAACACCTTAAATTCCGCCTGTAATTTACTTAATCAGTAAATAAAACCCGAACTTTATTGTTTTTACACAGCATTTCCTTCAGTAAATGCATGAAAGCTTTCACATTAACACTCAAGCTAATAAGGCTTGTGAAAGAAACAGGTATGATATAAAGGAGCCAAAACTACATAAAATAAGAGAGAAAGCGCAACACATAAACCAAATAAAGCATAAGTTAAGAAACGAAGCAGATTTGTGGAGAATATTAAATTTCGTCTGCCGAAAAAGTGTTTGGCAAAATAGAAATACAAAAACTACTTAACAAATTGCTCAACCAACAACAATACTATAACAAAACTGTAGCATTTATTTTTTATTCTCCTTTGATACGATTTACTTTTCATTTATTTAATTTGGGTTTTCTATACTCTTTCCTTAAAGATTTTTAGCCAAATTCGCTCAAAAATTTGTTTCGTACTCATAACATAGAACGAAATCAAATAAATAAAATAAATAAAAAATCATGGAAAAACAACCGAAAAATGAATGAATAATAAGAACAGAGAAAAAAAAATTAAACAAACGAGGGATGTCGAAATAATCGTAAAAAGCAAAACCAAAACAAATAAAGGGTGGGCCATATACAAGTCCAAAATTCTAAAATGCAATAAAGCAAAAACAGTTTGAAATTTTGCCAAATTTTATTTGTACCCCCCTCAGTACCTCATTATCATCTTGGCAATGGCATCATGAGTATTGGCCTTCAAATGCTCAATTGTCTCTGATTTGTAGGCATAACACTTTTATTTAGAGCATCCACACAAAATAGTCCAACGGTGTCAAATAGCAGCTTCTTGGCGGCCAATTGACATCACCATTCCAAACGTTTGACGCAATAAATCGGTTGTGGTATAAGATGAGTAGTAAGTTGCACCATCCTGTTGAAACCAAACATCGTTCACACCAATACCATGAAGAACGACTACAAAAAATCGGTTATCGTGGTGCGATAGGTGTCTCCATTGACTGTAATGGTTACGTCGTCCTCATTTACAAAGAAATACGGTGCCTCCGCTCGACAAGTCGCACTAAGCAGTGGCGCATAATGTAAGACCACATGAGGGTTTTCTGAGCCCGAAATACGGTAAGTTTGCTTATTAACGTGTCCACCAAGACAAAAAGGAGCTTCATCCGAAAAGATGTTTTTTTTTTTTGTAAAATCGACATCATCGTTTAGGTTCTCGTTGGCACAAAATTCCTATAAATCTCAACGTTGCTCAAGCATACATCGATTCATTACGTTCAGTGGAGAAAATATACTGAATTTTGTGACAGAATAGAATGACATAGGTATTACTGGATTCGAAATAACCGATGGTTCAAATATAAACCGATAGATGGCCCACCCGCTATATGCCGCAACAAATAAAAGGAAAGAATAGTGAAACAAGGTTAAGAGGAAACGCTTCAGAAATATTTTCATGAAATATCAAAAAAAAAAAACGAAAAACAATATTTAAAAAAAGTTCTCCATTCAAATCAGTTTGTATTTTCAGTTCATGTGTTCTTTTCTTCCTCCTCTTGTTGATTTCCACTTTCTGTTTTACAAATTACGTCCCCAATAATAATTATTTATTTAGCTTGCTTATGTATGAAAATGTGTAAATGTTAGCAAGTGTTAGTTGGCAGATGTTTTAGTATATGTTTTCGTATATTTGCTACTTTATTCAGATGAAAACAAAACTTTAACAGTCCTTTTATAAAATGTAAGTAGAAAACACAGTCATTGAAATGATGGTCTCTCAAAGCGTATGAAGTTTTTACAACTACTACTTTTACTTTGAAACTACACTTCTAATTGTAGCTTTGACGTTAACTTCTCTATTCGCATGAGTAAATGTTAGTATATGTGGTCAGTTTACATGCACGCGTTGAAGTAGCAGAAGGCAACCCATCAAACATTTCGATTTTTAAACTAACAATGGATTTTTAGATGCTATTGTTTGCCGTAAATAAATTTTAGAATTTTAAAGTATAGCAAGAGAAATAATTGAAAACTTAAAAGTGTAATTACACATTGCACGGCAGTCTCAATAACCATCATATGGCGCACTTAATAATCTGGTTTCTAAGCGTTACCAATTGCAGCTAGGACAAGAAATTTTATCAGAAGTGTATTAGCAATGTTGATAATTTGTTGCCAGCCAAAGCTTATTGCAAAATTACGACCAAAATCAGCTAGATGAGGTACACTTTTTCTATCTGTTTATTTATATATTGGAACAATTTATCGCTTTAAATTTGAACCATTAGTTATTTCGATTCTTATGTAATTCTTTTCGGTCACAAAATTAGTTTATTATCTCCACTGAACGTAATGAATCGATTTACTCTTGAGCTACAAAGAGATTTATTGAGCCAACGAGAAACTGCAAGATGATGTCGATTTTGTCAAAAAAAAAAAATTTCGGATGAAGCTCATTTCATATTGG
This sequence comes from Sarcophaga variegata, assembly GCA_932273835.1. NCBI lineage: Eukaryota > Metazoa > Arthropoda > Insecta > Diptera > Sarcophagidae > Sarcophaga > Sarcophaga variegata. The sequence continues at coordinate 89,872,614 of OW026360.1, read as the reverse complement.
TAGGCACAAGCATTATTGCAGTATTTGGGGCTGAGAAACGTGTTTGGTGCGGCATTGGCCCATATTTCGCAACTGTGAAAATAAAAAACCTCACTCCTAAATAATTTAAAAATTATTAAAAAAGAAAAGAAAAATAAAATAAAATCAAAATATCATCTGAATTAACGTCACCAAGTGAATTAATTAAAAATTTATACACAGCACCTTAATGGCACCGTTGATTAATAATTTAGACATTTTTATTTTTGTTTTATTAAAAATTTCCATGTCATTTAAAACAGACCCAACGAAACCCTATTTAAAAAGCTTTGAAAATAAGCGAGGATTAAAATTTTATTATTTTTCCGGTATGTATGTATGTATGTAAAACTGTAAATTATATATATTTATATATTGTTTTAAATGCTTTTATTTTTTAAAATAGAAATAAAAAATTTTATATACAAATAAATGTTGATAATTGGATGTAAAAGTGCTTGTTTTTTACTCTTTAATATCTCCAAACCCATTTCAACACCACCTGGGAAGACATTTAAATGTAACCCTGTATAGGGCAGTACAACAGATCGACTATACCTTTATACAACCGTACAATACTATGCAAGCAAGACAACAGTTTTGTAAAATCCTTGCCTAGGGTAGGTATTATTTTGACTAAAGTAAGCTTCAACTCTCGAGGTAGTGTTCAAGTCTAGGGATGAGGAGTCTCAAAAAAAAGAGTAAGAGGGGCGGAGTAAATAAATATAAGAGGAACACAAACCTTTAATATGTTTTTATAAGCGTATGTTAATAATAAATGCTATTTAGGATAGTATTTTTGTTTGTTTATTTAAAACATTTTCAAATGAATACGTTATGTTTATTGATATGTAGTTTTTAAAATTTCATTTAATATCAAAATAAATCACTTTTCCTTTGCGCTCGTGTGTCCTTCTTTATTACTGGTGTTCAAAACTCAACTGAACTGATATAAACAATGGATCTTTAGTGTTGGAAATGTTCATGTTTGTTGGCGATGTTGGTGTTGTTATATTGGGTGACAGTGTTGGTGTTGATGTCGAAATGCAGAATTGGGGTTGTGGAAATATGCTCGCTCGTGTGAATATTCTCCCGTATCGGCAATCTGTGAATAACTTTTAATTTCGACCCCTAAACCTACCATAACTTCATATCGTCTGGCATCTGAAATTAGTCTTTTGATGAGTATAATTAGTTGTGGGTGTTTTGCGTATGAATTCGGATATATAACGAGTGTGTAGGTGTGTAGCTCCTTAATGGAGCTCTTTCAAATTCTCATCCTTGGATTGTTCAGTGTTTGTTGCTGTGGATATTGACATTTGTTCGGAATGTTGATGTTGGTATATTGGATGACAGTATTGGTGCTGATGATATTGAAATGCAGAATTGGGGTTGTGTTAATATGTTCACTCATGTGAACAATTAGTCTATAGGATAGAGAATTTTAAGAAAAAGAAATTTTGATTAGTTTCTATGAAATGGATTAAAAGTTCTTTTGTGTATTAATAAAGCATTAGAATTTGGCGAAAAAAAAATATGTTTGAGCCAAGCCTTGGCCAGATAAATAGTATTTGAATTGGGTGGTATAAGAAGCTAGATTATAACCCTAATTAAGAGGGTCGTAATGATAATTCCACTAAGTACTAAATTGTGTGTAAAAACACTTGATTTTATTACTGTGACTATAACGTAATCTCAAAACGGATTATTTATTATTAAAGCCAACAACGATACGAAAACAAAATCAATACACATACATACATACTTGGTCATAACAACCCTTCAATTACGATTACGAGCCCCCGTAGTCTAGTAGGTAGTGTGTTGGCTTATTAGGCGTAAAGCTAGGATTCAAACCCCAGGCCAGACATCAAAACAAAATAAAAAAGGTATTTCTTCGCCAACTTCAGCAGATAGCTGATAAAAACTCTGAGAGTAAATAAAATTGCTTTGAAATGTTGCTTACAAATCTGTTGTTCGAAGTCGACTTTAAACTGTAGGTCCCGCCACTCATGTATAAAATTAACACATACAACATATATAAGTGGTGTGAGAAACTAGGTGGTAATCCTTATTGAAGGGTTGTAATGACCAATTATGTATGTATGTATGTAGTTATGATTACGATCTAGCTTTTCATATCACTTAAGTTATGTGTTTTAATTTTTTATAAACAAGTGGCGGGATCTACAGAAACATTTTCAGATTTGAAATAAAACTAATCAGCAGACAAGATTGCCTATTGGGTATTCTTTACCTATGTTTCGGAAATATTATCTAAGAAAGGGATTAAAAGATATTTCCTATTGCAAGTTTTCGCACGTTCTAAACTTTCCCGTTAAAAAATATATAACCATGTTATAAAAAATTAAATTGAAAATTATTTACTTACCTTGTCTGCTGAGGGTAGGGTAAAAACCAATTTTTTCCAAGATCTCTTTGTGTAGTGTTTTTTTTTTATAGCTTTACGAGCTAAAGGTTGGGAATCTTCGAAAGACATTGGTAGCCCGGCCTATTAATTGACCATGTGGTAGCGGATTAGAAATCTACCACAGTGGTTCCCTGCTTGTCGTAAAAGGCGACTAAATGTGAGGGCAGTGGTAGAGGGTTCGGATTAAAAGTCTGGCATATTCCCGATGACACTGATGCTTAAAGTGAAACAATGCCGCTCAAAGTATTGAATTACCGTAGTATCACGCGCTCCCAACGGATGTTAACGATCGGAGCCTAGTCGTATAGTGTAACGTGTGTTGTGTTGTGTTTGTGTGTAATGTTAATAATATTAATTTGTTAGTAGTCACTAATAATATTTGTAATTGTTTTTGGTTTATTGTTAGTGAACTGTAATGGAATGTAATTGTTAGTGTACTTTATATTTTTCAATTTTTTAATTTTTGCCATTATGTATTTTGTTGCTATTTGTTTTGAACTTTGATGAACTTTTTTTTTGGTCTCGTTACTTTTGATTTTACTTATGTATTGTAAAGTGTATATTGTTTTTATTTTTTTTTATGAACTTTTGTGAATTTTTTTTCCTTTTATTTTTATTTTTAACTTTCATTTTCATTGTTCTATGTAATTTTATTTTATTTTTGTAGTTTTAAATATGTACTCGTACCTTATTTTTAATTTTTGATTTTGAAAGGTTTCGAATTTTTGCTGTTTTATATGTTGTTTTTGTCAATGCACTTTTTATTTAATGTGACTTTTTGTGATTATTGTTTGTGTTAATTGTTAACTTTTGTTTTTTTTTTGATTGATATACATATTTAAGTACTGGTTTTTGTTTGTATGATATTTTGTTATGTTCTTTGTCTGGAGTGATTTATGTTTTACACTATTTTTGTTAGTGCATATGTGTTTATTTTGTTTATTTATATCACTTTTCCGCTGATATTTAATGCTTTGCTGTATTGTTGTTATTATGTTAAAGTTTTAAATTTACTGTTTTATGGGGTTATATTATTTAGGGTGGGGTAGAATTTGCACAATGGGTTTTATATGGACAGTACATGTGTTATTGTTTGTCCTTTTTCCTTGAAGGACCAATAAATATACGGGTTATAGACTCGAAGTAGGGTCAGTATGTGGGTAAGGGGGAGTAGGCCGTATAAATAGGAAGGACACCAGTCATAAAACGCCTAGAAAAAGTGGAATTAAAAAATTTTATTATTTTCCTCGGATGTACATTTGTATGTAAAATATATGTATAAGTATGTATTTTAACTGATTTTATTTTTTAAATAGAAATAAAATATTTTATTTATTTATTTATTAATTACAATACAATTACAAACTATATTCTAATTATATATATATGCTCGGAGTAGTGTCACAGGCCACAGCCTCTGTTGGGAATCGAACCAATGACCCTCATGCTAATAGTCTAGCACACTACCCACTAGACTACCAGGGCACCCTAAAATATTTTATATACAAAAAAATGTTGGTAAAAGGATGTAAAAGTACTTGTTTTTTTACTCTTTAATATCTCCAAACCCATTTTAATAATATTTTATCAGTTTTAAACATTGCAATGAATCCTGTGAGACTTAAATGGTGTTTTTATAAGAGTAAGCAAAAAAATTAAAAACATTTGTGGGGTAGTAGAGGTTTCAAACGAAAATAATTTGTAGCGATTATATTTCTTAACGGGGTTTTATTTAAATAAGTTTTTCATGATCTCCAGTCATTTAAAATAATTGTTTAAATTGAATTTATACACCTATGGAAAGAAAGTACTATAAATAACAGGCATATTTCAAGAGTTTAAATGGCAATACAAGCCAAAAATATTGTAGGAGTAAATTTTTTCTAGTGGATAATTTCATTGCATTAATTGCTTGAATATGATTTGCGGTATATGTTCACAATTTCTACGAGTTACACGATTCATTTGATCACTCCAATTTTTCTCATAAATCTAACTAATGGTGGCTTAACTATTATTTTCCAATGCTTCTAGATTTGCTACTATATCAATGACTTAACATAGCACCATAAAATGTAATGCATAGTCATTGACTCGCACACACAAGGTGAACAGACCACTTTTTGAAAGAAAGTTGCCACTAAATTGATTTTTAAGCCAACTGTATAACAATTTGCGTTGTCTTATTGTAAGGAAAGCTCATTGATGCTTAATTTTAGTAAAATTCAGTCAGCATAACTGACAGCGTATTCAGATCATAACAGTCAACGGTGAACAGTATAGGTCGATGTTTTCCAATTTTTTTTTCTTTTTGGATAATCTGGGCAGATGGCGTTGCTGTGTGTGCAACAGGATAGCGCCACGTGCCAAGCAGCTATTGCCACTTTAGTAATTCTGTAGAAGCATTGAGGGCATGGTCATCTAACTTTTAGGTAATGTGAAATATATAGATATTTTCTTTTGACATTTTCTTAAGTCTCAGCTATGTGAATATCCGCAGAAGTCCTCAAAAACAGCGTAGCCCAAACCTTCTGACAAATTCAGCCTGCAACACCTTAATTACGATTAAAACCACACCACTTATGTTGTGTGTGTTAATTTTATTCATAAGTGGCCCCACCTACAGTTTAAATTCGACACCGAACGACAAATTTGAGAAACTTTTCATGGCATTTATATTTACTCTCAGAGGCTAGAGTAGCCAAAAGAAATATTTTTTCATATTTCTTTTTTTTTCGAAATGTCTGAGCTAGGGTTTGAACCATGGGCTCTCATTTAATAAGTCAACACACTACCTGCTAGACTACGATGTAAGTTATATATAAGTTAATTTTAATAAAAAATTGTTATTCAAATGCCATTTTTAGGTGTTACAAGCGACAAGTTAACGAACAAAAACGAGCATAAGTAACTTTAAATGAATCTATCTGGGTATACTTCGATTTCAAGTAAAAATATTTGATTTTACCACCCATTTACCATTTGTTTCAATAAAAACCAGAAACTACTTGCAAATCACATGACATTTAGAAATATGGGAATTAGTGAAACAAAAAATTTCTTTAATTTTCAATGTTTGATCAGAATTTGTACGCTTTGCATTGGTTCATCAAACAATACAAATAAATGGAATTGAAATCTTTTGTTACAAACTCCACGGCCACTGCCATAAGGGTAAAGGAGACTTTAACAAAATTTTTGAAAGTCTTTCAAATTTAACATATTATATCCGTAAGGGTATTTAACTGTCTGGAGAAAGAGATGTAGAAAATGTGAGTAATTTGATTTTTATAACTTCGAATTTTTTGAGCATCTGCAAACGTGTTAAAAAATTAAACTTCAATGGCAAAGTATTAAAAATTATTTTTAATAACATTTATTGGAAAAATTGCTCATTAACTCCCTTTTACGCGGTTATTTCGTTTCTTTATGGATGTTATTGAAGTTTATTTAGTGGTGGGTTGTTAATCATAATGTCATTACGTGGCTTTTGTATGACACACAATGTCATCTCATGACTGTAAGTGTCACATTTCCTTATTTTTCCTCAACAAGGTTATTGCAAATTTATGCATAAAAAGAAGAATCTAATAGGAAATACATACACAAATAGAATGATTATTACTTAAATCTCTCATGAAAATGCTCATGCCACATAGTAATGCGGAACACATGAATCACCATTACAGACGTTACGGAGAAACCAGACTTTTTGCTTCGAGGAACAAACATTTTTCATGACGTGTGGGGCAGAGCTGTTCTTAATCAGGAATGGAAGAATTATATTAATTTGCTCAAAAGAATAAAGTCGCCGTAGACTGCTCCCCTATTATACAAGATTTTGAGGTTCAACCTACAGGTCAGATATCTCGAACAAAACGAAAAATACAAGATATTATTTTGCCGGTGCCTTCCTCTACACAGTTTTCTGGCAAGAACTCTGAGAGTAAAATAAAATTGCCAAGAAAATATTCTCTATTCTGTTGACATTAAACTGTAGATCGCGCTACCCATGGATAAAATTAATTGTAAAAGCCAATTAAGTAAGTAAGTCAGAGAAAATTTGCCAACTTTTTAGTCAGGATGATATGTGTTAATTTTATCCCAGACCGGTCCAAATTAAAGTTTACTGTGAACGAAACAATCTGAAAAGGTGATTGAAATTAGTTACTCTCGTAGTTATTACAAGCAGAGTTCTTTCAGCAGCCGAAAAAACTATTATCAACCCACAACTCCTTAGATCACAGAGGAAAAAATTACATGGATATTCTGGGTCGATACTTATGGAAAGAAAATCAAGTAGACGCGACTTAAATATACTACTAGGAGTCATTACAGTCTGCTGTGCATACATGTGTAACTGAATCGTATAGAATACGATAATAATGAGTGGAGGGCATTTAGAAATACACTGGGAGCGCACAACAAGTTGCCTTGATGGCTTATGCCATAAACACAATAAACCCAACAACAAGTTGCTTGTTGTCGTGTCTCTTTTTGAGGGAATCCTGTGTTTGTTGCGGTGCGTTTATTGTGTTTATAGAACTAGGTATATAAGGATAGGAATTTTCACAACTTGAACTCTGTGGTTGGTCTCCTGTTCTTCAACCTAACTACCTTGAGGGCAAATATAGTTTATTCATTTATTTATTATTATTATTCATATCCAAGATGAAGCTTATTTAGTACTCTCAAAAGCAAGTAAAAAATCTTGTCTGCACCTGCAGAATGTTCATTAAGTACGATTTTAGCGAAGCTGGATTCACTTAGTTCGAAATAAATATCGTGATTAAGATAATTGAAGATGAATGAACATTGTTAAAGCTCTTTGTTGCAATCTTGATTCACAGGAATACATTTTTAAAAACATAGGTATGCATATGCACTGTGGGACATTCTTCTACAAAATTCTTGTAATTTTTCTCTAAATTCTCTGCTGACATCAAAACAGTTATCCATTTTTTACAGTTTCAAATCATTATTCTTTCATTGAAATCATATTGTATTGAAGGCAATGACTTTCTTAAAGATATTTTTTGTGTACATATGGTGTGTATTGTGAAAGAATGAAATTATTGACAGTTGTCGTCTCTATCTTATGTTTCTCTTTTCTAATTAGTTTTCCTTATTGTACCATTTTTCTGTAGTAGAAAAATATCATTTAAAATCTTCAAAATGGTTTGTTAAAAATCATTTGTTAACTTCACTTTACTTTAAACATAAAATTGAAATAAAATGCAAAAAGTAAACCTGAATTCGGCTTTGAATTAACTGCTTTATTTTCAATTATTTTTTATTAATAGATTGTGGCAGAATGAAAGTCTAAACATATAAAAAATAAGGGAGAGAGTGGTTTATAACTAAAATTAAAAAATAAAAATGTTCGCGGGTATGCCACGTACATGAGCATAGACACGCATTTCACAGTTTACCTTAGAGAACTACTAAAGAATTAATTAAAAATTTTTGTTTTTTACCTTGGATTTTCTATTTCACGTAATTCTCTTTTTTTGTTATTATTTTGTCTTGTTTCTTAAGCTGTTTGCTCTCTTCTAACTAAAGTTTGCAATCCAAAAAGCAAAATAAAACTGAAAGAAAAAAAAAAACGAAAAATACGAAAAGCATTAGAAAATAATGTCCTGCTGCTAATGTACGTCAAATACCTTTGTGGCTTTTTGTTATAAAGGCTACAATAAAAACACATTATTGACAAACTTAATGTTGTTTTTCCAAGAATTCTCTTGTTTTTTCTTGGTTCCTTTTTGGTACTCTTCTTAATGTTGAGGTATTATTTTTTATTGCCTTAACCACATAATTATTTACCCATATGTCCATTTCTCTTTCTCCCTGGTTTTTGTTACTGATTTACTAACCTTTATGTTAGTCTAGGTCAATTCAAAAGATTGTTTTGCTATCTTTATTTTTAATTTTAAATTTCAGGATCCTTGAAAAACTTTTTCAAAGTTTAAAGGTTACACACACGCTAACACCATTAAAATTAAAAAAGATAGAAATGTTTTGGTTTCTATTATACACGCTTTTTAATAAATCACACACATACGAACGCATGTAAATTATTTTCTGAAGCAAAATTGCTCGTCTGCATAATTTAACCAAAGAAAGGGAAAGCCATTGAATAAATGCAATGATTAAGGAGTATTCTTCGCATAATTACAATAATGATGCGAGTTTAGTAATTTGCCTATCAAGTAAGTAACATTGAAATGCAAATACTCATTTCATCAATACTCAGTTCCATTGAATTCTCATTTTTCAATAAGCTTGTCTCAGAAGTAGAAGGAGCGATACAAATTATTTTAATCTCAAGAATTTTATCTTCTCATAAAACAGGTTTTTGGAAAAAATTTACTCGTGTAAGAGGAACCAGCCATCCTGGTGGAACGTAGAAATTCAAAAACTCCACTGCTGTACTGGGAGAGTCTTTAATAAGGCGAAAAGCGTCAGTGGTAGGGTTATATGCTATATAAGCTTTAAACCTTTTAAGTCGCCTTGTCCGGATGGTATCTTCTCGCGTCTGCTACAATATGCTGGTGATATATTATACGAACACCAGGTAGACGTGTATAAAGATTGCCTCCTTTGTTGTAAGGATGTGCTTGTGGTGTTTATACCGTATGCCGGTAAACCCAGTCACGTAGGCTCAACGGATTATAGACCAATATCACTTTCTTCGGTTATTTTGAAAGCTGTGGAGAGACTTATCGGTCATGATTTGAGCTCAAACATGGACCGGTCTCCGACGAGTACGTCGCAAGGGTAAGTAGGTTGGGAGCGCTCTTCATGATGTAACAAAAGTGAATTTAACTAGGTGTGAGTACACTTTGCCAGCGTTCTTAGATATTGAGGGGACTTTGCAAGTCGCCGTAGTCTAGTAGGTAGTGCGTTGGCTTATCAGTCTTAAGGCCACGGTTCAAACCCCAGGTCAAACATCAAAACGAAAATATGAAAAAATATTTCTTCGCCGACTTCCTTTCCGCAGATTTCTGGCAAAAACTCTGAGAGTAAATAAAATTGCCATGAAAAGTTTATCAAAAATCTGTCATTCGGAGTCGACTTGCAAAAGTAGATCCCACCACTCACGTATAAAATTAACACACAGAACATAAGTGGTGTGAGGACCTAGCTTCCATCCATCCTGACTGGAGGGTATGTTTAACAATTTTACCCTTTCTTCAATTGAGAATTGACTTAGGGATATACATGCACATGCTGGGTAATATACTGATCCTATCGAATCTGGGTGGATGTTCTATCGTTAAGCGCACAACTGGGGTACTCCACAAGGGCGGGGGTATAATTTACATTATTTACAAGTGAATGTGCTGGTGTTACCCAAAAATTGTTCTTCATTCACTTCATTCTATAGGACCTGTTCAGTGTATGATTTTCTGGTTTCAGCTCCTATATTATTTCACCGCCGTAGCTAAAATCTTTTAATATCTAAAATCGATATGAATTACTTGTTATACGTGATAGAATAGAATATATGATATTTTTTAATCAAAACTCTTTAAGAATTTAAGTTTTAATTTTTAAAAACAGGAAACTGCGTAGTAATATCTCTTTCGATAAGAGCATGAGCACCCTTTTTGTAGCACTGTGTTTTGAAGTAGATTTTTTCAACTTTTTCTGTTTTAAAAACATGAGTAGTTTGAGAATAAAGAACTGTAATAATTTAAAATTGTTGAATAAAGGTTGAAAATTTATTTTAAGTTACCCGATAATAAGTCCTGAAGTTTAATTCACAAAACGTATCATAAATAAATTCCTTCCAACCGAATATAAATCTGGTCAGCTTTATAAAAAAACATAGAAGTCGACTTAAGAATTTTATTTTCAATCCGATACATATTTTATGTAAAAAAAAATGTTAATAGCCGCTGTTAAGTACTCGCATTTATATTTTTGTTGTTGAAACACAAAATGTTTAAATTTATTTTCAAAATTGTTTAGTTTCACAGTTAAATTACATTTTTAAATAATTTTTTAACACTGCAATACTTTCTTGTCATTTTAAATTTCATTTCGTTCCTTTTATTCATTTTTAAACCATTTTTCAACACTTCAACACTTTCTTGTCTTTTTAAATTTCATTTCGTTACATTTTTAATGCTTTAAACTTGTCCTCGATGTATTTCCTATGTACACCATTAAAACATGCATGTAATAGTTGTTTTTGTCATTCTGTCGCCGCCATGTTTTTTTTCCTTTAGAGGTGAAAAAAGCCTTGCTATTGTTGTTATTGTTATTCTGTCGACGCCATACTTTTGTTTTTTTCGTACATTCTGTTTTGCTATATAAGCGTTCTTTGTATTCATTATTAATACGTTTATAAAATTCTTCATGTTTCTAGGGTTGTATGTGTAAGCAGAGTACGTGTGTGATTTAAATAAATGGAGCAAAAGAGAGCAAACAGTTTCAGAGAGTGTACAAAATTGTAAGGCAGTAGTAGTGCTGGTAGTCAAGGTGAAATTGTTTTCTTGATTTAAGAAAGAAGTTTTGTTTTTAGTTTGTTTTTGTATTTGTTTTTGTAATTAAAAGCAATTTTTGTTATTTTAACCCATGAAATTCATGATCTACTTAAAAGTGGGTTACTTAGGACATAAATTGGAAATTTTTAGCAGACACACATTTGGAAACTTCTAACGAAAATCTGAGATGTATTTTATATTTTTTCTCACTTAAATGGTTAATTTATGTATTCCTTCTTAAAATCTCTTGTTTTTCTTTCCTCTTTCTATTTAATTTTGTAGGAAAAAATTTCATAGGCTTTATATTGACTACAAAAGAAAATTTTTGTTAAGTTGTCATTTAGAGTGTGGGTTGTAAGTCTAGCTCCCTTTGCTTTACTTTTGCTTCAAAATTTATCGCAAATTAGATTGTGGCTTTCACTTTATACAATTAACACAATACAATTAATTTTTCAATGTTTTCTTGGTAATTTTCGATAAACTTTTGCGAATTGAAATACTTCTTCTTAGGGGGGTGGTAAGATTAATTATACTAGCTTCGTTCTGAAGTAAACTGAAATTTCACGAAAAAACTCAATTATTGTTGAAGGAATTTTGTTTAAATACAAATATAATTGGAAGAATTTGTAAGATGATTAATCTCGATTACATCTGAGTTGATTGCAAAATGTCTCAAAGTATTCTCAAAGGTACCTGAAAGGGTTAGAAGGGAGTTCAATTCAAGTTTCTATGGGGATTTCCCGCGAGCCACTCATGATATTGTAGTAGACTTAATTGTTGTTAACGACTACAGTCGATTCAATAAAAATGGACTACTAGCATTATAATTTTCGGTTAAGAAACAAGAGGTACTAAAATTCAAGTAAATAATGTTCCAAATTTTCCGTACTCTAGTAGGTAGACGCGAGGCCATGATTTTATACCCGAAAAATAAGGTCGAAATTGCAGTGATTGTGAGTGGTATTCATCAGAGCAAAATGATAACGGAGTTATTGTGATCGCAACAAGATATGTGGTTGCTGCAAACCGGTGTCACCATCCACGTACTTGTGTTTCAACCGGTTTACTTCAGAAACGATTGCTGGAACAAATTATTTAACTGATATGGACTGGTAACAAAGGTTTGGAGTTTTGTGAATGGAAATGACTGAAATGTAGTCGAATACATACATATATAATTGTTCATTACAATCCTTCAGTCAGGACTACGACTGTAGCTTCTCACATCACTTATATTGTGCCTGTTAATTTCTCAAACATAAGTGGCGGACCTACAGTTTAAAGTCGATTCCAAACAACAGATTTTTGAGAAACTTTTCATGGCAGTTTTATGTACTCTCAGAGTTTTTGCCAGAAATCTGCTGACAGGAAGTCGGGGTTGGAGATGTCTGACCCGGGGTTTATACCGAGGCCTCATGTCTAATAAGCCAACACACTACGTAGTAGACTAGCCTTGAACTACATTACTTAATTAACCATGACACATGTTTAGTCCAAATTACAACCTAGCTTCTCACACCATGCATGTTGTGTGTGTTAATTTTGTCCATTAGTGACGGAACCTAAACTTTTACGTTGACTTCGTACGACAGATTTGAGAAATTTTTCGTGGCACTACTAGTGAAGACTACTAGGAAGAGAGAAAGAAAGTTTTTTCGGGATGTCTGACTTGGTGTTTGACCCATGGTCTTTGTCCGTCTGTGACAAAATATTTAATACAAATGATCGATTTTTCCATCAAACAGCATCATTAAACTTGAAAAGTATTTTCAAGAAATTGCTTTTTGCCATCAAAATACTACTGTTCGTACACTTACCTATTTTTTTTTTAAGTGAACGGTCGTAATGTTAATCGCGTTAAGGTGACAATTTGTTAAACATAAGGATGAAGTTTTCCTTTATGCGATTTAAATTTGCATCGAACCATTTTGATTCTAGGATTACTCCAAGCAAGGAGTTTACAAAACAATTCAACTAAGCACGATCGGTTAAAAGCAATGACCTTAAGCAAGAATGAAGTCATTTACGCTTTAATGGTTAACTTTCCAATAAAATATCATAAACCGTGCGAGTCATTTAAATTTAATAATTTTGAAAATAATATTCAAAACACATATTATTTTTGAATTTTTAAAATTTTTTTTTAATTTAATATCATTGTAGCCATGTTCATCATTCACCGTGTGGATATTTGATGTAGAATTCTATAATTTTTCATGTCTGTGTTTGCTGTATAAATACGATTCTATTAATTAGATTTAAAAATTTATATTTAAAAATGCAATAAAACAAAAAACGTTTTGAAATTTTGAAAAACTTTTTTTTGTTATGAAGCATAATTATTCCGTTTAGAAATTATTTGATTCATATGGCTGTCGCTGCTGCCTTCACAGTACATCATTCGATCAGACCAATTTTCGTGCACTTTTTCGAGTGTATGGGGTCGTATCTCCGCGTTGGCATCATGAATGTAGGCCTTCAAATGCTCAATTGTCTCTTGTTTGTCGGCATAACATACATACATACTTACATACATACATACATACATGCATACATACAGACATACATACATAATTGGTCACTACAACCCTTTAGTCCGAATTACGACCTAGTTTCTCACGCCGCTCATTTTGTGTGCGTTAATTTTATAAATGAGTGGTGGGACATACAGTTTAAAGTCGATTCCAAACGACAGATTTTTTTGGTGAAACTTTTCATGGCAATTTTATTTCAACACTCAGAGTTTTTGCCAGAAATCTGTTGATAGAAAGTCGCCGAAGAAATATTTTTTTTCATATTTTCGTTTTGATGTCTGACCTGGGGTTTGAACCGAGGCCTCACGTCAAGCCAACACATTACCTATTAGACTACGGCGACTTCCGACTACGCTTTTTTTAAAGACGTTCCCCAGAAAATAGTCTAACGGTGTCAAATCGCAGCTTCTTAGCGACCAATTGACACCAACATTTCGGCTAATTAAACGACCAACAAACCGAATGTGACATGAGATATGTGTCAAGTTGTACCATCCTGTTGAAACCAAACATCGTTCACATCACTGCCATTTAGAGTGGGTACAAAATAATCGGTTATCATGGTGCGATAGGTGCCTTCATTGATCGTAATTGTTGCGCCGTCCTCATTTTCAAAGAAATGGGCCAACGCCGCCTCTGCTCCACAAGCCGCAACCAAATATTCGCTCGTAATGGATGCATTGGTCAAATATGCCAATTTTGCTTATTAACGTACCCACCAAGATGAAAATGAGCTTCATCAGAAAAGATGTTTTTTTTTTGGCAAAATCGACGTCATCGTGCAGTTTCTCGTTGGACCAATAAATACCAACGTTGCTCAAGCGTAAATCGATTAATTACGTTGAGTGGGGATTACATACTGAATTTTGTGGCAGAACAGAATGACAAAATTTAAATTTAAATCGATAGATGGTCCACCCGATATTTAGCTGATTTAGAAGAAAATGTGGTTATTTTTGAAAAAAAAACACGAGTATAATACAGCATACGATTGTAGCAAATAAACATGTATTGTATTTGTAACACTGAAAAGCACTTGAACATACATATAACACATCACAACCCAACAACATAAAATATTCGTACAGACTCTAGGGATTCAAAACAAAATATTAAATGGGGTTATATTTACGAGTTCTTCTTCAATACCGTCAAAATGGTATTGTTGTTGGCGGTTGTTACATACTGAACACGCAACAAACATGCGTTAAATGGCTTTTAATCTATGGCATTGGATTTTTGGTCAGGGCCGTTTAGAGCCTCTATTGAATAGACAGAAAAGCTGCAGGGTAGTAAAACATTTTCATTCATTTACCATGTGTATGATGCTCGGTTACGTTTACCGCAAGCCTTGGTAAATATTCAAAATTATTTTTATTTTTATTTTACAACAACAGTTGTTTATTATCGCTGCTGCTTTGGGTAGAGGAGTAACGGTATGGTTTTTCCTAAAATTGATATTGCTGTTTGAAATTGTGAAATTTCCGCTCCACATTTTCAAATCCTTAGCGATTGAATTGAATTCATGTAAATAAAAACAAAATGCTGATAAAACCTTCAAAAATAAAAATACACTCTGAAGAATTGTTGTGGTTGAATCCAATTTCGAAATTGCAAAAAGCATGATTAGACGACACTGGTTGCTCTAAAGCTTAAATTGTTGTTCGAAATGGAAGCTATCCATGGTTACAGAAATATTTAAGTCAAAAAAGAATCTAAAAAATTCTCAATATTATGTGAGCTGGACGGTACAGATACTGAACGGGAATGACATCAATTCGAGTCAATAATTTGGATCGAGAAGGAAACATGGCACCTACGAAGGAATTAAGCAAATCTATCGAAAACATAGATTGCGAACACGAAACAGGCAGCCTAGCGTTCTCTTCTTGCAGACAAACTGTTCGGTTGGTGAGGAACAGCAAGAGATAATATCGGAAAGATAGATTGCAAACACGCAATCGAGGTTTACAGGGGTAGCATTCCCCTCTTACAGACAAACTTATCGGCTGGTGAGGAAGTGCAAGAGTAAATTGAACACCTTATGTCTCTTGCGTACTATGCCCCTTGTTTGTGTTCCTGGGGATTGTAACTTAAGAATTTGCCCTAGAGACCTCAAACCTACTTTATTAGTCAATACAATCGCGATTAAGATCTAGCTTCTCAGGCTACCCATGTTGTAGTAATTTATAATTGTATCCATGAATGGCGGGACCTACAGTTTAAAGTCGATTTCGAACGACAGAATTTTGATAAACTTTTCATGGAAATTTTATTTACTCTCAGAGTTTTTGCCAGAAATCTGCTGAGAGGAAGTCGCCGAAGAAATATTTGTTAATATTTTCGCTTTGTTCGAGATGTCTGGGCTGTGGTTTGAACAACGGCCTAACATCTAATAAGTCCACTCCCTACTAGCCTATGACGACATGTGAGTATCAGCGACGTTTACTTCGAAAAGCCGAACTCTTGGTGGATAGTAATTGACTACTGCAATATAATAAAAAGGTGCACTATGTAGCCCAGAGTAGAATATTAAGCCACAGTAGAATGGACATATCTAGATTTCTAAATATATTGAATATATTTGCAATATTGCAGCTTTGATAATGCAAAAAAGTAGAATATAGTTAAGCTTCGTCGCCGTCATATAGTTTAAGGTAGTTGGTTTAAGCACGATATCTCGGAGATTTGTTGAGGAAATAATAGATAGGAATTGACTTGATGTGGTATTCACCAAAACAGTGTCTTATTGAACACTCACAAGAAGCAAACAGCCAACCAAAGATATATTGTTGTGTTCTCTGGAAGTTTCTCAAGTTTTTACCCTAAGACAGTAATTTAGACGCTGTATCGTATTTAATCTACAAATCTAAATATATGAAAACAAATCCAGTGAATATGAAAGGTGATGGTTTTGGGAAACCAGTTCACATAGCACAGTACAATGTACATTGGGTTATTCTTTGGCATGGCATGTATTAAACTCTAAGCACTCCAGATGAATAAAATATTGACTAAGATATTGTCATGACTGGTACATAATGATTTGTCTTTGATTTATTCATTAAAACCATAAACCATGATTTGTCCGCAGTTTGACCCCGTCCACCTTTTAGTGTCTTTTTCAAATTCTTCTCTGCGAAGTAGGCTCTGAAACACAGTGAAACGAGAGATTGAGCGACAACGAATTGATCCTGGCAGCAACCTAGTAGATAAATTATTAAAATTCTTAATATGCTAAATTAAATTTGTAGGTCTTTCTCAAATAGCATGATAAAAGCTCTGTGTTTCAGTTAGAGGTTAACGCCATTGAGAAAAGCACTAGATAAGTCCAAGAATCGAAAGTCTAACTATTGATATCTGCATAGATATCATTGCGTTAATCAGCGCTTTTATATTCAAAATAGTCAGATGACCTCGCTTGCTCGACATAATATTGTTGATGTGTGTGCTGCTAAGGGATCATTATTTGGTGTAGCTTTTGTGAAAAAAGACATATCATTTCCACTATTTATGGGTGTAAATTTTACACAATACATTATTAAGCATATGTCTGAGTGTATGTTATTTACAAACTATGATTACTGTAGGAGCTATTTGGACAAGAAGGAAAGAGAATCGAAAGAGTGCTTTCTGTGTAAATGAGCTACTCCATGAGAAACTGGATATAAGTTCTCAGTACAGGAACAGAGAACTGGTTGTTCCAGGAATTCGCTATCAAATTTGATAAGATTTTCTAGGAGAACTGGTTGGAACTGCATTAAACAGTAAATTTTTTTGGACATCACAGTGGACAGTAGACTTCCGAGTGAACTCATGAGTTAAACTTCAAAGCGATCGAATCTAACTTGTAACTAATGAGTGAAAATCGGGATCATTAGTCGCTGGATTCATTAATTGTCAACATGTTGTGGAGTTCAGAAAAAAGTACGTCTACTTAGCAGAAACTGAAAACAATATATTCTAGTACTTTAAACAGTTCCAATGAATAACGCCGTAAAGAATAAGAGAATACTGTGCCAACTTATTAGACGCAGAAATCGAATTTCTTTTAACACACATAGAATCATCATAAATTCCAGGAGACAAAACATTTAAATACGGATTGTGAGGAATCACAACGAATGAATGCATCTGATAAATGATTAAAAGACACGAGTGTTTTCATTTGTAAATATAGTGGGGAGCCAGCCTCTTTGAATACATGTTAGTTTGAAAGAAGTCCTTGGTAGTCAAGATTATTGAGTACATTTAGAAAAAATGGTGAAATCAGTCGTAGGTCGAGCTATCTCAATTACACTAGGGCTTGAGTTTCTGTTAGTATAGATGTCACTCATTCGCCCTTGAATACTTTCAATCATAAAACCGCGTCCTTTCTAGTTTCATTGTTTGAAACATTTTATATGTAATTTCACACGAATTGTTTTTTGCTCTGTGGGTAGTATGGTATGGTATGCATATTGTGTATGAATTGTATGCTTACCATTAATGTTGGCAATATTTTAGTTTAAATACCACAAGGCAAAAAAGGATACGTATTTTTTCTCTAAAATTATGTCGTGCTGGTGAAACAGAAAATGAATACATTTTATTTGGTGCCTTTGTTGTTGATTAAAATATAAAAACAACAACAGAAAATAATTATAATTACGCATGATTATGGTCGTCAAGGAATTCCTAAAATTATAAAAAAATTAACAGATTGTAAGCGTTATTGATATAGTCTGGCATGTGCATTATGGCATTATGCTTCTGTTGTTCCAAGTGTAGTGGGTAATCCGAATTTATCAATTCACTGCCTTTCTCAACTTTTGAATCTATCTTCCTGTTCTTAATGACGACATTCAAATTGAATTTGTTCATCCATCCCTATCAAATCCGACTCAGACAACAACTAATCCCAGCTAACCAATTAATGCCTTAATTCAGAAAAAGTTAGGTGCCTGATATTTTTTTTAATTCGTTAGTATTGTTAGCGCCATTATTTTAAACCAAATAAAAAAAGAAAATTTTGAACAGGAATTAAAAAATTCAAAAACTTTTTAATTCTGGCTTACGACTTTACTGGGGATTCTTTGGCGAAGCATATGTAATTTTTTTTGGTTTTCACAGATTTTGTGAAGTTTTATCGTAAATAATATGTATGGAATTTGAGAAGGAAATTAAAGTTAAGTGTTGGATGAAATTGAAAACGTTGAATTTTCTGCTCTTGATATGCTCATGATATTGATAGAAGTAATCGGAGTCAAGTATGAAGCTTGTTAGCTTATTAGACATCAGGCCAAGGTTCAAACCTCAGGTCAGACATTTCCAATTTACAATGAAAGATTGTAATGACCGAGTATGTATGTGTGTATGTAATATTCCTGCTGCTGAAGACTCTGAAAAAAGGAAAACAGAAGCTAGTCTTATGAACTGACGAAAATGTTGGCAGCAACAAACATGATAATCCTTTGTTTATCGCCAAAGACGGTACTACTTGGAACAGGGAACCGTATGCCTTTAGCAGTTTCCGAAGAGAAAATATGACCAATTTTCATGCAGATTGCTAGCAGCTGTCACATGAAATGTTGTAGAGCCTTTCTTACTATTCTTCTCATATTTATCTAACGTGACAGACAAACATTTGAAAGAAAGTGTTTCGCCCTATGTTGTATTTCACAGATATTACAGATGATAAGATTTCGGTCAGCTACGTACGTATGAGATAACAGAATTATGCGCTGTGATAATGTGCTACTCGGATATGATGATAAATTTACACCTCATTTACGCTTTTTTGAAAAATTATGTGTCGCTGTCGATTAGTAACTAATTAAATTTGATCGTCGTTATAAATTTCCTGGTCCACCGAAGTCGAAGTGACAGTTTTAGATTCAAGTATATGTTACGTGTTACGTACTTACAGCCGTATTTGAGGAAATCCGTATCTGGGAAATCAATGAGTTCTCAAAGAGCATTGCTATTGACATAAACGATTTCTATTGCAACGAGAAACTTTTTTACCTCACATGACATTGACAACAAATGTTTCTACCGAAATATAACAATGGTTTGTAAAGGGTCCGCCAAATAACTTTTTTTTGAAAATGCTTTAAAAAAAAACTACTGAATATTTTCTCAAATTTCTTTTTTTATTTGAAAGTACAATCCTTCCGGTTAATAATGGAAAATAATTTCATTCAAATGGCTGCCTCCACTGCCCATGCAGTAGCCTACACGATCCGTCCAATTTTTAAGCACATTATCGATTGTGTGCAGCTGTATTTTACCAATGACTTCACGAATATTGTCCTTTAAAGCGTCAATTGTCTCTGGCTTGTCGGCGTAACACTTATCTTTGACGGCACTCCACAAATAATAGTCCAACGATGTCAAATCGCAGCTCCGAGGTGGCCAAACGACATGCGGCTGATAATGCGATATTCAAAAACAGGACGCAAAACATCGAGTGTAGCTTCGGCTGTGTGGCACGTAGCGCCGTCCTGTTGAAACCAAATGTTGCCAATATCCTCCTCTTCAATTTTTGTGAACAAAAATTCGTTCAACATGGCCCGATAACGATCGTCATTGACTGTAACGGCCACTCCTTCCTCATTTTCGAGGAAAAATGGCCCAATTATGCCTCTGGAACAAAATCCGCACCAAACAGTGACTCGTTTTGGGTGTGTCGGCTTTTCAATGTATGCGTTCAGGTTTTCTGCGCCCCAAATGCGAAAATTTTGCTTGTTTACATACATACCCGCCAAGATCAAAATGAGCTTCATCTGAAAAGATGATTGTTTTTGCCAAAATCGGCATCTTCTGTAAGTCGATCGCAGGCCCACTTAGCGAAGCGAAAACGCATTGGATGGTAAATTGGCTTCAACTCCTGAACCAATTGGACTTTGTATGGCGTCATACCAAGGTCTTTATGGAAAATTCGTCTCCATGATGTCTCCGAAATGTTCAACGACGGTGAATTGATGTTGATGGCGCTTCACGCACACTTTCTGCTACAGCAGCAATATTCTCGGGTGTACGCACTGTTTTTGGCTTTTCACGCTTTGGTTTATCGATGAGGATGCCAGTTTCTTTCACTTTTTTCACAAGATAACGAACATACGGAGCTGACGGTACTTCTTTTCTTCCAAAATCCGTACGCAATTTTCGCACACGTTCTGCAACATTACCATGATTTTCAAAGTAATGTCGCAATATTTCCCAGCGTTGTTCAAGCGTACACATTCGTTCAGCGGAAGAATAAAACTAATTATTGTTCAAATCAGACATGAAGTAAGTGTTACCATTCACGAAATAAGCACTAGTTGAAAAACAAAAACGTTAGATGGTTAAATCGGCACAAAGCAAACGTGCTAGATGGCAAATTATTACCATATAGAAAGAAATTAAAGTGAAGTGTTTGATTTTTTCGTAAAAAACCATACTGCAATGTACATCAACTCAAAAATTTTGGCGTAAATTTCGTAAATGTGGCAATAAAATGTTAGAATATAAAATAGTTTTACTAAAATGAATTGAAATAAATAAAAATATTAAAACGTTTTAACAAAATCTATTAATAATCGTGACAATTCTATGTACTACAAGTATGTATCAACAGTGATACATAAGCTAGATTTATGAAGTTTTTTTAAAGATCGATCTACGATAAACTACATTCTGCTCTAAATATCCACTTTTACAACCATTACGCTAAATTCAATTTCAAAAATCTTAAGTGAATATTATTTTTGCTCCCAAGTAATAAATCTTAAATGGTTGTCTCTTGTTTTTTCATATCAATTAAAGAAACAGCGACCATTTAAAACCATTTAGTTATTTAGAAAGCATTACTGTCCTCCAACTATTAATAATCAAAAGTAACAAAGAATTATTGCTACTTTACCTCAATTCTCTACAACAAATTATAGGTAAATATTGCAATAGGCAAACAAATAACAAGTAAATACCAAAATGCCATTTACATTGCCAAAATAATTTGATTTATCGGAGGCTATCATTGGACCATGCATATAATTTTCCAAAGCCATATTTATTTATTATTATGTGGTATACAGCAACAACAATAAATTGACCTTAATATTGTGTAAATATTAATTTTGTTAATAGTCAAAATATATTAAGGAGTCTCAATCCTCTGTACAAACATTCCATGCCATTCTCCTTTTATGATAGAGAAATATGAAATAAATTTTTTACCATAATTGACCAACCAACCGCCATACCAACTTAAAAACCACAGGCCATAGCATACCAAATATGGAACCCAAATTAAATTTATTTTGTGGGACTTTATTTGAAGAAAAATAAAAAATGTATTAGCACTATCCCTTGCAGGTAGTACTTATAAGCATAGAATTTTTATGTCGAAATCTCTTCATATTCGACGGAATGCCGCTTGGTCGGTGTGGTGAACAAAGTTGTAGTTTGCAGGGCCCTCGGTCAAGAGTACTCTTGTGGTATTAACTAGGCAGAGAATCAGGCCCCAGGCCAGACATTATTTCTTCGGCGACTGCTTCAGCAGATTTCTGGCAAAAATTCTGAGAGTAAATAAAAATTGCCATGTAAAGTTTCTCAAAAATCTGTTGTACGGAGTCGACTTTAAACTGTAGGTCCAGCCACTCATGTATAAATTTAACACACACAACATAAGTGGTGTGAGAAACTAGGTCGTAATTCTGACTGTAGGGTTGTAATGCCCAATTATGTATGTATGTATGTGAGAATCAGGCCGTTGACTTGCCTGAGACATGCACCGGGTCAGATTAGTAAAAGAAAAGCTTTTCAAATTACGAAAAGTAAACATTGGTAGATTGTTGGTGGGAGTTCGATCGTGACCGTGATGAGAGTCAGTCGCATTACGGAGAAAAAGTCGAATATTATAAGTTCTTTTCCTATTTTTACTTCTTTTAAAATCGAAGTAATAATATTTTGTTTTTGCATCAGCGGTGAAAAAGAAAAAAAAACCGGTTTTAAAAAGTTAAAAACATTTGTGTTATGAGCGAGCTTAAGGCTTCAGACTCAGTGAACAATAATAAGAATAATTCAACCAACAAATTCAACATAGAGAATGTGAAAAAAAGAAAAAACGAAAAAATGGATCAATCAGCATCCAAACATTATAAAAACAATTATTATCAAGTGCTAGACACTGAAAATGATACTGTATGCGATGGTGATCTACTGAAAAAATTTGAAGATCATGTTAAAAACAATAAAAAAAATCGCAACAGCATAACTTAGCACGAGCTGCAATGCCTGAAAGACAAAATATAAATGAAAGAAATATTTCTGTACCAACAATGAACAATAATACAACAATTAATTCTGAAAAAAATAAAAACAAAAAAATTCCTCCTATTAACATAATTGATATAGATTCTAAAGAATTAATAGAATTTATAAAAAATGCTTTAAAAATAAAAGGCTTCAAAATTAAAGAATTTAGGAATAAAAAAACTCTTTATATGAATTCTTTAGATGACTTTTCAAGAGTGAAGGCATATCTGATTAAAACAAATTCAAATTTCTTCACATTTACTCCAAAAGTGTTAAAAACAAAGTCATACTTACTAAAGGGTTTAGACTCCGATATAAAAGCGGACGAAATTTTGAATGAACTTTGCCATTATCAAACTGAAGATTTACAATTTGTTAAAGTTAGTCAATTTACAACGAAAAATTCTATAAAGAAAGGGTACAACTTGCCTTTCTTTTTAGTACAAATCACACCAGAAAGTAGTGTAAACGAATTAAAAAAGATTAAAACAATTTTTTATCGCATGATAAAATGGGAACAAATAAAAAGAGAAGAGATTCCCCAGTGTCGCAATTGTCAAGGCTTTTTCCAATGCGTTAAATGCAACGACGATCATAAAAGAGGTGAATGTAAATTAACAAATGTAGTGGAAGAAGAAAGAGAAAAATTGTACTGCGTGCTTTGCAACAAATACGGTCACCCAGCCTCGTATAAAGGCTGTGAAAAATATAAGCAACTGCAATAAAAACTTAGACTTAAGCAAAGATCATTATTAGAAAATAAAAATAATGCTTCTAATGTAAATTCTTTTTATAGCCCTAATGTAAGTTTTGCTAATGTTTTAAAAGTAAACAATAATAATAATATGAATTCGTATTCAGATAATAACACCTTTATATTAGAATTAAAAAATATGTTGTTAAGTCTAAATAATCAAGTGGCAAATCTCCAAAAACAATTAAACCTACAAGCATCACGTATAGATGCTATTTTTTCCATGGTAGGAGTGTAAAAAATGGATAATAATTCATTCTTACTAAAAAACCTCAAAATAGTTCATATTAATGTGAATTCTTTAATATCGTTAAGTATAAGGTTTGATCTTCAAAACTTTCTTGAAAAACACAATCCTGATATTGTACTTTTAAATGAAACAAAACTCAACCCGAGACATAAGCTTAAATTTTTTAAATATGTTATGATAAGAAAAGATAGACCAGGTGCAACAAGAGGAGGTGGTACAGCCATTTTGATTAAAAGTAACATAAAGTACACCGTATGTACAAACAATACAATTAATTCAATTCAGATTTTAGAAAGTTGTATAGTGCGTATACCTATGGCTGAAAATAAAAATATTGTAATTATTTCTGCTTATTATCCTTCGGGAAATAATGACACAAGTTTTAGTTCCGAATTTAGTAACCTTTTCCAAGCATTAGATTTACGCAACATCAACAATTACTATATATTAGCGGGAGATTTAAATTGCCGTCATAGATATTGGAGTAACCCTACTGATAATATTAAAGGTAAGAAATTAAAAGACTGGTTAGTTGATAATGAGATAGACTATAGATGTAAATTTTACGCTTCAGAAATGCCTTCATATCCCAAATCAAATTCATATATAGACGTATGTATAGCTGATTGTAGGTTACACATAATTACTAAAAACAGCACACTAAACTGTCTAGAAACTTTAGACTATGACAGTGACCACCAAGCATTGCAAATATGTGCGTATATGAATAACGAATATGACCTTTTTTCTTTTATTGAGGAACCTCAGAATGTAACATATGATTATAAGAGAACGGACTGGAAAAAATTCAGGTATAAAATCATTCAAAAATTGGACAATAATACACTTATTCCAAAAAATCGAAATCTTTCTAACTCTGAGATAGATAATTATATTGACAAATTAAATAATTTAATTGTAAATACTATTGAGAAGGCAACTCCTAAGACTAAGAAAGTCGACTATTTTAAGAAAACTAAAAGCCCAATAGTGCAGAAACTACATCAAGAAAAAAGTAAAATTTTAACAATAATTAAAAAACATAACAGACTAGAATTCACGTTACCTGAAACTTCATTAAACTTACTTCGATCTCAACTAAAACTAATAAAAAAACTTTTAAAAGAAAACATAATCAAAGTTTTAAACAAAAATATACAAGATAAACTTTCCCAATTAGATCCAAAAGATTCCAAAAAAATGTTCGAAGAAATAAAAAAAACTTTAAAAAAATTAAACCATTACATTTGGAAAACATAAAAATTCCACAAAACCTTAAATACTTACTTGATAATGTAGCTATTGATACCAATGTTTTAGAAAAAGACAATTGCAACAATTATATAATTCGTGATCATAATCAAATGCTAGATGCAATTGGTTCTTTTCTACAATCAGTCCATGCCCATAAAGAAATAGATAGAAATAATAGCACACATTTACAAGTAAATGACAAGTTTAACAGATTTTTAAGAATTAAAAATTATTTCGATAGTAATCCAACTACTATCACATTTTTTAATGCGGAAAAAATGTCTCATAACATGAGTGACTTACAGGCGAATGGATATTTTATAACTAAAGACCAAATGCTATTTATTCTTTCTAAGTTGAGAGCCAAATTATCGTCAGGAAACGATGGTATTCCTAATATTGTTCTAAAAAACATACCTGAAATTTTGATTTTGGAATATTGTTCTCTTTTTAATAATATGTTAAACAATTCGTATTTTCCCGATACATGGAAAAATGCAAAAGTTATTCTTTTACCAAAAAAGGACAAAAATTTGTCGGATCCAAGGAATCTACGTGCTATAAGCTTACTGCCTAACATCAGTAAAATTTTTGAAATATGCATTAATAACAATATAAATAAATTTTGTTATGAAAATGGAAAAGTTGATGAAAAACAATTTGGTTTTAAATTTAAGCATTCGACAGTCAATGCAATACACCTTCTCACTTCTAATATTAATTGGAACTGGAACAAAAAATTATGCACAGGAGCGTGTTTAATAGATATGGAAAAAGCAACATTTGGATCCCAGGGTTAATATATAAATTAATAGATCTTGATTTTCCCTTTTATATGATATTGCTTATTTATAATATGATAAGTAATAAATCTTTCAAGGTATATTACCAAAACTACCAAAGTAGAATATCTTTTAACATTGTTAATGGATTACAACAAGGCACGGTAAACTCTCCTACACTATTTAATATTTATATACTGGATTTGATTAAAAAAATAGACAACATTATAGCTTTTGCAGATGATATCATTATACATCATGCTGATGATACTATTGTAGAAATAAACTCCAAACTTCAAGAGTACTTCAATATAGTAGAGCAGTTTTCAGTTAATTGGTTTATGAAGATAAATATTAATAAATGCGAAACAATTTTATTCAGACCACCAGTTAATAAATGTAACAATAACATCAGAAGAAATTGGAAATCATTTGGAATTAAATCGAATTTAAATAATGTCAATATACCAAACAAACAAATTGTTAGATATTTAGGAATTCAATTGGATAAATTCCTATATTATAATAATCATGTCATTGAAGCCATAAGTAAAGCACGAAAAGCTTTTTTTATGTACAAACAATTATTTTATTCAAAATATTTAAAGCCTAAAATCAAAATAATTATGTATCAATCGCTTATTAGGCCAATCCTCACATATGGGTGTCCGATATGGTTTAATATCCCTCCTTCTTACATGAAAAAAATAAGGGTATTTGAAAGAAAATGCGTGAGAGCTTGCACAGGATTATTTAGATCATCAGACAGCAACTATGTAAAATATATATCTAATAAAAAATTGTATGATATATCAAATATTATATGAATAGACAATTTTATAATAAGTTTAATTAGAAATTATATTTTGAGATGTATTTCATGCAATGAAAACAATTTGATTATGGCACCTTATTATACAAATTTCAATTATATATCTAATGCTCTACAAAATGGCTTCGGTCCTCCCGAATCATTTTTTTTATTAGACAGGCTAAAGATAATTCAAGACAACAATGGTATTCCAATTTTTTATCATAATTATAGACGTGCCAATGTCAAAGCTGTGGACTGCAATAATTTATCAAATTTCTGTAACAGGTATGATAGAAGTATATCGAATAAAGATTCTCTTATATTACAAAGAACAAAAACCAAAAAGTTTTGGTGGATAATGGAGTAGTAAAATATAAAACCCCTTTTTTATCTTTAAGACTTTTTTTTTTAATATTGTGTTATATATAAGTAAAGTTTTTCTTCACATTTTTCATTACAAATATAAATATAATTTTATATTTTTTTTTAATATATATAAATTTATTATATTTGCAAATCAAAATTAATATTATAGCCATAATACTCGAGAGCTCGTTTCTGGGACTTTGTATATATGTAAATATGTATTATACTAGAGTTTATTATAGTAAGAAAATTGTTATATATTGTAAATAAATAAACATAAACAAAAAAAAAAAAGGTAGATTGTTGGTTTTCTATTCGGAATCAGTTATCTGAGATTGTGTTGCCTCAGTTGGTTGCGTCTTTTGGATGGGAAAGGAGAATGACACCATAAGAAGCATTCTATGAAATTGCATTGTGCTGTACAAATTTTTTAATACTTTTTCCAATATATCTGCCATATGGCGTTAATGCCAAATATTGGTGTTTAATGACTCCAGAAATCCCGAAACGTTTATTCGCACTAATAAGAGAACTAGAGAACAGAATAGATTTTGGAAAGAAAATTTACACAAAGTAGGTCCATATAAACTAGTTTCTTTTAACACAAATTTAAAGTAAAGGAATTAAAGCGGGATGCAAAAATCAAGATTGCATAAGTCTATTATATCTAGGGTGCTTATATCCGGTGAATACTGGTAATATAATATTGTTACGTTTTCCCCTTTTAAAAAGGCTTAAAATATGAGCTCGTAGATTGTAAATAAAATAAATATAAATATGTGTTTACTTTTCATTAAAATTATTTATTGTTCGCACAATTCTGTGTGCCACTGTTCACATCTTTATGTAAACAACAATAATTGCGTTGTTTGTTATTCCTCTGTTTGCACCCTTTGCATAAACAATAACAGTTACTAGTCAATTGTGCGACAGATCTTTGTAACGGAGATTTTCAAACCACGATTACTCTCTTCAAACGCACCGTGTCTTTACACAAGACTGACTGAACTTCACTAACTCCGTTGCCTACTTAGCGTTGCCTTTTATATGGCAAAGTAAACAGTCTGACGAATGTTCTTGAAGGCGAACGTTCATAACTTCGCCTTCTCGAAATCTCTATAAATATAAACATCGTTGTTTATATTTATTATTGTAGTATTTGTTGTTATATTTTTGTTTACTTGTTTACCATTATGCTGGTGTTTGTGATTGTATTTGGTCTTATAATTATAATGTTAAGCGATATAAAAGCAAGACATCAGTATCTTAATTTTTTTCATTTATTTAAGAAGATCCTGTGATTGGTTTTATAACAACTTGATATAAATCAAAATTAGTATTGAATTAAATTTTTTGTATAACAATTTGGTTGATAAATTAAACGAATGCAGTCGTCGTAGTCCAGTACGAAGTGTATGTTTTCATATTACATGACTTCCCGAATTTCAACCTCAGCCGGTACATACCGTACAAAACGAAATATGGAAAAAATAAAATCATTTTCGTCAGTAATCTTATAGCAAAAACTCTGAGAGTAAATAAAATTGCCACGAAAAGTTTCTGCCTGAAATTTTGTAGTGAACAATTATATATATATACATATAGGTATATATATATATATATATATATATATATATGTAAAATAATTTAACCCTATTTATCTTCTTAAATATAATTTTTGTCTTATGTATGTACTACGAATTTACAGGTGACATAATCCATTTAATCAGTCATATTTTTTACTATTCTTGCCACTCATATTTTCTGGCCGTATGACGGCAATGGTGGCTTTCAATACTTCAAGAGATGTTGGCTTATCAGTATAAGTCGATGACTTCACAAAGACGTGTTAAATCGTAGGGATGAAGAGATCTTTCAACAGGACCAATTCTCCTATTAGTTTTGCAATATAGCACCTTGTGCCGCCTGTTTGGAACTAAGGGCCATTATTACAACTTGCCGTTAAACTTTGGTTTAGCTAAAGGGAACTGTAAAGTTACCTTTAACTTATTTTCGTTATTACAACTTGGCAGTGCAGGAGCAATGTCGATAAATCTGCTCAATTATATAAGTTTTTTAACGCGGGTTTCGTTTTTTTGTTGTATATGCTCATTTTGTTTAAATTTGAAGTTGCCGTAATGAAAATAATATATAATATGGCAAGTTCAAACATAAAGTGACCTTTAAATGTTAAAGGTAGGATGATCCTCCCTTTAGCTTAACGATCACTTCTATCTTATTGGGTACTCATAATAACGAAAAACGATTTATTTGCCCGTTAAAATCCTCCCTTTAGTTAACGGCAAGTTGTGATAATGGCCCTAAATGTTGTTAATGTTTAACTGATTTATTTTTGAAAACAAAAAATTCATTCTACAAAGTTCACTATTCACTTTTAATGTAGCTATTTGCACATTTCGTAAAAAATAAAAGCCAATGATACTGCCAGTTTATAAATTACACTAATGGATGTAATGGTGACGCCTTGAGGATTGCTTTCGTTTCACTTACGATACTACGTTGGTATTATTCATGGTATGTCTCGCCATAGTGTAGTAGGTTGTGTGTTGGCCTAATAGACGTGAGGTCATGGCTCAAACTTAGGGTCGGACATCTCGAACAAAACGAAATATAAAGAAAATATTTCTTCCAACTAGAAATGAGCGATCCAGTGATTTTTGAAGAGCGTTGTTCTCAGTGAACGTGATTTGTTAATCACTGTTCTTTAAAACAGTGATTATGATCACAGTATTCCAAAAGAAAACAATAATGACAATAACGTATTTTATTTAGTCCTAAGAAAGAGACAACTAGATACATACTACGAAAAGACTACTAAACAAAATCAAAGTGGTGTCATCAATGTTATTATTTTTACCGTAATTTTTTTTTTTTTATATGAAGTTTGACAATTAAGTTTCACAGAAAGTTCATGTATAAAAGACAAAAGTAAATAATCATCATCATCTAATAGTAATTCTACCTCGCTCAAAATAAAATGAAATAAATAACAATTTTGAAAGAACGACATTATTAGTAATTGTTATTTGGCAATTTCAATCACTGTAGTTACCAGTGAATTATCAATCACCGTGATTAAATCACAGTTTTGGAAATATCGCTCATCTCTACTTCCAACTACAACTTCCTGTCAGCAGATTACTGGCAGAAATTCTGAGAAAAATTTCTCAAAATTCCGTCGTTCGGAGTCGACTTTAAACCTTAGGGCCCCCAAATGTATAAAATTAACGCACACAACATAAGTGGTGTGAGAAGCTAGGGCTTAACCTTGACTGAAGGGTTGTAATGACCAATTATGTATGTATGAATGTATCTCGTTCCGCTATCTTAATCAACTCTACACTGTATGCGATCTTTCAAAATTATTTGTAGACTTTTTTAATGCTTCCATAGTAAACACCTCTTTAAGGCGTTTACTGCATCTTTTGTGATGTGAGAACTGCTGCATATTCAAATCTCTAGCAATTTCCTGTATACAAATTCCTTCTTTATTTCAAAATATTTTTTTATATTAAATGTAATTCATTGAAAAAATAAACCTTAAAAAAAAGTTAGTAGACATTATAAATTTTAAGAAAAGAAAAACCAAAAGAAAGAAAGAAAAACCATTAAAAATTAAAAACTTTGTGCGAGTTTTACGCACAAGCTAAATTTGGTATTTTGACTACTAAAAGTCAACACCAAAAAGATTAAATGGTTTTAAAATATCAGCCATAATTTAAAATATTTAAATAAAATAGCAACCAAGAGGCATATTCCATATAATACAAAGGCTCTTTGGCCATAACAATTTAATTTTTTTCTTGGGCAGTAAACTAGGGTAGAAAGAAAATCTTTGAAAATCTCTGGTGACTAAACAAATTCTATTTTAAGTGTTCTTTTGGTTTTTTCCTTCCTTCCGTCCGTCTGTCTGTTTGTTTGTGTGTTGTGTGTCTTCATAAGATTTAAGAGTTTATTAGGAATTGAAATCCTTAAATTAAGGTAATTAAGATGGTTTAATTTCTTTTCTTCACTGAAAATGTACGATTTTCATTAAAATCTTTATAACTGTGAGTAAATTTTCTAAAAGTTAAAAAATTCCCCTTAGGGTTTGACACACTTTTAAACTCGTATTACAAGCTTCATATCGTATTGTTACGTTATTATCCTTTTAAAAACGTTTAAAATATGAGCTCGTAGATTGCAAATAAAAAAAAAAGATATTTGTGTTTAGTTTTAATTGAAATTCTTTATTGTTCTCACAATTCTGTGTGCAACTGTTCACAACTTCACAAAAGTTCAGCGTATAGCGGCCCGTTGTGACGCCACAGGTGAACGCAGTCTCTGTACTGACTAAGTTGCTCCGAACCAAGGAGGAGAAGTTGGTTAGCGAAAGGGCTTCACATTTCAAAGCACGACTACCCCAGGCTGGAGAACCAGTCAGAAAGCTTGATAAACGAGGCTATATCCTTGACATCAATGGACGATAGCTGTGTCAAGCTGACAAGGCTTGGAGAGCCAAATAACATATATCTGCACATCGCATGAGATGGGCATTGACGAAGAAAGTGGATAACAGTCTCCTCTTCCTCAGCGGATCTGCACCCATGGCAGAAGTTGTTAAATGGAAGCCGCATTCTTCCCGCGTGTCTACCCATAACACAGTGACCTGTAAGCATGGCCACAGTGTTCGAGACGATGTTACAACTTGATGTAAACAACATCAATTTACTTTGTTTGTTATTCTTCTTTACACCCTTTTGCGTAAACACTAACAATTATTCGGCAGATCTTTATAGCGAAGATCTTCGAACCACGAATATTCTCTTCACACGCAACGTGTCTTCACACAAGAACAACGTTGCCAGTAATTTTTTGTAAAAAACTTTTTATTTCTGGGGAAAAAAACTTTTTTTTTACCAAAAGTTCCAGTTTTCTACAAAAGTTCCAAAATCTTTAAAGTAAACACCGGAGACCAAGGGTACCGATCGTTGGTGTTTCTTTGCTACTTTTGCCCGGGACTGCGTTGCCTGCTTTGTCTTGCCTTTTATATCACAGGGTAAACAGTCTGATGACTGCTCTTGAAGAAGAATGACTTTGCCTTCCCGAAATCTCTATAAATGTGAACATGTTGTTTACGTTTGCTATTTGTGTATTTTGTTTATGTCTGTCCTTGCATTTTTTGTTTACGTGATTATCCCTTTTTATACTGATGTTTTTGATATATTTTGTTTATCATGTAACTAGTTCATTGCTTTTGTTTTGTTAGCTTTTGTTTATTATTTTAATGTTAAATGATAACACCATTTCCATTTTCGTAACAATATTCATTGAATAAAGGATTCAAATGAAAGAGGCTTTGCGCAATAAATTTCTTTTACATTTAAAAAACCAATTGACTTGCTTTCCAACATTACTTTCTCCAAATAATGAACAACATATGGACAACAATTTCGTTTTTTTTTTTTTTGTAAAATATTCGGTAATAATTTTAACATTCTCAGCATGACAGCATTTTAAAATTATTGGTACTTTTATGGGCGAACAATAAAACAATAATTTTTTTTATAAACATTACGATTTATCGATTTTTAAAAGAGAATGAGCATGTGATACACCACAACACAAATACGTATATATATTGACATTAATAATTTAATATTTTTCTATTAAAAAATTGCTATTTTTTTAAAACAATAAAAAAATATTGGTTTTGTCTTTCGTTTAAACTTCACACACATGTGCCAACGAATTTATAAAGCCGAAAAGTGTAAAAAGGGTACATACATACAATAATAATAGAACATAAAGATTACTTGCGGGTCTGAAATAAATTGGAAGAGATTTGACTTATACGGAGAGAATATTTAAAACAGTTTTGGAAAATAGTTGCCCATGTCCTTTAATGAACATAAGGTATCGCCCCTTATCAATACTACTATTTGTATCTAAAGTATTGGAACGATTGTTACACAACCAAATTAGTACTTATTTCAATGACCATCAACTGCCCTTTAGCAAACAATTTGGATTTAGAACAGATCACAGCTGTGTTTCTTTGCTGTTAAGTGTATCTGAGGATATAAGATCCAATATCGATAGTGGTGGATCACACTTTTTGGTACTTTTGGACCATTCAAAAGCGTTCGACTCTGTAAACCATGATATACTTTGTAAAAAGATATACAACAATTTTTATATTTCTTCGAGTGCATCATCGCTAATAAAAACCTATCCCGCTGAGAGATACCAGTCTGTCTCTGCTGGCGAAACTTTATCTACTCCCATGCCCGTGTCTAAAGCAGTACCGCAGGGCTCT
Source organism: Sarcophaga variegata (assembly GCA_932273835.1). NCBI lineage: Eukaryota > Metazoa > Arthropoda > Insecta > Diptera > Sarcophagidae > Sarcophaga > Sarcophaga variegata. The sequence continues at coordinate 89,839,318 of OW026360.1, read as the reverse complement.
ATTCTTCGACCACTACTGTTTATTTTGTACATAAATGATTTACATTTCATATCCACATTTACGCTGATAATGTACAAATACACTGAGCACCATAAGTAAGTCAACACTTTTGTTCTTAAGTATAAAACAGTTTTGTTCTTAAGTATAAAAAAGTTCCTTTATCATGAATTGTTGTTTTTGTTTTAACATTTTATATGTGATAAATAAACGTTTTATTTTTGGAAATTTATTCGACTATTCTCATTTACTTTTCTCGCTATCCTAAGAAAATTAATTATTTCAATGGTGTTTGCTCACTTTTGGCGCTCAGTGTATATATAAATTGTAAAAAGGACTCAATTGATGACTGTGGTGCAAAACTTAATGAGGACCTTGACAAAATACATTATTGGGCATCGTCAAATGGCTTATACCTGAATCCTACGAAGTCAAAAGGCCTGATTATAGCACAACGAAATCAAAATATTGTCGTTGATATGCCCATCACTTTAGTTTTATTTCCATAGTTGAATCAACAAAAAACCTTGGTATAATTTTTTACAAATCTCTTCAATGGAATAACCACATAAATTCTGTCTCCGGAATAATTTTTTTATGCTTAGAACGATATATCACCAACAACACATTACACCTCTTAATATTCGTGTGTTTCTTGCGAAAACAGATCATTCAGTTAAGATATCGAACTTTAATATCCGAGTGTCAGTTCTTCATAAGTACAATACGGCTGTGGAATTCGTTACCTAACTCACTACAAATCAATGGCAACTCTTTGCAATTTAAAAAAATAATATTATCTAAATTTTAAGGTCAAATTATTCGAAAAGCATGATGCCCTCTATTGTATATACAATATGTAGGGTTTATATTCAAGCACTTCAAACACAACACCACACCACCTGTTCGTGGGAAAGCTTGTAATGCATCGCCACGTCACATATGTAATGCGGTCCTATTTTCTAACCGTTCGACCACCTACATGTAACGCGTCATATACATATTTAATATCAGACCCATGTAGGCCGATATACCATATGTATAAATTTCAAATACAGAAGTTAAGAGACATGAATTCCTGTTTACCCGCTAGCTCTACCTAAGTTTCGTTGGTTCTCAACCCGATTTGACGCATTAACATATAACATACGCTACATGTCACCAGAGTGTGTAATAAATAAATGAAATAATAAAATATTAAGAAAAAGCAAAAGTATTTAAACAAATGAAACGATGGCGAGATGAATATGCCAACGTAGGGGACACTTTTCCCATCCCTTTATTATTTAAACGCCAATGACAGATAGAATACCCTAGTTTTTTTTTAAATCTGTCCCATAAAGAAAATTACAAAGGCCACCTATACGCTCACATCCTGGTCAAAGCTATCCTTCCCCATTTAATAATTTAATGTTTCATATTCAATATATACGAACAATTTTATTATAATAAAATAGAAAATAAAAGGAATTACATTAATCATATAAGTTCCTTACTTGGCAAGAGTAGAGAACAAACTAAAGTTATTAATTCAAAATGCATTATGAAATAAAGAACATAAGAAAACAATAAATTCGGACAGGGGAACAAAAGTGAATCGGACCGACTATATTATGTTACTTAATGAAATAGTAAAAGCAAAGAAAGAAATATGAATGAATTTTTAGGTAATTATCACATACAGATTATGTTTATCAACAGCAATTGAGATGACGGGCCCAGCAGTCAATGTGTGTTGTTGTTGTCTCTAAATTCTGTTTAGGGATAATTAGTAAGATCATTCATATATCTTATAAATGTAAAGATTTAGCAAAATAAAATTAAAAGAAATACACTTAAAGAAAAATGTTAGTTAAAACAAAATTAATAAAATTCAAATTTAATGAAAATAATTATCAAAATAGGTTAGAAAATTGGAAAAAGTTTTAAATTCAAATATAGTTCATTATGTAGATATTTGATAGTACATATTTAATTAATATTTTATGTTATAATTTTTAAGTTTATGAGAAAAATTATTTTTAATATAAATATAAATAATTACACAAAATTAAAATTATAAAGCAATAATTTTAATTCAATCATTTTTAAGATTTAATTTTAAATAAGTTATAGTTGAATTACAATTTACACATTTTAGTTTTAGGTTATGTTTAAACAATTAATGATTTTGACACAGTTTAATTAGGCTTTAAATTCTTTATAATAATTAAAGATTTAAAGTAATTTAATGTAATTAAATTTAAATGAAATTTATAATGTGAGAAATTCTTTTGAAACTTAGAAAAACTCATTTTAAATGAAATATAAATATATATATATGTATATAAACGAAATATAAATAAAAATATAAAAAGACAGGATCACGTGATGACTAGAGACAGAGGACAAGACATAAATATATCATGCTATAAAAAAATATGAAATAAGACAATGTAAAGATTACAGTGAATAACAAAAGTTGTATAATGAAAAAAAAACTAGAAGAAATTAATAGAACAAAAAATTTTTGTTTTTGTAAAATCGTAACAAGCTTCTAATAAAGTAATTTATAAAAAGTGAATGGATTTAACTAAAATAGAAACCGTGTACACTAGATACGTACATATACAGAGTTAACCGATTCTAATGTTGGAACGCCTACATAAATTATTAACATCCATTTCCCTTCTTGAAATACTTATTCACTTAATTGCTCATTATAAGCCTTTAGTTAGGATTACAACTTAGCTTCTTGCACCAAATATGTTTCGTGTGTTAATTATATCCACGAGTAGCATGATCTACAGTTGAGCGTCGACTCATAGCGTTAGATTTGAGAACATTTTTAAGGCAACTTTATTCATTCTCAGAGTTTTTGCGATAAGGTTGCGGAAATATTTGTTTATATTTCATTTTGTATGAGATATCTGAGCTCAGATGTCAACCATGGTCTCTCTTACCTAATCTTCAGCAGATGACAGAAATGTTTGTCATTAATATTCTTCTAACGTTAGGCTCAGCCCTTTGGAAATTGAGGACACTGTCACACCGATCTATGTATATTCAATCTTCGAATGGGTTCCCATGAAAAGGCTTGATTCAAACCCGCGAAAAAGGCAAATCTGTTTAATAAAACACAAGCGCAACAATAACATTGCCTCATCTATAGTTATGGGTGGTGTAAATACTAATGAGTCAGTTCCATGATCTAATCTAATACAACTCTCATGTATGGACCAGTGCCTCAAGGTCTAGTTTTAGGCTTCTCGACCGCTTTCATGAGAGGGCTTAGGGGTTCATTTGAGCTGGTAGGTTATCCAACTGTTTTGATTGATCGGAACATCATCGCAATGTGGCTTGTGTTTTACTGATCTATTGCTACTACAACCGATTTTGCTTAAAGAAAATAAAGGGACTTGTTCCTAGCAGAGCACATCCGTTTATGATTGATTGGTCCGAGGATCGCACACTGCATTATTTCCGTATTTGGAAACTGCTGCCGATTATAATAAAATTCAAATCTAATATTCGCAAACACTAGTCAATCTGTCCTCCTTTCCATAACCTATTTTCCTGGTTCCAACACAAAGCACTGAGTTGCGTGTCTAAAGAAAAATATTACAGCCTGTCAAGAACGCTTATTTTAGCGGCCAAACAGTCACACATTAAAATTACCATAATTTAGTCTGCCAGTAAGACACATACAATTTAATTACAGCCATACATCATTAAATATTTATACAATACACATGTCTAATATTTAAATAAATCGTGTATTTTCGTGTTTGTTTTTTGAAAATAAATTTTAAATAATTTATTAAAATTTCTATTTTTTGAACAATTTTGTTTTATTTTAATTACAATACCGTAGAGTCATTTCTAACCAAATAATTTAACAATGCTATGAAGTGTATGATTGTAATTGTTGTTATTCTTGTGGAAAATGTTTCGAAAAGTAATTATTTTTTGTTTTTAAATTGTGTTGGTCATGAGGCTCGTTTCATTACTAAAAAGTAAAAATTTTGAATTTCAACAACAATATGTTTTTTAGAGCGGTACAACTTCTGTTTAAATTTGAAAAAAAATATTACAAATTTTCTTTAAAATTTTTCTTTAACGTTTTACTATGAAACTCCCCTTATATCTACTAAATTCACTTATTGAATAATTATTATTTTACATATAAAAATCTAGTTAAAAATTAAATTTCAAACTTATCATATTGCATTTCTAATAAGCGGTTTAAGTTTTGAAAATGAAGAATATTGTCCTTGCCGATTTCAATTGATTTATTAATTAATATAGTCTTTATTTAATAAAAAAAAATTTTTTTGTTCTCCTCCCCTTAGAGTTATTAATTCTAATAAAGTATGTTTCCAAAAACAAAATTTGTTCAAAGGAAACCCCTAATGAAAACCCAAATTCATGTTTAAAAATAAATAGTGGGAGTATACTAAAGGCTATTGGATGTATTCATGTGTTGACTCTATTTATCACCATAAAACCACACATATTTCACTTTTGTATAGGATTAGTACATAAATCCATGTCGCGGTAGTCTAGAAGGTAGTGTGTTGACCTATTAGACGCAATGCCACGGGTCAAATCCCTGGTCAAACATCTCGAACAAAACGAAATATGAAAAAATATTTCTCCAGCGACTTTCTCTCAGCAGACTTCTGGTAAAAACTCTGAGAGTTGCTCGAAAATGTATTCTTTGGAGTCGGTTTTAAACTAGAGGTACTACGACTTATCGATATAATTAACATACACAACATAAGCGGCGTAACAAAGCTACATCGTAATCCTGACAACCCTGACCAATTAAGTTAAGTAACCCACTTAAGAATAACTCATAACTGACTTTTAGCACTCTTCTCATAGTAGCCGAATTACAAAGATCTAGGATTTCTAAGGCCATTGAGTATAATTGATTTATTAGTGGTACAACAGGTAATGCATTTTGGTACAATACATACATACATACATAATTGGTAATTACCACCCTTTAGTCAGGATTACGACCTAGTTTTAGACGCGACTACATGTGAGCAGAGATTGTTTTCAGACAAACATACAGAACTCGCACTCCCGACGGAAAGAATGGATCGCTGAAGCTGTTTCGGTTACGGTGATATCATGATCTTCAACGATGTTCAAAAATGAAAGTGGAACAGGATCTGTTGTATATTCCGATAAGCTGGTACTAGTGTTTAACCAAGCCAGCGTAATCCAGGTGGAGATTTTTACTATTGAACATGATTTAACCGGAGACCTACTAGGCACTGGTATCCTATTTCATCAAATCAAAAGGCATCAGGAGTTGCATTGACTCTCCACCGTATATGTCGAAACAACACCCGCCTCTAAAGTATTCCAGGCATTCCACTGCAATGGAGGGAAACAGAAAAGTGGACAATTTGGCACGGAATTGATCGGAGATGTCTGAGTAGGAGAGGAGGAGCTGGACGGATGTGAAAGAAACGGCATCGGCAGAAAATTTTAAAGATCTGGGAGTGGTAGCGAACGTGTCACTAAGGGAACTGGCCGGTTTCATTCCGTGGAGGTTCAAACCCATCAATTACGGATCATGACAAGGAGGATTACCTCACACATTGGTTTACATAATGGGCCATTTGGGCCGCCGAGTGAACTTGCTTGTGAATGGCAAGCTACCCGCTAACGTAACCTAACCTTGGCTAATGACGTCATCGGTCCATATTCCTTTTACAAAGATGTTAGCGGGACCATCAAGGGCGAGTACAATAGGTCGTTGATTACCATCTTCTTTTGGTATGAATTGGAAGATCTGGAGATAAGACGGCGCTATATAATGCATATTATATTCTGCATGAGCGGTTTGACCGCATGGTTCGATTTGATGTGTAGAGGTGATATAAAGTGAGCAACGCAATCGTGCGATTTGACTCGGATTGAGTTTATCTTGTGGGGTTGTCGTAAGTCGCAGGTGTAAGCAAATAAATCACAAACCACGGCAGTCATCATAGCCAACATGATCCACGGTCATACCCATGGGCCAAATTCACTCTGATTTATGCTGCAAAGTCAAAAAATATTGAACATTTTGAGTACGCTCTATCCAGAGAAGCAGTGGTCGATATTTAAATGGCATTAAATTCCACACATGAATGACATTAAAGGTCCTTCAAATGAATTAAAAATTTCGAGTTTGTTTCAGTCACACAGACTTGATTAGTGCGGCTATGGATATATAAGGAACAAGATTTGAGTTAAAAATCCGAAAATCCGTTTCAGTCCTAATGGCCAACTGACAAGGAATCTTCTGAATAATTGTACTTAACTTGAGAGCCTATGGCGAAGAATTTTAGGACATCCAAAAGGTGATTTATATTAAGTCCTTACATACCTCAGAAATACGTCGACTACCTACCTACTAGACTATGGCGACTTTAATACACCTCTGTATAGAACATATTGTTACGAAAATAAAAGATTTTAGATTTCTTTTACATCGTTTAATATTAAAATTATAAACAAAAGCTACAAAAATTAAAACAATGAACTTGTTTAAAAATTATCGCACTGCGTAATATAACAACAAACACCAGCATAAAGAAATGGTGAACAAGTAAACGAAAATACAACCACAAACGCTACAAACAACATGTTGTTTACATTTATAGAGATTTCGCTTTCAAGGGCCTTCATCAGACTGTTTACCCCGCCATATAAAATCCAAGGCAAAGCAGGCGAGTGAGTTAGTAAAAGTTCAGTCAGTCTTGTGTGAAGAGGCGGTTCGTTTGAAGAGAGTAATCGTGTTGTGAAGATCTCCGCTACAAAGGTCTGTCGAACAATTGTATAGTAATTGTTATTGTTTATGAAAATGGTGTAAACAGAGGAATAACAAACAAAGCAATTGTTGTTGTTACATCAAGTTGTAAACAGAATTGTACGAATAATAAAGAATTTTCATTAAAAAATAAACACAAATTAATTTTTATTTTATTTGCAATCTTCGAGCTCATACCGTTTTTTTAAAGGTAAAAACGTAACTATATTCATGCATGGTTAAGAAATATGTATGACCGGGCCTTATAACATTTAAGTGAGCAGCTGGCAATTTAAGCTAAGCAATTTAAATTGTAAATAAATTTAAAATTGTTTATAATTTTAACTGTCAGAAGAGAGATAAAAAGAATTAAAAATTTTATATAATTTTATGGGAACCCCTATTTCTGTAATATTTCTTTGTTCCTCTTAGTGGTTATATGTATCTTTGTTGTTGACGTATCATTTATTTTTATTTTTATTTTTATTTTTATTTTTATTTTTGGTTTCATATTTTCGGTCTGATGTTAATATGTATGTTCTGCTGGCATTGCTGTTGAACTGTTGCTGTGTTAAGCCCCATTTCATTGCTTTCGATTTGAAACTGTCTGCTTAAAACTCATGATGTTTTCCTGTTGTGGATCTCCTAATCCTAAGAGATGTTAATTTTTTTTTTTGAAACGTGAGTTCACATAAGGGAAAAGTCGTTTATATTTTGCGGCATTTTCGGTGTGAATTAATTAAAGGGAAAATATGTTATTTGATGGTAGCCAACCATTCAAGTATTATACATCAAATTTTATTTATTCTATTCATGCTCGTATATTTTGTAATTTCTTTCTTATCATTTTTTAGTTTATAAAAATTAATAAAAAAGTTAAAAAATAATAAAAAAAATATGTTTTAAGAAAATGTTTTTTTAAACATTTTCACTTTACAGTAAGTGTCTTAACTGTAAAATGCTGCTGTACAGTGTTTGACAGTTAAACAGAAGTGTCAAAACGAATAAACGACAATTGTCAGGGGATACTTGTGCAAAAAATATGAATTATTATGAGGAGTAAAAAAACGATATTAATGACTTGAAATAAAAGAACAAAATTTGGAAAAGAAATTTATTAAAGAAAAATTTAATTCAAATCAAACGAAATATAAAATTTCTTTGTAAAAATTTTAAATTTTTGGACACGTTCTATACAAAAAATTTTTGTTTTTCCCTAAACCTTTAAAAATCAATTATTTTCTCTTTAAAATATTTTCTTAAGAATTTTTGTACTTAAAGTGATTTTTTTTATATAAAATAAAACAAAATTGTGTGCCCTGGTAGTATAGTGGGTAGTGTGTTCGATTCCCGCCAGAGACTCTGGTTTGTTACACTACACCGAGCATATGGTCGAAGTTACTCAGCTCGTATATAATTAAATATAATTTGTAATTGTATTCTAATTAATAAATAAATAAATAAAACATAATATTCCCATAAACATGACTATTTTTTGTGATTCAACAATCTTTTTGTTTTGTTGTGTAGAATTTAAAAACTATTTTTACAATTTGTTTGTGGCTAAGCACATAATATGTCTGTCTGTGTATCTCTGGAGAAGACCTAATGAAATCAATACGATTTTGAATTATGGTACGAAGAAGTACAAAAAAGTCTGCGAAAAACCACAGTTTTAAGAAAAAATTTTACACTGCCTTGCAAAAACTTAGGACAAGTGATTAATTTATCTCGAGTACATGAATACTTTTTACAGCAGCTATGCATAAAGTGTAAAGAAGGACATAGTATATGAAAAAAGAAACGAAAATGTTATATCGGTGAATGGCCCTAAAAGATCATATGGCCGGTAATATTAACAGCATCAGACATAATTTACTGCTTTCTTGAAAGATGATATATTAGGACTCTTTTTTTATTCTATGAACAATTACAGAATTAATCATTACAATCCTTCAGTCTGGGTTACAAACCTAGCTTTTCACACCAGTCTTGTTGTGTGTGTTAATTTTATACATGAGTGGCAAGATCTACAGTATAAAGTCGTCTACGAACGACAGATTTTTTGAGAAACGTTTCATGGCAATTTTGGTTACTCTCAGAGATTTTGCTAGAAATCTGCTGAAAGGAAGTTGCCGAAGAAATATTTTTTCGTATTTTATTTTGTTGGAGATGTCTGACTTGAGGTTTGAACCGTGGCCTTACAGCTAATAAGCCAACACGCTACATACTAGACTACGGTGACAACAACGAAAGTACAGTCCAGCTTTCCAACATAAATAAACAAATATTTTACAAAATCGATGCATAATTTGAAAATTTACTTAAAAAATATGGTTTAATAAATTACGAGAAAAAGGAAAAAATTCTTTAAAATTTTGCATCAAATGCATGTCTTTTTGAATATTTTTACAAATACTTTCAAAACAATATGTAAGAAAAAGTAAAAGATTTTGAAAAGAAAAGTAAAATATAGCAAACTTTAAATAATTTTGCAACATCTTGCAAATGTTTTGAAATTTTCTGAAAAATTTTTTATTTTTTTATTTTCTTTAACCCTAATCTTAGTGGCGTATCTAATCTAATCTAAGTAAGTAATAATAATTACTACGGGCTTCTTCTTACGAAAAACGTTTTAGCATATTTTTTATAACAAACAGTTCGACTCCTTAACAAAATATGAATAGAATTAATTTTTTTTACTCTTGTTAATAACGTATACACCTAATTCTGTGTTTACACGGTCTTTTTTTACACGGTTTTGATATAACACGGTTTGAAAATAAAATATTTTTAATTTTTGTTACACGATTTTATTCCATTTAGCACGATTTAAAATTTTTTGTGCTTAATTTTTTTTTGTCAAATTTAATTTTTGCAAAGTATGTTCATATCACAAATTTAAGGGAATTCCCTTTTTGCGCGTACAAGCAAATTTACTGGTCAAACCAAAGGTAATGGCACAAATTTAGGGGAATTCCCTTTTGTGCATACAATCACAAAGGTCAGAGCAATTGAAATGTGTTACATAATATTTTGTGTTTGGTAAAGAAATTTTTTATTGGCAATTTGTTTTTCTATAGTTACATTAAATTTAACGCATTAAGATGAAAGGTAAGCCAAAAAATATTTTATATTTATTAAGTTATTTATATTTTTAATTTTGTTAAATATTTTATGAATCACTAAAAGAAAATGTCAAATACAAAACTTCTTAAAAAATACTTGTTTTTCACTAATTTTAATAGGTTTTAGAGATTAGGAACCAATCACCTATTTTTGCATACGATCAGTGTCTTTTTTTACACGTTTTTTTTTACACGGTTTTTTCTGGAACCAATCTACCGTGTAAAAACAGAATTAGGTGTATAAATCACTGAACTTTAATTTAAATAGAAGGGGATTTCCAAAAGTTAAATTAAGCAGAACAGGAAAATCAATATTTGCATATGAAAGGTTACTTGTATATAAAATATATACATTTTTATAAATAGAAGATGCCATTCAAAGATCTGAATTTGTTCAGCCAATAACATAAAAAAATATGAACTGCTGTATATGAGCCGCTTGGGTCTATTTTATATTTCGGGCTTTAACAAATGGAAATATTTAATAATTCTCAATTTTTTCACAGAAATTTCCAAACATATGTAAAATAACATACATGAACACCAGAGATCAGCAATGAGTATTCAAAAAGATGAGTAGATTCGAATCATGCTCATAATTTCTGATGCTTATACGCATTCATACTTATTTTAATATCATACTCATATTCAAAGTTTGAAGAATTCATCATATTCGTACTTAACAACACGTATGATGTTGTTGATTTCAACTCTCAACATTTACAAGAATTACAAAATAAGTACGAGCACTACAATACTCAGTAGAAGGTTGTGTGTGCTTTGCTTGCTGCCTTTGTCTTTTTCTTCTTTTTTTTGTAAATGCAACAGCATCTAAGACTGTAAATTTTGAAAAAAGATTCGAATCACTCGAATCATTTATGAGTATTATAAGTGTTTTTCTAAATTTATGAATCTGAATGAGTAGGCGTATGAATCCAACATATTTTGAATATTATGAGTGTGATGTCAACGTTGTTCTCATACTCATGGCAACCTGTACTTATAAATCAATGTTTTAGTGAGTACGAATGAATCAAAGTAGTTGAATTTCAATACCGTTGACTCACTCATACATAATACACAATTGGTCATTACAACCCTTCAGTCAGGATTACGTCCTAGTTTCTCCCACCACTCATATCGTGTGTGTTAATTTTATACATGGTGATGGGACATACAGTTTAAAGTTGGCTCCGAACGACAGATTTTTGAGAAACTATATCATGGCAATTTTATTTACTCTCAGAGATATTGCCAGAAAAGTAACGCCACAGAAATACTTTTTGTATTTTGTTTTGATGTCTGGCCTGGGGCCACTCATACTCACTCAAATATCATGAATACTTATGAGTAGCGAAAAAACGATTCATTGCTTTTCTTGGCAATTTTATTCTATCTGCTGAGAGGAAGTCGAAGAAATATTCTTTCATATTTCGTTTTTTAGAAATGTCTGACCTGAGGTTTGAACCATGGTCTTACGTCTAATAAGCCAACACACTACACTACAGTAAAATTAAAAGCTCGTGGTAGTAAGATTAGGGTTAGGATTGACGACAAAAATAAATATATAAATCGTTTACTAATTTCGCAACAATAAAAATTGTTATAAAAATTATTCATAAAATTTTTAAAATTCAGATCTTGATATGTACAATCATATAAACCTTACTATTTTTATAAACAAATGTCTTAAAATCGTTAATGATATTTTTAAAAACTTAAACAGTCTTCCTTTGTACTTATGTATTGTTTTGATATAACATGTGTTATTTTTTTGCTGTGCATTACATACTTTTTCTATTGCGGTAATATAATGGCAGGTAATCCTTGTGTAATCCTTTTTATTATGCTAGTTTTTTCTCTCTTTATATTTGTGTAAAAATAATTTGTTTTGCACGAAATATATTGTGCTGGCATTAACTTTTAAAAAATATTATTCATTTTTTTTTTGCTCTACACTTTTCTTTTTCACTTTTTATATGAATTTTTAATAGAATTTTTGTATAAAAAGGATTTTATTACACATTGAACTGCTCTTTATACTTGATTTTGATGTGATATTTTATTGTTTTTAATTTCTTTTCTATTATTTTTAAGAAAAATAATCAATTTTGCACTTATTTTTCTGTAAACTTATTATATCATACTTATGTATTTCTATTTTTTTAAGATTGCCTTGAATTCTTCTCAATTTTCTTTATATTTCACTTTCCAATTTGTTTTATAGGCCATTTACACTACAGCGAAATCTAGTAGATTAGATTTCAAATCTTGCTCAAAATCTACATCGTTTACACTGCATTTATTTGACAGTAGCAAGATTTCATTTTAATAACAAAAACAGCTGACTGAAATTTAAAAGAAAATAATAATATTTTAGTTTAACCCTAACCAAGTCAGGAAAAAATTTTTCAAATCCAGTCAAAATGTGTCTCAGAGGCACATACAAAGAATTTACGTATTAATTTTGTTAACTTGTTTTCATTTTATAAAATTTTTTCTTCTCAGTTGCATAAATGAAATATTATTTATTTATTTTCGCATTTTAAGCAAACTAGAACTTTTGAACAACGCTCGTTGCAAGTATTTTTGTGGTAAATACTACAAGACTGCTTACACATTCTGCATATCTTCGGTGGGCACATATAACATCTACGTCGCATATCTGTCTGCCTTGGCTGGTTTGAGAATTCATCCTCGTGTTGTATGGACCGAACATTGGACAAATTATTTTTATTTAATTTTAGAAGACTACGGCAAATAATGGGTGCCAGAACTCTTCGTAACTCATTATAACTCATTATATTTTATTTTGTTGTTCACCAACAATAGAAGTAATAGTTAGCGTTCCCATATGTGCCCCATAGACACATTTTGACATGATTAAGAACATTTTTGATTGAAACAAAATAAAAAATAAAAAGAAATTAATTTATTACTTGAAATTTGTAAATTCTAAATAAAACAACTGAAAGTAGGAATTCAAGAAGCAGTAGGAACTAGAACCTATATTTAAGGAAATATGACCAAGTGAAATATGTGTCGGAGACGCACATGTTGACTTGATTAAATTGAAATGTCATTTTTTCCCCTGCTCAGCGTTGTATTTTTAGGTACTATTTGGAAAAACACATAGTTGCATTTCTATTTTTACTAGATTTTGAGTAGATTTTGCCGAAATCTACTAAATAAGTAGATTTTGTTTTGTATGGGAAATCTAGTTAAAATCAACTAGATTTGGCTCGAAATCTCATAAGTACTAGATTTCGCTGTAGTGTAAATGGCCTATTAAAGTTCTTTACGGCCGTGTTTTTTTTTTTCGTATAATTTTACGCTCTAATTCATAAAAATACGGGTAATTTATTCGTTTATTTTGCTGGGAAAAAATAAAAACTCTTTTGATTCTCAACAACGTTTTGTTATAAATTTTTCTTGTGATTTCTAAAACCACGTTTTCGTAAAACCTTTAGTGTGGTGTAAATGGCTAATATTCAATACGTCTCTCTATGTTACGAGTAACAAACCGTTTGAATAGCTCGGCAATACTAAATTCACTCTGCTAACGAAATTTATGAATTGCATGTATTTGACTGCAGAAGGCCCATACAATGTGTACATTATTGTAGAGCAGGGTTCGTCAAAAAATTTTTGGTTATGTGTTAGTGAGTAAGAGAGAGAAAATAAGTTGAGAGAATTTATTTATTTAAAGCCATAGAAAAGTGTTAGTAATATACGCTATTTTTATTTTCATTTCATCAGCATACATATGTAAATCTATATAACCTTGGCTTAATAATTTTAGATAAATAAAAATAAAATAAAAAATCCATTTTTTATTAAAAGAACATAAAACTATCCATCTTTGGCTTAAAAATTATGCCATGTTTTTTTAGATAAATAAAAATAAAAAGAATAAAAAACCCATTTTTTATTAAAAGAAAAAAAGCGAGCATTCCATAGCATTTAAAAAAAAATTATACTATGCGACAAAATAAAAAAATTAAAAACGCCCAGCTAATGTCATAGCCCATTTTTAACATAAAATATTTTTTGAGTGTCATTCTGAAATAAAATGATAAAGCATCCGCCGCACATGTGTTCTTGCCGCAGTCTGATCGACAACTAAATGAAAAAACACAAGAATGCGTGTGAGTTCTCTCTGCACAATTGTGCTATGAAATGGTAAACTATGTTGTAGAGCATAAAAATGTTTGTGTACAAGCCAAACAGTATAAAAAACTTCAATGCTATGTACCCACAAATATTTGCTCTCTCCAACATACTATCTTGCTCTCATATTTGGTTAATATTTTAAACTGTCTCCCATTATCTCTGAACTTTCTGTGTTTGTGTTTAAAATTACATGTGGAGTTAGTTTAACCTTTCGTTTTTCCACCACGAAGAGAGTTTGAGTTCTTAAAACAACAACTAAAAACGAGTACTTCATTACTCCTATACACTGTAAGAAAGTGTATTTGTGCATAACATTGTGCTGTGGATTTGGTTCAGTTAACCTTATTTATATTCTGGATTACATACAAACGAGAGAGCGCAAGAGAGATATATTTTGTATGCCACTGAGAGACTCTCCGTGAGAGTTTCTTTACTAGTGCTAATGGTGTTTTTGATTTACATTTTATTGAAACTCTCTAGTAAGAATTCCTTGAACATTGTTTTGTATGCTTTATGGTGTGTTCTTGAAAAAAAGCCTTTATGATATGCAGGTAATCGTTGACAATGTAGGGCATTATTGCCTCAAAAATGTTACAGTTTTTGTCATGCAAACGATAGGACCTTGGTGAATTCACCAACGTGCTCAAAGAACTCAAACTTGATGTCATTTTCAGTTTCATTAGCTACTGAATACAGAAGTTCATGCATGTTTCAAGTAATAATATTTAATTTCTATATAAGTAAAGACTTTAGGGCAACAATTTAAGAACAAATGGACTTAAAATAGATGAAACTATCAAAGGTCGGACCACAATACATACTCCCATAAGTAAGTGCACATGAAACCAGTTTGCTACTGAGTTTCAGTGTAAATAAACCGGCTACAAATGGATTTTTGTAAATTCTGAGTTCAAAAGGAAGTAACGGATAGAAAGATCGATGAAATTAAATTAAGTTATGATTTAAGAAGTCGCCGTAGTCTAGTAGGTAGAGTGTTGGCTTATCAGACGTGAAGCCAGGGTCCGATCCCCAGGCCAGACATTAAGACAAAATTACAAAAGCAATTTCTTCGGCGACTTCCTCTCAACAAATTTCTGGCAAAAACTCTGAGAGTAAATAAAATTGCCATGAAAAAGTTTCTCAAAATCTGTCGTTCGGAGTCGACTTTAAACTGTAGGTCCCACCACTCATGTGTAAAATTAACACACACAACATAAGTGGTGTGAGAAACTAGGACGTCGTACAATGGGTCAATTCGACCTCCGGGTACTGTACTTGCCTTAATTGACATGTACACGTCCTCTAACCTAACCTAACCTATTATTTAAGAACAATTACGGAAACTGGAGGTAAAATATCTTGCAATATTGTTGTGCAGTAAATTGATATGGAAGGCTCATATAGAGAGTACTTCAGCAAAGATCAGACATTATATAATGCAATGCGAAAGTCTTGCAGGAAAATCCTGTCGTTGCTATCCAAGTATTATCCATCGAATGTATACAATGATGGTCACATCAATAGTAAACTGTGGGGCCAGTATTGGGGTAGGTAGAATTCATCTTGAAACGGCTGTAATGGAGTTGCACAACATTCAGATAGCAGCGTGTAATGGTATAGCATGGGCAATGATAACCTGTACTATAACAGTGCTGGAGGCTCTATTCGATTTAAGTCCATTGGTAGTGAAGACCAGTGTTTTAGAGGCTATGGGAAACAAGTTTCAAACAGAAGTTGATGATATCTTTCTGCTTAACTGCCTTTGGACCCAACCAATAGACTCTATGGTTTTGAGGAATGCTTTGTACCGAGACTAAGTATAAAAATTTGACTATTATGTGATATACGGATGCATTAAAAATGTGTATTGGAACAGGAGAAGGAGGTTTTGGACCAAGAATGAAATATTCTGTGCCAATGTGGAAGGCTATATTCCGAGCGAAATATGTGCTAAAATTGTAGCGTAGAACAAATATATGATACTTAGTTCATCACCTGTACGCTCGGCTCAGCAGTTAAATCGAAAATAGTAGAGATAGCTGAATCAACTAGGTAGTGCAAGGTCATGTGAGAAATGTCGGCAATGAAAATGGTATTTTGCAATAAATAAATATAAAATAAAACTATACAATTTTCATTTCTCTATGCTTTGAACATACAAAACATTCAGAATTATATAGAGTCCAAAAATTTAATTAAACGTTTCAATTGAAGCACTTAATCACCTGTAGAAGTAACTGCGTATAGGCTTTCAAAAATTGTAATACTTTTTCAATTTATTAACTTAGTTTATTTATTCTGGCAATCAAAATGTGAGTACTTTAGCCATACTTGACCGATTTTTGCAACAATATTACACATTTAAATATTTGCATATAAAAGATTCAGTTATTTGAATTTAATTTAAAATTTCAGTCATAGTTTAAGTTTTCTTTGCAATGTTTATTAAAATCAAATGATTTGTTTTTAATTTCACTTTTAAACAAAAACTTTAAACATTCAAAATCCAAAGTAATTCAATTCAAAAGTTTTCATAACTACAAAGCTTTTGCAAGGAAATTGTAATCCTTTTGGCAATGTTATTCTTAACTACTACAAACTGTACAAACAATTTTACTTTAAATGTAAATAAACAGAGAAACATTATGTAATCATGTTCCTAATGTTGATGACTAATAGAACATGTTGATTATCCATAAATGTTAAATTAAGACGTTGCAAGTGTATCAATGTTAAATTGTTGATATAATTTTAAATATCACGTAGGCATGAAAGAAACATTACAAAATCATGTTGCTAATGTTGACGACAATAAATGTTAAATTACAATTTACAGAGTGTGTCAATGCTAACATTATGTTGATATAATTTTAAATATTAAATCAACATGTTGTTGTTCAACTTACTTGCATCAAACGCTGAATTGTTAAACGTTGAAAAGGGGATATTAATTACTAGATGGGCATATTGTATGCATTATGATACTCCTCTAAATGTTAATTTGGCCTGCAACATGTTGCTTAATGATTATTTTAAAGTATTAGGCATTATTTTAAATTTTGTTTCAACATGTTAATATTCAACTGTCTTACATTTGCCTCCACACTGTCGTACTAAAACGGAGGTATAATGCTTAGTAGTGGATATTTTGTATAACAACATGTTGTTTTGGAAAATGTTAAATAACATTAATAGCATTAACTTGCTACTTCGGGAAACATTAAATAACATTAATAGCATTAAAATGCTATTTAACATTTTCTTAAGCAACATGTTGCTATACAAAATATCCACTACTTAGCATTATACCACAGTTTAAGTATGACAATGTTGATGCAAATGTAAGAACGCTGTAACATGTTATAACTAAATTTAAAATAATGCCTAAAGCCTAAAAAATCATTAACGCAACATATTGAATGCCAAATTAACATTTAGAGGAGGAACATAGTGCACACAACATGCCCAAGTTTAATTAGTATCCCCTTTTTAACATTTAACAGCATAGCGTTTAATACAAGCAAGTTGAACATCAACATGTTGATTTAATATTTAAAATTATATCAAAATTATGTTAGCATTGACACACTCTGTAAATTTTAATTAGCATTTTTGGACAAGCAACATGTTCAATTAGTCATATACATTATGACATGCCTACGTGATATATAAAATTATACCACCTATTTAACAGTAACACACTTGGTACGTTTTAATTTAATATACAGTGCTTGACAAAACAATGGAAACTTTTTCAAAAATGTACTTAATCGGACGAAAATTTAACATGTTTTTTAAAAATCGGCAAAACATTTGTGGAGTTTATTAATATGCACTGTTATTAACGTTTCTGTATATTAAAATTATGTATAAAAATGAATTATATAATTCAAAAATTAAAAAAGTTTCCAAAGTTTCCAATGTTTTGTCAACATCAGATATGTGAATAGAATTATTTTTTTTTTTAATTACTGAATTATATAGTCTTTTTATATATTTTTTAAAATACAGAAATGTTAATAACAGTGCATATTAATAAAAGGCATTAATATTTTGCCGATTTCTTAAAAAGATTTTTAAATTTTCGTCCGATTGTAACACATAAATAAATTTTTGAAAAAGTTTCCATTGTTTTGTCATGCACTGTATATGGAAAATCAACATGTTCTCTAAGACATCAACATGATTTTATAATGTTTCATTGTTTAAATTAAATAAATTAACATTATTTTATGCAACAGAGTATTGCATATTTTGAAAGATACATGTTTCTATGCACTAATAATGTTACAATATATTTACAAATTTAAATATTTGATAAAATTTGTGAAATAATGAACCTAGAGTCCATCACTGTTTGACAAAAATTCTGTTATGTAATGATGTTAACAACGACCACAGCACTACAACCTCTACATACATTCATGGTACACACTCCAAGCATTTCGTATTACTATACCAAAGTGAAGTCCTGATGTACCACCAAACGAAGAGTCTCTAAGACACTTAATGGCGAATATATTCCCTGGTTTAGATCACATCGTACAATAGCTACAAAGATTAGTTTGTAATAGTGTTTTCACACCTAAAGTTGAAACCTGCTTTTAATATTAAAACCATAATCACCTGATTTTGCGTTCACACTATAAGTTTTCTTAAATCTGTTTTAAACATTCATTACATTTATGACAGCGGTTTTTGTTTAAGAAAAATGCAGTTTAAGGCGGACAGCACGTTTCTTAACTATTTCCTAAACTGAACCAGTATACTGTATGATTTTAACGAATAAATATAAAATAAAACCTTACAATTTTCATTTTCCTATGCGATAAACATACAAAACACTCAAAACTAAATCAAATCCAATAATTCAAACAAAAGTCTTAATTGGAGCAACTAAATCCCTTTAGAAATGAACATGTATCATGAATGCCTACAATTTATTTTATTTATTTCTGCAATCAAAATGTACGTACTTTATCCACCATATTTGACCCACTTTTGTCACAATGTCGCCAAATGTTCTCTTATAAAAAGTTTTCTGAATTTAATTTACAATTTTAATCATAGTTTAAGTTTTCTTTCCAATGTTTATTAAAATCGAATGATTTGTTTTTAATTTTAGTTTTAAAGAAAAACTTTAAACATTCAAAACCCGAAGTAATTCAATTTAAAAGTTTTCCTAACTACAAAGCTTTTGCCAGGAAATTGTAATCCTTGTGAGAATGTTATGCTTAACTACTACAAACTTTACAAACAATTTTTAACATTTTACTTTAAATGTAAATAAACAAAGAAACATTATGAAATCATGTTCCTAATGTTAATGACTAAGAGAACATGTTGCATTTCCATAAATGTTAAAATAAACGTTGCAAGTGTCCCAAAGTTAAATTGTTGAATTATTTTAAATATCACGTAGGCATGTAAGAAACATTTCAAAATCATGTTCCTAATGTTGATGACTAAAAACACATGTTGCTCTGCCTCAATTGCTAAATTAAAATTTACTAAGTATGTCAATGTTAGTATAATGTTAAAAAAATTTAAAATATTAATACAACATGTTGATGTTTAAAATGTTTCCATTAACCGCTACACAGTTAAATGTTAAAAAGGAGATATTTTTTACATGTGCATAATGTATGCATTGTATTCCTCCTCTAAATGTTAATGTGGCCATCAACATGTTGCAGTTAGTGGCTATTTTAAAGTATTAGGCATTATTTTCAATTTGATTTCAACTTGTTAACTTTCAACTTTCTTACATTTGCCACCACACTGTAATACTAAAAAGGAGGTATAATGCTTAGTAGTGGAAATTTTGTTTTAAAACCTGTTGCTTAGGAAAACATTAAATAACATGATGCATCAATTGTTTACTTTAAAAACTGCTATTTAACATTATTTTATACAACAAAGCATTGTACATTTTGAAAGATACATGTTTCTATGCACTAATAATGTATATAAACTTAAATGTAAATTAACTTTAGTTTTAAACAAAAACTTTAAATATTCAATACCCGAAGTAATTCAAATTAATTACAAAGCTTTTGCCAAGAAATTGTAACCATTGTGGGAATGTATGCTTAACTATTACAAACTTTACAACAAATTTCTAACATTTTACTTTAAATGTAAATAAACAATGAAACATTCTAAAATCATGTTCCTAATGTTGATGACTAAGAGAACATGTTGAATATCCATAAATGTTAAAATAAAACGTACAAAGTGTGTCAAGGTAAATGATGAAATAATTTTAAATATTAATACAACATGTTGATGTTCATCTCTCTTGCATTAAACGCTACACTGTTAAATGTTAAAAAGGGGATATTAATTACAACTTGAGCACAATGTATTCATTATGTTGCCCCACTAAATTTTAATTTGGCCATCAACATGTTGCAGTTAGTGGTTATTTTAAATTATTAGGCATTATTTTAAATTTTGTTTAAACATATAAAAATTAAATTTTTTACATTTGCCTCCACACTGTTATACTAAAAAGGAGGTATTATGCTAAGTAGTATTTTGTATAGCAGCATGTTGCGTAGGAAAATGTTAAATAACATTAATAGCATTAACATGCTATTTAGGAAAATATTAAATAACATTAATAGCATTAACATGCTATTTAACATTTTCCTAAGCAACAGTGTTGATGCAAATGTAAAAAGGATTTAATATGTTGAAACAAAATTTAAAATAATGCCTAAAGCCTAAGAAATCATTAAGGCAACATATTGCAGGCCGAATTATCATTTAGAGGAGGAACATAATGCATACAACATGCCAAAGCGTAATTAGTATCCCCTTTTTAACATTTAACAGCAACCATTTAATGCAAGCAAGTTAAACATGTTGTATCGATATTTTAAATTATATCAACATTATGTAAAATTAAAACCCTCTGTAGATTTTTATTTAAAATTTTTGGAAAAGCAACATGTTCTTTTAGTAATCAACATTAGCAATAAGATTTTGTAATGTTTAATTCATGCCTACGTGATACTTAAAATTATACCACCTATTTAACAGTAACACACTTGGTACGTTTTAATTTAACATTTATGGACAATCAACATGTTCTATTAGTCATCAACATGATTTTATAATGTTTCATTGTTTAAGTTAAATAAATTAACATTATTTTATGCAACAGAGTATTGCATATTTTGAAAGATACATGTTTCTATGCAGTAATAATGTACAATATATTTACAAATTTAAATATTTGATAAAATTTATGAATAACAAACATAACAAATGAAGTTAATGAAAAACTAACAAATAATTCATTTGAAGAATTCATCACTGCCAAAGCAGAGCAAATTCGTATGTGAGAAAAATTTTGTTGTAAAATGAGGTTAGCAACGATCCCAACACTACAACCTCTACATACATTCATGGTACACACTCCAAATATTTAGTATTAACATACCAACGTGATGTGGTATATGGTACTGATGCAACACCAAACGAAGAGTCTCTAAGACACTTAATGGCAAATATATTTCCTGGTTTAGATCACATTGAACAAGAGCTACAAAGATTAGAACCAATACATGCTGCAATAGAATTATTTTGGGATTATAAAAACATGACAGTAGAGTTTTATAAGGGTAATCTGTCTGTTGACGCCGCCCTGGTCTAGTAGGTAGTGTGTTCGCTTTTTAGACGTGAGGCCACTGTTCAAATCCCAAGAGAGACACCTCCAGCAAAACGAAGTATGAATATTTAATATTCGCTGACTTCCTCTCAGCAAATTTGTAGCAAAAATTCTTAGAGCAAATAAAATTGCCATGAAAAGTTTCTCAACAATCTGTAGTTCAGACCCGACATTAAACTGTAGGTCCCGTCACTAATGTATAAAATTAACACACACAACATAAGTGGTGTGAGAAGCTAGGTCGTAATCGTGACTGAAAGGTTTTAGTGACTAATTATGTATGTATGTATGTATGTATGTATGTGTAAATGTAGTCTGTCTAATTCGAAAAATTTTAGAAGCAACAACTCACTAAACATGACAACAAGACAATCGTTCAAACCATAAACAAAAGACTTTCCGCATCAGTTCTATTGACTGTAAAACACTGGTAAGCCTGGTT